>OZ036016.1:2685329-2730329 GCA_964035015.1 Corallium rubrum
AGAGAGGTGGACGAACAACTGAGCGCGTTGAGACCGCAGCTGGACAGCACTGTGGTGTATGGGAAAGAGTTGATTGACCAAGATCCAGATATCGATGGATCTAATATCAAGAGACGCAACGAGGAGTTGGAGGAGTTGTTTAAGAATGGTGACGAGAAGGTGAAAGATGAAGTGAATAAAATGGAGGGGTTGGTGCAACAGATGGAGCAGTACACTAAAACTTCGAAGGATCTCAGGAAGGATCTCGCTTACGTACATGATGAGGTCGAGGCTAATAAACCTGGACAGTTGGATCCCGAAAGTCTTAATGAAAAAGCTGATGCTGTTAAGGTAAGCCAGTAATGTAATGTTACACTATGCCATACTACACACCTTATTACATCACACCACACTATATCACACTACATCACACCTCATTCACTACATCACACCTCATTCACTACATCACAGTACACTGCACTGCACTGCACTGCACTGCACTGCACTGCACTGCACTGCACTGCACTGCACTGCACTGCACTGCACTGCACTGCACTGCACTGCACTGCACTGCACTGCACTGCACTGCACTGCACTGCACTAAACATGGACCAATGTGGAATGGCTCTAGCCAGGATAGAATAGAATGGAATCAGTGGAATGGGACTGGCCTATAGACTATAGACTATAGACTATAGACTATAGACTATAGACTATAGACTATAGACTATAGACTATAGACTATAGACTATAGACTAAGTCTATAGACTATACACTATGTACTGGACTAGACTAGATTAGATTAGATTAGAGTACGGTACGGTACGGTACGGTGCAGTGCAGTACAATAAACTACTGCATTGCATAACCATGCACTGGACAATCATTTCAAGCATAGTTAAAATTTATTGAATAAATTCTCTTCTTTTCTTGTTACTTCAGAAATTAAAAGAACACTTGGATGACACCTCGCAGTTGTTTGACGCCTTCAATAAAGACGGTCAGCAGTTGATAGGTGCTGGGCTGGGCAGTGACCCAGCGATGATCAAGGATATCTCGACTGTCAATAAAGAATACCACGACGTAGTAGACAGTGTGGATGATTTACAATCGCAGCTCGAAGATGTCTTGAAAGAGGTGCAGAAGTTTGATGACCAACACAAGGAAATCGACCAGGAATTGACCGCCATTGAAGAAAGAGTGGAAGAAATGAACAAGGAGCCCGTTGGTGGTGAACAAGATGCGATCAATAAACATTTGGAAGACGTCAAGGTAATTAACAGTGATTAAGATTGTACTTGAGAGAGGGGAGGAAAGGAGATGAGGGGAGGGGGGCGGTGGAGTAAAGTGGCGTGAAGAGGAGTGGAGTAGAGTGGAAGTGGAGTGGAGTGGGTGGAAGTGGAGTGGGAGTGGAGTGGAGTAGAGTAGAGTGGAGTGGAATAGAGTGGAAGTGGAGTAGAATGGAGTGGGAGTAGAGTGGCGTAGAGTGGAAGTGGAGTGAGAGTAGAGTGGAAGTGGAGTGAGAGTAGAGTGGAGTGGAGTGAGAGTAGAGTGAGTAGAGTGGAGTGAGAGTAGAGTGGAAGTGGAGTGAGTAGAGTAGAATGGGAGTGGGAGTAGAGTGGAGTGGAGTGGGAGTAGAATGGAGTAGAGTGGGAGTCGAGTCAGAGTGGAGTGGAAGTAGAGTAGAGCAGAGCAGAGCAGAGCAGAGTAGAGTAGAGTAGAGCAGAGCAGAGCAGAGCAGAGTAGAGCAGAGTAGACCAAATTAATTCGAAGGAAGCGTGTTTTTTCCCCACAGCACTAAGCATGTAGAACTTTCAATATTGTTAATAGACAAGATATATAACCTTCTCCAAAAACTTGTTAATAAATTATTAATAAAATTGAGAAGACTTTTTCACTACTCCATTAACTTATTCAATGTATTCTTTATTATTTAGTCTTGTCAGAACGACATTGCCAAGGTGCAAGAAGAGATCCAATCATTACAAGACCTCAAGTATGGTCTCACGGTCCAGTACCGCGGCTCCGATCCTACTCCGCTGGACAAAATTATCGAGGAGCTCAACCATCGCGTGATGACGATCACTCACAGTCTGGTTGAACGCCAAGCGAAATTGGACCAAGCTCTTCTCCAGTCCGGGAAATTCAAAGAGGCCGCGGACTCCCTTCTTGACTGGCTGACAGAAACAAGGGACCTGCATGAATCACAAGGACCCGTATCAGCCGCTGATCCTAACTTGTTGCGAGCTCAAATGAAAGAAAACCAGGTGAGAAACATTGTTTTCAACCTTTTTTAAATAGGGAATAATATTTGGATGTTCGGAAATAAGAAATTTATTTCGAGTGTTGGACCAAGGATATTTCACAAATGAGCAAAGCGAACGAGTGGGATTATATCCTGTTTAACACGAGAAATAATTTTATCATTTTTAAACATCCATTAACTGCCAGATCTTCGTTGTTGGTTGGAGGTAGGTGCCATAGGTGGCCAAGGCTAAGCAATCTAGCCGTAAGCAATGAGCAAAGCAACATAGCTAACGATAACCCTAGCTTCATGTGAACGCTTCACCCCGAATTACGTATGCGTAGTTATACAAATTATATAGGGTTATAGAAGTAGCGTGCGGCGTAGGCAGTGTTGAAACAACAATCGAAATATAGTAAGGTTAGATATACTGCCGAAACAGAGAACGTAGGAGTCTAACGTTTCGAGCGAAGGCCCTTCGTCAGAGAGAAACGTAAAGGTTTTGTTTACACTCTTTACGTTTCTCTCTGACGAAGGGCCTTCGCTCGAAACGTTAGACTCGTACGTTCCCTGTTTCAGCAGTATACCTAACCTTACTATATTTCGATTGTTATATAAGGTTACCCTATCACTCATGATATTAGATCAAACAAACACCGCTGCCGAACGTTTGCGCATGCGTGAATTCGCTAAAGTAAACATTGCAAGAGAAGTGGGAACTAGCCGTGGCGACAACAACCAGACAGCGAAGACTAAGTAAGACTCGACTATTCATTTGTGTTTTAAAATAAGGGTAAAGAAAATTACGAAGGTAAATTCAGAATATGTTACAATATTGACAAAGAAGCCATGTACAAATTACCTACCTTATCTTTTCGGTAGCATACTTATAATTTTAACTTTTGTGTCGGACTCTCGGACCAGTCCAAATATTTAAGTGTTTTCCCGCTCTTTTTCTGAGAACGAGCTCGGACGTCGCGCATGCGCAAAACGTTTGGCAGCGGTGTTGATCAAACACTCATTCTCGTGTATGATATATTACATCTTCTTGTTTTCCACAGCTGCTTGTGCGCATGATCAAAGAACGTGAATACACCGTCAAGTCGTTGCGATCAACAGCAGAAGAATTACTGAAGACCGCTGACCCGGAGAAGAAACAAGAGATCGAGGAACAGATGCACGACATAAACGTCCAGTGGGACGAGCTCGGAGAACTGGTGACTAACCGTGGAGGTCAGTTAGAAGAAGTCTTGGAAGTTTGTCAGAAATTCAACGACCTTAACAAAGAGCTGACCGATCGACTTCGTAAAGCGGACAAGAAAGCCAAAGCTGAGAAATTCGCCGAAATTAAAGCCAAACCAGAAGAAATAGCAGAGCAGATCAAGGAATTCGAAGAGATCGTCGAGGAGACGGAGAGCTGTGAGCCGAAACTGACCGAGTTGATTTCCCTGGGTGAAACCTTGATGACGTTCGCTACCGAAGATGATTCGACGCTTATCGAGGAGAAGGTGGAGGATACGAGAGAGCGATACTTGGGCGTTGAGAAGCGAGTGAAGACGATCAAGAGGAAGCAAGCTGATGCTTTGAAGCTGGCGGAGGAGTTTTACACTGAGAAGACTGTGTTCGAGGAGTGGTTTGTGGAAACTGAGAAGGCAATGGATGGTGTGGACGAGACGGAAGATACTGGAGCTAAGCAGCAGCTGTTAAAGGTATGATATTGTGGTGTAGTGTTGGTGGTGGTGTATTGCGTTGCGTTGTGTAGTGTTTGTACATAATACAGTGTAGCGTAGCATGTTGTGGACGCCATGCATTGTCGTGTGTGGCTGCAGTGGACTAATCTAGCCTGGCCTTTTGTCTAGTCTACTTTAGTGTGGTGTAGTCTGGTTTGGTTTGGTTTGGTCCGGTCTAGTCTAGTCTAGTCTAGTCTAGTCTAGTCTAGTCTAGTCTAGTCTAGTCTAGTCTAGTCTAGTCTAGTCTAGTCTGGTCTGGTCTGGTTTAGTTTAGCCTACTCTAGTCCGGTCTAGTCTAGTCTAGTCTAGTCTAGTCTAGTCTAGTCTAGTCTAGTCTAGTCTAGTCTAGTCTAGTCTAGTCTAGTCTAGTCTAGTCTAGTCTAGTCTAGTCTAGTCTAGTCTAGTCTAGTCTAGTCTAGTCTAGTCTAGTCTAGTCTAGTTGATAGTTGCGCCAAGACATTCAAAACACAAGTCTAGCTAGTCTAGTCTAGTCTAGTCTAGTCTAGTCTAGTCTAGTCTAGTCTAGTCTAGTCTAGTCTAGTTGATAGTTGCGCCAAGACATTCAAAACACAAGTACACCTGGAAAACAAGAGCGGTGTTCTTACATGTATTTCTCCACCTTCCAGGCCGTACAGCAGTCAGTGAAAGCCAAGGAGCCTGACGTGAAGAAGTTCCGTGAAACTGGCAATCGTCTGTCGAAGTTAGTGTCTGAAGAATACGTGATTATTATTGAGGAGATTATCGTGATCATTGAAGTGCGATGGAAAGAGATCAAGTCAAGGGTCGAGACAGTGACACGAGATCTTTTCACTGGCAAGGAAGAAGAAGATAAACTGAAGTCGAATATGGAAAGTGTTGAGGAATGGTTGTCAGCGACTGAGACGAAGCTATCAAATCTGGATGCGCCATCGTCAAAACCCGGGAAAATAAAAGAACAGATTAAACAGCTGAACGTAAGTGCCCATTTTGAATTTAGGAAATGAGAAACGTGTTGGTGTTGGTGTTGGTGGTGTTGTTGTTGTTGTTGTTGTTGGTGGTGGTGGTGGTGGTGATGGTGGTGGTGGTGGTCTTGCATGTTGGTGATGGTGATGGTGATGGTGGTGGTAGTGGTGTAGTTGCATGCGGTTGGTGGTGGTGCCGTTGTTGTTGTTGCTGCAGTTGGTGCCGTTGTTGTTGTTGTTGTTGTTGTTGTTGCTGGTGGTGGTGCCGTTGTTGTTGTTGGTGGTGGTGGTGGTGTTGCATGTTGGTGATGATCGTGATAGTGGTAGTGGTGTAGTTGCATGAGATTGGTGGTGTGCTGTTGTTGTTGGTGGTGGTGGAGATGGTGGTGGTGGTGATAGTCTTGTTGTTGCATGTTGGTACTGCGTACATGCGTCTATCGGTTTAAACGCGCTAAGTGTTGCACGATGCAATTCTTTTGTGAAATAATGAAAAAAATAAAAAACCTCAATGGTTTGTGAACTAAAGGAAATGAGACAAGTTTCACGAGAAGAGTTACACGATGCAGATGTGTAGGGTTCGTAAAATTTGTCACGCAACGGCGTTCAGTGTGGTAGTGATGGTTGTGATGGTGAATGGTGGCTGTGGATTTGTTGCTGTTTGCCGTTTGTTGTTTTTTTGTCTAAATTATTGTGTTCTAGTATAAAAAGTAACAATATTTTAATTTCACTTTTTCACATTTTTAGCCAATCAGCAACGACATTGCAGTTCACACGGGGACGGTCACTCAAGTTCTGGACAGCGGACACACGCTTCTAATGGCGTTGGGCGAAGAAGATGGCGCCGTGATGAAGCAGAAACTGGACGACATTAAGAAACGGTTTGATAACGTTAACGAACTAGCCTCGTCAAGACAAGCTCAGCTGGTGGAACTCTTGTTGCTGACTCAGCAGTACTTACACATTGTGAACGAGGTGACAACGAGACTGGGACGAGCGGCAGATAATATGGCTAAACTGGACGACAAGGGCCACGCGGCTGAAGTAGAACAAGAAAGGATCAAGGTCAGTATTGGATGAAAAAATATTTTGCTTAGAACTTTTTTGCTTCCTGTTTAACTTACTGATCCTGTTTCATATCGGTCAGAAAAGGGGGGGGGGGGGAAACAATCAAATTTAAAACACGCGACGTTTCCTACGAATTTCCAGGGAGCACAGGTGGCGTGTGCTGTTAGCACGCTGCCTCTCACCGCTGCTGTTCAACGTTAACCCTTTCAACCTAGCCTAGTTTCTAGCTAGGCCTTCCTCGGTTGACACGTTTCGGAAGTGATCCGAACGGACCTGCTGGGGAAGGCCTAACAAAATTCGTAAATACTTTCACTTTACAGCTCAGTTGTTTATTGAGGAAGAATTGTGATGTTATGACGTCCTAAGTGTTTCCCGACACTTACTATTTCCAATGTTGTTAGGCCTTCTCGTTTCCAGCCTATCCCCAGTTTTCCCAAGACCCAAACCGACTACGCGGCCAAGCTCATGGCGGAAACGAAATGATAATTTTGATGATGCATGATAATTTTGCCGTAAAGACCTCCCGCTAGTTATAAATGTTATTTAACTTTTAATCTATTTATTAGTTTATGCATGTTTTAGTCGTAGAGTATTTGGTTTCCTATCTACTTAGTGGTTATATTTCTGTTGTTTCAGTCTAACATTTGACTAAAGACTATCTCTTATTCTTTGTTCAGGCAATCCAAGAAAGCATAACAGTTCTTGCACCGTTGATGTCCAACTATGCCGACACGCACGACGACCTTGCCAAACACTGCAGTGCTGACGAGGTAGTCGAGGCCGCGAACGAACTCGAGAGGAACCAAGTTAGGTACCAGTCTCTGAGGGCCGACATTGAAAACCGCGGAATCCAAGTGGGTATGACCTTACAACAAGAGGAGCAACTGCAAGTAATGTTGGAGGAATTAATAACACAGCTTGAGAAACGAAAAGACGAACTTAATAATCTGGAGCCAATAGGAATACACGGGGAGATTGTGAAGGAACAACTTACAGCACACGAGGTTAGATCTATTGCTCATAACTTACTACCTAATTAACCAAGAGTGAGATCTTTACTTCGCAAACTCATTAATAATCCATACGGAATATTTAAGTATATTTATACAGCCATCTTGGCCTAACAAGGCCAGAAACGGTAGTTTAGATGCTTATAAATAAGGAATACTTAAAGTGGTGGCTAAAAATAAGTCTAAGGGCACTTTCCAATTTACAAACTCAGACCAGTCAGTCCGGCCAGAATGAACTTGCTTTTGATTAGGACCAAATTTATCAGTCTAACAGTCCCAAGCCTCAAACGTGTCGTGTTCTATTTTATCGGACTGACTGATCTAGCCATGAAAATGGAAAGCCCCTTAAGTATATCTGGATGCGTACTTCTAACAAAATGCTTATTTTTACCCAGGAATTGTCTAAAAACATCAAGCAAGACCAGACCTCGGTCGACGAAGTTAACGCACAAGTGGATATCGCCGTGAAAGCCAACCCAGGATCGAGTACGACCGAGTTGATGACAGAGAAGATGGCGCGAGTCAAGAGTTTGTACGTTGAAGTAGAAGCGATGAGCGGTGACCGACACTTGGCTCTGGATACCGTCTTGGATGCGTGTGAGAAGTTCTGGGAAGGCGTCGAACACCTGAGGGTGTCATTGCGGGACGTCCAGGAACACCTGGATACCCATGATCCTCCGGCGGCTGAGCTGCACCAGATCGAAGAGCAAGTACATGACCACGAGGTAAGTTGCCATAGTTACAAAACTGTTCGTCAGCAGTTTGTCAGATTCTCGGTATTAAATAATCTACCAAATATGAACGGATTTTATTTATTGGCTAAGTAACCAATCACATTCGCTCTCATGCTCGTTAGATGATCTAAACCAATCAGAAAGCTTCTTACTGTAGCGAAAGCTTCTCACTTACGTGATGACCCAAAATTTTCTCGGGATTTCAATTTGGGATTTTGAATTTGAATGTTTTAAAATTGTAAGGAACAGTAGAGTAGGAAAATTCTTCGGTATATACTCTAGACTGTAAAAAGGTAGAGTGTTGTGTAGGCAGTGTTTCGGATAGAGCAAAGTGAAAATATGGTAAACTGCCGAAATATTTAGTAACGAAATGCTCCGTGGGCGAGCTTAATATATATATTTATTTATTTCACATTTATGTAGTCATTTTTCTGATGACTCGAATCGTTTCTAAAACCAAACACAGTTCTAAAGAGCGGTGTCCTGTTTGGCGTCAAAAACGTCGCGTTAAAAATGACGCACCAAAATTATCGCGTCAAAAATATCGAGTTAAAAATGTCGCGTCAAAAATGTCGAGTTAAAAATGTCGTGTTAAAAACGACGTATCCAAAATGTCGCGCCAAAAACGTCCCTTGCTGTTGACTTCGCACGAACGATATTTTTGAACTGATCTTCTATTTTAGGAATTGTGCAAAGAACTTGACAGTCACGAGGAAGAGATCAACGCAATATGTCACGCTAGTCCTTTGCTGGTCGCCAACTGCGGTCAAGATGATAAGCTGGTCGTTCAAACAGCCGTGACTGAAATCAGTGATTTATGGGAGAGCACGGAGAGTGCTTGCAAGGCTCGTAAGAACGACCTCACTGAAGCCTTCAAGTTGGCCGAGCAGTTTGAGAAGTCCCATGCATCTGTTCTGGAATGGCTTGACGAAACTGAGAGTAAGATTAAGGAAGTGCCATCAGTTGGCTCAGATCTAAAGGCCGTGAGGAAACAACTGGCAGCTCACAGGGTAAGATTCTGTTACTTATACATTGCCTGAAATACGCGTGCGTATTATTTATTACAGAATGATTTAACCCTTATTAAATTTTATTATTTTTAAAGGTTAATTTTATTAATTATGCATTCAAATCTCATGAGAATTTTCAAATTTCTAAGCATTAAAGGGTATTGGCAATAAAAAATAAGTTTGTCTCATTTGAAAGAACTCGTCAAATGGTATAAGAAGACCTTTTACAATTTTTCCGTATTTGTTTTGGTTTTGGAAATATTTCGACCAAAGACGGCGTGCTGTCCGCCATCTTGTTGTAATATTGGGTCTAATTAACTAGAAAATTGGTGACGTCACAAGCAGGGTAAACCTGATAAAACTACTCCGTGGGTGACCAGATTTCCACGGAAGACTTTTTAAATGTTGTGGGTCAATTTAAAATGGAAATAGCGCAACAAAAAATCGAGTTTCTAGCTCATAATGTCATAAGGTTGGCAAGATAAAAATTTCACTTTACCCTGGTTATGTCATCACATGCATAATTTTGCATATCGAAAATAATTCCAAGATGGCGGACAGCACGCTGTCTTTAGTCAAAATATTTCCAAAACCAAAACAGAAAAATTGTAAAAGGTCTTAGTAGTGATACCCCCCATCTGGCGTCCAAAGGGATGCCACTTCATTAATTATTCAACTTATTATTTATTCATTGTCAGGCTCCTTCAGGACACCCCTAATCTTCTTTCACCCGGGGACATCTTTGCCAAGTCGCTTTCTTTCCAATGCGAAAAGCTTTCCCAGTTATGAAAGAAATTATGTTTAAGCGTCGGTTGTTCAACTTTTGGAGGCGGTGTTAGAAAATAAGTTTTAGGTGTAGCAGGGAAACCCAACTGAAGATCATAATTAACATCATGCGATGTGTATGTGTTGTTGTGTTGTTGTAAATAATAAGTTGAATAGTTAATGAGGCGGCATCCCTTTGGACGCCAGATGAGGGGTATCACTACTGGTCTTCTTATACCATTTGACGAGTTCTTTCAAATGAGATAAACTTATTTTTTATTGCCAATATCCTTTAAAATAACAAAATAACAGTAAGCAGTTTTTTTGTTTCCTAGCTTCGTTGTTGAGACATTTCAGTTTGTTTGTTGTGTGAATGTCGCATGGTGTGACGTACGCGTGCATAATGAGTTATTGGAAAAGGTTTTATAAAGGTTTTATATCGTTGCTATTATCAAACCAAACTTAACTCGAAGAAAGCATGTTCAGGTGTTCTTCCCACAACACCAAGCATGTAGAGTTTCAAGTGTTTGGTTTGATAATATCAAAGATATATAACCTTCTCCGACAACTCTTATGCACGTGTACGTCATACCATGTGACATTTACCTATTTACAAAATGTACATTGACATGTTTATTTACAAACAAACTGAAATATCTCAAAAACGAAACAAGGAAATGAAAAACTGCAAAAGATGTTACTTTGTCATTTTAAAGTGCAAATGAAACGAAAATTAATTTTGTCTTATTTGAAAGAACACTTAAAATGATAGAGTAACATCTTTTGCAGTTTTTCGTTTCCTTGCTTCGTTCTTGAGATATTTCAGTTTGTTTGAAATGTAAATTAAACAACTTGGCGTCACATGTGCATAATGAGTTATCAGAGAAGGTTATATATCTTTGCTATTATGAAACATAATCACTTGAAAATTCTACATGTTTGGCGTTGAGAGAAACATACGCACATTCTTCCTTCGAATTAAGTTTGGTTTGATAATAGCAAAGATATATAACCTTCTCTGATAACTCATTATACATATGTGACGTCAAGTTGTTTAACTTACATTTCAAACAAACTAAAATATCTCATAATGAAAAGACAAACGTTCTCTGACCAAATAGTTAAATTTAATTCGAGCTTTCGGCTGCCAGACTGCAGCCTTCAACAGGATAATAAAAATGAAATATAAAACCATATATACATACAAATATTATGGAACGCCTAGTAATCTGATACAGTGTTAATAGCCTAATGAGTTATTTTATTTAGTATAATGCTATACTGTTTGGGTAATGGTTTTGAGTTATTGTCCGATTCAGGAATCAATGCCGTGTGCCAAGACTCTAGTGTTTTCCTTGTCCTGTAGGTTCCCTTGTCAATGACTTCGCCACCTTCGAAGTCGATTCTATCGTCATTAGTCCACGCATGGTTTGCGAATTAACTATTTAACTATTTGGTCAGAGAACGTTTGTCTTTTCATTATGTATAGTCCTGGCCGCGCTTCGTCAATTTTTTCATTTAAAATATCTCAAGAACGAATCAAGGAAACGAAAAACTGCAAAAGATGTTACTCTATCATTTTAAGTGTTCTTTCAAATAAGACAAACATAATTTTCGTGTCAAACGCACTTTAATACAAGTGAGAATTTGTGGTAAGACTACTACGTTCATTATTTATTGTTTAGCTTTCGATCTGTTGACTTTCAGGCTTTCGCCGGAGCAAACTGTTTTCAATAATAATAAAAGATAATAAACGAAATTAAACAATATTAAACATGCAATAAAAAACTATAATAAACAAAAAAAACCCAATTATTTTAGAAAGGATAATAAGTGAAAGCTAAGCAATGAATAATGAATGTGGTGTTACCACAAAACATTTTTGAATTAATTGCTTAAGAAATAAAAAAACGTGTCGCGTGCGATTATCGAGTTACAATGCACGAGAGATGCGTGTAAAGCATCGAGTGCATTATAACTCGATAATCGCACAGCGACTAAGTTTTTTATCTCTTTTATAAAATAATACCTTTAAATTGTCAATAAACCCAAGAAAAGTAAGCAAAAAATAGATTACCTGTCTCAGGACGAGTTTGTTACCTTTTTAGCGCCACGCGTGGCCCCGTACAACACGTCGGCGATTGTAGCGATGAAAATGCACTTAATGTTGCACTGAAAACATTTTGCTGTGTTAATTACGTGATTAGACATATATCCAAGTAATTGTTGACTTTCGTTTCATTTACTTCCGGTTATTTTATAATAGTGTCTTATGAAATCACTGGTGGGAAAATAGCAAGTAGTTTGGATGTCACTTTTCAAAATAGATGAACTTGGACTGATAACATCTCCAAGATGAGCAAAGGAAATGTGATTATTTTAAATGTCAGTCAAATAAAAAATTAATGAACTAAGAGAAGTTCTAGGCGTAAACAAATACAATAAATGAAGTGAAGTTTGTCAAAACCTTAACACTTTGAAGCCTGAAGACGAGTCTTTAGTATTTTATTCTGTCTAACGCCAGACGATTTTATTCAGCACAGGGAGACGTCCAGTCCTCAAAGTGTTAAAACCTATTTCTTTAACACTTTGAAGCCTGAAGACGGACGATTTTATTCGGGAGAGGTCCAGGCCTCAAAGTGTTAACGTCTTAATTTTTGTCGCCGTGTTACTCAGACCATACTGCAAAAGCAGAATACATGTATATGTCGGAGTCGACTCAATGATTCCTTAGTCGACAAGTCGAAGGCTCAATAAACGTGTAATTACCACAAATTTTCACTTCTCTTACAATTTGTCACCATGCGTTGAATGAATTCTTTTTGCGTCGAAACTTGAATGTTGGATTGTGAAAGTAGAATATCGCCTTATAGCGACATCGGTGTTGCCTAACAACAGCTATATATTGAATAGCGAAACTTGAAGTACATGTGCGTTGTGAACATCACTTTAACATCCTAATACAAACTTTGTTTCTTTCTAGGAATTACAAAGAGTAATCCCAGAAGAACAGGTCTACGTGACCACGGTGAACCAACACGGTCAAGCCTTGATGGAAAGATGTCGGCCAGACGACGTCGGCATAATTGAAACTCACCTGAAAGAGATGAATGATCGTTGGAAGTCTCTCAGAGTAACCGTGATGGGACGACAACAGAAACTCGAAGAAGCTTTGCTTGCTTTGGGGCAGTTCCAGTTGGCACTGGAAGAATTGCTTGCTTGGATCAACCACACCAACCAAACTTTGGACAAGGAACTAGAACAGCAACCGAATGGAGATGTGAGATCGATCGAGGTTGAGATGGCGAAGTATACGGTTAGTGATGACTCGTTGACTTCGTCTACAGTATAACAATATAGCATGCATGTTAATCCGTATTCTCCATCAGTCTTCGCAATTTTCGGCGGCAAAAGGCAATTGCCGCCGATAATGCCGTCGACGATGAAATTATCGACGGCAATTTTTTGCCGCCGACGAATTTTTGTGGTCACTGCCTTCTCAATTCGATTAATTCTTCTAAGTATGAACAGATGATTATAATGATGATTATTTGTAGTTTACTTCACAGAAAAGAATTCGGTAAGTGAGCTATTTTTTTGTGAACACATTTTGATTTTTGTGGCTTATGCATCGAAAGTCCGTAAGTAGTTCTGATATACTTCATGTAACTTCAAGTTCAACCAAACATACACACCGGCGACCGCTGTCCACGCGTAACGACGGGTTTCTTCCATGTGCTTCGATCAAGCGAGACGGATTTAAAGGTAAATTTCGGCTGCCCGCTGGTCTAATAGTAAAAAGAGAAGATGATCGCTGGTCTCAATGTACGTGAAAGTGAAACAAGGTTTTCTCGAATATCAAACACTTATCATCAGTAGCGTCAAGAGAATACTGTAAAAACAATTCAGTTCTAATCTCTATCAAAGACATTAACAACAAGTAAATACATATAATACATGCTGATGCATCTTCAAATTGTCATTTTGAGACAAAAAAAATTGCCGCCGAACTGCCGCCGAACTTGTAAATATCGACGGCAATTTTTTGCCTACGAAGATTTATCAAAATTGCGAGGACTGCTCCATGCTATTTACATATCCACTCGAGATTTTTGTTCCGTGAATGTTCAATGACATTTGCAAACGTTCGGATTGACGTATAGCCATATTACGTCGACTTTTTTGACAAAATTGAGTGTGTTTTGTTTTGTTTTGTTTTGTTTTGTTTTGTTTTGTTTTGTTTTGTTTTGTTTTTGTATGTTAATGAAAATTAGTACCCGTGTTTGGCGAAATGTCCGAACGTTACAAAATGGCAGTTGTTTTTATATTTTTTAATTATTTCCCTTTTAGCTAAAGTCTTGAAGTTTCTATACCAAATGGCATATATAACCTTTTCCAATAGCTCATTATGCACGTGTGACGTCAAAATGTTTAATTTACATATCAAACAAACTGAAATATCTTAACAACGAAGCAAGGAAACGAAAAACTGCAAAATATACTTTGTCAGTTTAAGCGTTTTTCAAATAAGACAAACTTAATTTTCGTTTCATATGCAATTTAAATACAGTAGGTCTGATCAATGCGATCTTAATTCTTTTAGATCATTCAGAATGACATCAGCGCCCACGAACCTACTTTACGCAGCATCACCGACGCAGCCAATCAGCTTCTTGAATCCGGCTCGACGAAGATGGATACCGCTGTACTGAAGAATAAAATGGACGACCTCCAGAAAGGCTGGGAGGAACTTCTTGCGAAGTCCGCGCGGCGTGAAGGAGATCTGACTGGGTCGTTGAAGATAGCGCGCAACTTCATGAGCGAAGTACGAGAAATGCTTGGTTGGTTGAAGGAGGCGCGGGAATTCCTCAAAACACGTCGACCTGTTGGTGGCTTCCCGGATACTTGTGAAAAACAAATCGAAAAACACAAGGTTAGCTGGTCAACATGTTTGCCAACTTGCCCCTTTGTTATACTGTACTGTACTGTACTGCACTGCACTGCACTGTGTACTGTACTGTACTGTACTGTACTGTACTGTACTGTACTGTACTGTACTGTACTGTACTGTACTGTTAGTGTACTGTACTGTTAGTGTACTGTACTGTTAGTGTACTGTACTGTTACTGTACTGTACTGTTCTAAGGATTTTGGGTGAAGGAAAATTCGAGTGTAGAATATATACATTTTAAGACCAAACCGGGACCAGTTGCGAAAAATGCAACTACACAGGCTTTCCAGCAGGAAATGAACCCACGACCTTGCGATTCTAGTGCAATGCTCATTACAGTGGTCAGAGCATTGCACTAGAATCGCAAGGTCGTGGGTTCAATTCCTGCCGGAAAGCCTGTGTAGTTGCATTTTTCGCAACTGGTCCTGGTTTGGTCTTAAAATGTATATATTCTACACTCGAATTTTCCTTCACCCAAAATCCTTAGGACATGCTATGTAATCGAGTGAAATGCCCAATATCACTTATAATTGTGCTGTGCTATGCTATGCTATGCTATGCTATGCGATGCGATGCGATGCGATGCGATGCGATGCGATGCGATGCGATGCGAACTTTATTTATACTGGATAACCTTGTCAGTTCTATCTAAACTGTTTTCCCTATAACTCCAGTAAGGGCCATCCCTCATATTAGTCTAGTGTTATAACAGGAGGAAAACCTGTGGTGTTTCGTGGAGCGAAACTGGGAGTACTTTTCTCACATGTGGCCAATTGAAAATTTAATGTAGTAACTACAACTCAGGCGACTGATTGCAATGGGGTGATTTTGTACCGCTATCACAAGATACTTAATTAGAAAAATTTCTGAACTTTGATTCTTAACATTCTTGCGTATTCTATTGTCTTAGGAGTTCGCAAAGGAGGTTGAATCTCGCACTCCGAAATACGAACACATCGTTAAAACAAGTAGCGAGCTCCTGGAAACGAGTGACCCGGCCGTGGCTAACACGTTACGTAACATGCAAAGTGAAGTGAAACGGTCTTGGGAAGAGATCACCACAAAGACAGAAGAGGAAGGAAAGAAATTACAATTCGCTTTAGAGAAGGCAACTAAACTACATGACGAGTCCGGAGTTATGGTTGTGTGGTTGACACAGGTCAAGGAAGAACTTGTCATCTTTGAAACCATCAGTGTTGTGTTTGAGAAAGTCGATGAACAGAAAAACAGATACAAGGTTGGTAAAAAAAGACTTTATTACAAATATATTACAAAGCGAGATTTTTGTTTGTAAAATTGAAATTTTTGTTCGTGTGTATTTTATTTTAAATAAGAGTTTTTCAAACCTCTCACTGTGACTGTTGACGATTATCCAATGAAGTTGCCAGATGTGAGGCACAACTAATTTTGATTGGATAATTGGCAACCTTGTTGACAATGTAGTTTCCAAGTTCCAAATAAACTTCGCGCAGACTTATACAGCCATTACTGTGCTGTTATTAGTACTACATAATTTATCAGTTAAAAGTATTAACATTGATGGTGGTCAGAGAACTGGACCGGCAACTTCAACTAACTCGACTAAGCCGGCAACGAACATTGCATAACTTGATATGGTATACATGACTTATTTACCCATATTGGTAATTATTATTGCCAGACATTTGCTCCATTTCAGAAATTACTAATCTAATGAGGCGAAATTTAGCAAGTTGTGCAATGCTTGTTTCCGGTTTGGGGTTGCCTATCCACTTCCCTTTCCACTATCTATGGTATCTATGGTATTAAATTTCTCATTTCTATATTCTAAGGGCCCACAGTAATTGGTGTTAAACTGTTGTGGTGTCCCCGCCTTTCTCGTTTGTTATTTTTATAACTGCGTATTTAGGAGTTTAGAATTTAGCATCTTTATATTGTTGTATTGTAATAGGCGAAGCATAATAACTAAATAAATAAATAAAGTAATATGAAATCAACTATAAGATTAGAGACTTTGAGAAAACACAGCGACAACAGCAACGTAAACAATAGAATTTTATGTCAAATACAAAGAACATTTGCAAATTTCGCTCCCAAGCGTAATCTTCTCGCCGTCATGACTCTATTGACAACGCAAGGGGGGGGGGGGGGGGGCAATGATACATAACTAGAGCCACTATAGAGAACCTTAGGAAAGTTTAACTTTAATCCTTCTTCTCGCGACGAACACTGGTCGAGTCTTCCTCTATAAGAAATCAACAAAATAGCGAACCAGTGCAATTGTAGTTTGTTTGTCAGACTCGCACAAAAGAATGGTTATTAACATCTTCGTTCACCTTTCTACTTACCCGTTTGGAAGGTTGGTGCAAGCCGTAGCCCGGTGGGGGCCTGTGGCGAGTAGCGGTACTTGGGTCCCAATCTCGTTCCCAGACTCTTCTCACGCGGGCCGTGCCCGTCGATGGGCACCGCCCGCGTGAGAAGGGTCTGGGAACGAGATTGCTTGGATCCAGGTTAAGATCCATCCATGCAGGATCTTGAGCTGACCACCCCCACTCGGTATGGCTTGCACCGATCACACCAATTAATTGGTGGAAGTATTACACTTACCTCTTTGATTGAAGGCAGGGACGGTGGGAATATCAATTTCCTCTGACTCCAACACTGCGTCTGACTGCTAGCCCGTTAACGTGGCAATGACGACGCTCAACTAGTACCAGTCTTCCATTGCCGCTGACCCCAAGCTTGCACCACGCGCGGTTACCTGGTAGCTGTTAACCTTGGTTATTGCATAACCTCATTAAATATAGCGTGAATCCTTTCTCGACTGATTTCGAGAAGACAAAACCGTCGTAACCTAGAAACCGAAGTTTCAAATTTCACTCACTCGTAAAAACAATGAACTATCAACGAAGAAATGTAAACACACTACGTGGATGCGCAATAACGACTGTTGTTCACCTATAAATTTCCCATTAATTGTAAGTGCTAACCGTAATTTTACTCCCGTGTTTCAGGACTGCGCGACCAAAGTCGACGAACGCAAGGAACCTTACAGAGAGTTACGCAACGTGAGCAATGACATCACCAACTCTTGCTTGCAAGACGACGCGGCGAAGATCTACGACAGCATGGCAGACATCGACAAACAATGGCGGGATATTTTGAGACGACTGAACAAGATCAAGAAAAACGTGGAAGAGAATTACCGTTATTCCAAGAAATTCTTCGCATCTTACGAAGAATTGATGACGTTCATGATAGACGCAGAAAAACAACTTCAAGCCGAGGGAACTATTGGAGCTGACCCTGCTATGCTTAAACACCAACTCAAGAAACATAAGGTGACGTAATAAAAGTAGCGTGCTGCGTAGGCAGTGTAGAAACAACAATCGAAATATAGTAAGGTTAGATATACTGCCGAAACAGAGAACGTAGTTGTCTAACGTTTCGAGCGAAGGCCCTTCGTCAGAGAGAAACGTAAAGAGTGTAAACAAACAATGAGCTTATATACGAAAGGTAATCATGTGACCAAAAATAAGCCAATCAGATAAAAATAACAATAACAAATTGATAATGAGATGCGAAAAATTAGCCAATCAAATAAAAATAACAATAACAAATCGATAATGAGATGCGAAAGACATTTGCTATTCATACCGTCGATGAGCAAGAAGGAGGGGGTGTAAAAAGGATGAGCGAGAGTAAAAATAGATAAATATATAAAGTGAAAACGCTGTTTATGTCCGCCCTTGCTAAACAGAAACAATGTCTTCAGAGGTGTTAAATAAAAGAAAAACGTTCGTTGAGTCCGTGAGGATGAATGGTACCAATTTTGAAAATGAGACGCTTTTCTAGTCTTTTGCGGCTGACATTACCGCCAGAAATGGGTGAGATGGCACAAACTTGCATGTCCGAAATGGTTGGCACTTAAAATGTTGGGCAAACACGTAATATATCATACGCGAGATTAAGGAGTGTTTCATCAGGATATCCACACACTGATGAAACACTCTTCCGAGTATATGATATAGCATCTCAAACAAATCAGTATTTGAAGAGAAAATCGAGGTGAAAGTCTGTTTAATTTATGCTATCTCTTTCTCCAATATCCAAACCACCGACATAGTACTGATTTCCTTTGTGTGTGTTTTTCATGAATGTCTTTGTGTAGGTAGTAGCATGATTTCGAGTGCAATTTAGAAAAACTTCAAACAGCACTGAACTTGCCTTTTGGACTCGTGCTATTTTGATTGTTTTTGAAAAACTCACTCGTTCATGGGGTTTTTTCAAATTGCCCGAAAAACCATGCTATTACTTATTATAATATACATGAAACTCCTGACAAAAATTTCTTAATTCTTTATCTATTTTCGATTTATCTTCAGGCCTTCCAAAGCACACTGGGTCCACAACAAGCCAAAATGGACATCACGATCAAATCTGGAAAAGTGCTGATGGACCGTGGTGATGTTGATGACGCTGTTATTGTTGAGGGGAAGATCGCTGAACTGAAAGAACGATGGGATGGTCTTTGTGCCCTCTCAGTTGAAAGGTAGGGAAGATGTATTTCTGTTCTCTGATTTGTATTATGGTGATTGGTAGATTTTCTCAGTCGTGTGAGCATTTGCGGGGTGTTGGTGGCACAGTGGTTAGCGCACGTGCTTTCACCTCTGCGACCCGGATTCAATTCCTGCTCTCAGCAGTTATCTGATTAAAATTTCACCTTGGCCGCATATGAGAAGAGTGCTTCCAGTTTGACTCTACCAAACATCGCAGGTTTCCTCCGGGTACTCCGGTTTCCTCCTGTAGAAACACTGGACCAATGAGGGATGGCCCTTACTAGAACTCTAGGGAGAACAGTTAGCTTTTAACTGATAGAGATATCCAGTATAAATAAGATTAGTTTAGTTTAGTTTAGTTTTTAGTTTTACCGGACAGGTAGAGAAAACTCTACTTGGCCCGGCTGGGATTCGAACCCGCGACCTTCGGTTTGCTAGTCCGATGCTCTACCAACTGAGCTACAGGTCAAGTTGGGAGCTGAAGGTCCAATGATAGTACTTGGCCTTGTACCCAGAATCTTCGGTACCTCTATACTGGCTGGAGAAAATTTAACTTCCTTTTCACACATTGCTCCATAACTTCAAAAACAGGAATAAAATTGCATATTAATGTTGATTTGTTAGTTCTTTGCGGTGATACTCCATGTTTATTAATGATAAAAATTCGCTGAAGTTTCGTTGGTCAGTTATTTAACTCCGACGAAGTCCAGAGTTAACGGGAATATGTTGTCCCGAGCCCTGAACATCTTCATTTCGAAAGAATTGCTTTGCTCAACTTTTTTTTTTTTAAATTTAGACAACAAAAACTGGAGGAGGCGTTGTTGTTTACGGGAATGTTCCAAGATGCATTGCAATCGTTATTTGATTGGCTTGAAACTGTCGAACCCAGTCTCTCAAGCGACACTGCTATCATGGGAGACACCCAGACTGTACATATATTGCTCGACAATCACAAGGTAAATAGAGTTTATTTCTAGTTTAGAAAGAGGTGGTGGTGGTGATTGTGGTATTAGTGATGATGGTATTGATGGCGATGGCGATGTTGGTATTGGTGCCTTGGTGGTGGTGGTGGTGATGATGGTGGTGATGGTAGTGGTGGTGATGATGATAGTAAAGATGGTGTTGATGGTAGTAAAGATGGGGATGGTGGTGATGGTACTAAAGATGATGATGGTGTTGGTGGTGATGGTAGTATAGATGGTACTAGTGGTGATGGTGATGGTGGTGATGGTAGTGGTGGTGATGGTAGTATAGATGGTGGTAGTGGTGATGGTAGTGTAGATGGTAGTGGTGGTGATGCTGTTGATGGTAGTAAAGATGGTGATGGTAGTAAAGATGGTGGTGGTGGTGGTGATGGTAGTGGTGGCGATGATGATAGTAAAGATGGTGTTGATGGTAGTAAAGATGGGGATGATGGTGATGGTAGTAAAGATGGTGGTGATGGTAGTAGTGGTGATGGTAGTATAGATGGTGCTAGTGGTGATACTGCTGCTGGTGGTGATGCTACTAGTGATCATGATGGTGGTGGTGGTAGTGACCGAGGCTGAGGCTGTTTAAAACGTCGGTCACAACCACCAACAGTCTTTCTCAAGACTACACTAACCTAGACGAGCAACTGTCGCAAACATGTACTATTACCCCAAGGTTCAAACCCTTTACTTTATGGTTATCTTTTTGCAGGCTTTCCAACGTGATCTCGGTAGTCGCCAGAGGACGTACAACTCGGTAATAAAGTCAGGTCAACAGTGCATCAAAGAACAGAAGGTGGAGGATCCAACTGCGTTGGAGGAGACTTTAGAAGAGCTTGTTACTCGATGGGATGCTTTGACTATGATGTCGAACACTAAGCAAGAACGACTTGGGAATGCTCTAACATTAGCTGAAGAGTTTGAGACTGGCGTGAAGGAGGAACTTAAGAACTTGAAAAATATCGATACAAGACTAAGGGCTTTTGGTCCTGTCGCTGACAATATCGATGGCGTCAATCAACAAATCGAGGAAATGAAGGTATCTTGTCTGAATTGTGTAATCACTGAGCCATGTTGATAACATATTAGAGAGTTTTAGATTGACGTTCTTTTTTATAACGGCGAACTGCAAACCGCGGTTAGACGTTTGCGGTTAGAAGTTTGACGTTAACATGTCAAAGAGCATTTAGATTGGCGTTCGTATTTTCACTTGTTGCGAGCTGCCATGTTTGGTTCTCAATCGTTCATACGTATTCACCAAAAATTGACATGAGCCTCAGTGTTCAGTTCAAAAACGTTTTGATTCAAGAACCACAGACCTGTAAGAGTATAAATTTACACCGCAAACGTGGGTTGGTTGAGTAAAAGTTACATAAAAACCTTGCCGTAATTCACTTACCTCAAGAAGCCGTTTTAGCAGTACAAACGTGAACCGCAATCGTGTAATCTGACCGCTGGACGTTGATCACGTGGTTTCTAGCGGTTTGCGGTTATCAAGAAAAAACCGTCAATCTAAAACTCTCTATTGACGCGTGACGTTACCCTTTTGATTGTGATTTTGACTTTTTCTTCTGTTCATAACATTCCGAATCATTTTTTCATCTATAGACCCTACTTGATGACCTAGAGACCGAAGAGGTGAAAGTGAAGCCTGTTATTAAAAAAGGTGAAATGATTCTCCGTTTCTGTCATCCGAGTGGAACTCACACGGTACAGACGCTTCTGACGAGGTTGAAGAAGCGCTTGGAAGAGCTCAGTGGATGGGCAACGCAAAGGAAAACTAGATTAGACGAACATTTTAAGTCTCTGGAGGCTGAAAAGAACTTGATTGAAGATCTCGCGGCTTGGGTGAAGGAAAAAGAAACAGTAATGGAACAGAAGGAAGCATTAGAACTGCCCGAAGAAGACATTGAAGAATTGAAGAGATTGCTGGAAGAACACAAGGTTTGAAAATATGCCTGTCTTTGTTTGTTTTGCTTTATTTCCTTCCCTATATTTTCTTTTTATGTTCCTTCCCTAGTTTTCTCACTACCTCCTTTCCTTCTTCCTCCCTTTTTTCATTTCTCTATTCCTTCCTTACTTCCTTACTTCCTTCCTTCCTTCCTTCCTTCCTTTCCTTCCTTCCTTCCTTCCTTCCTTCCTTCCTTCCTTCCTTCCTTCCTTCCTTCCTTCCTTCCTTCCTTCCTTCCTTCCTTCCTTCCTTCCTTTCCTTCCTTCCTTCCTTCCTTCCTTCCTTCCTTCCTTCCTTCCTTCCTTCCTTCCTTCCTTCCTTCCTTCCTTCCTTCCTTCCTTCCTTCCCTTCCTTCCTTCCTTCCTTCCTTCCTTCCTTCCTTCCTTCCTTCCTTCCTTCCTTCCTTCCTTCCTTCCTTCCTTCCTTCCTTCCTTCCTTCCTTCCTTCCTTCCTTCCTTCCTTCCTTCCTTCCTTCCTTCCTTCCTTCCTTCCATCCTTCCTTCCTTCCTTCCTTCCTTCCTTCCTTCCTTCCTTCCTTCCTTCCTTCCTTCCTTCCTTCCTTCCTTCCCTCCCTCCTTCCTTCCTTCTTTCCTTCCTTTCCTTCTTCCTCCCTTTTCTCATTTCTCTATTTATTTCTTCCTTCCTTACGATCCGGTCCGAAAAAATTAAAACACCGGATATATGTTACAATAGTTGCGCAAACTTTCCGAAAAGAAAACCAATGAACAAATGAATTTAAGAAAACTACTATACAATAATAATCTTATGTAATAACCTTCATTTGTTGTGCAACGTGCATACAACTAGTGAATTTGTTAATTTTGTGACAAAAACAATGACAAAAGTAAATCTAATGCAGGTAAAAAAGTGCAAAATCCGATTCGGTGCGATCTCAGAAAAAAAGAACAAAATCCGATCCGATCCGAACGATCGGATCGGATTCGGATCGAATTCCCACACCTCTTTAAAACTAAACTCAGGGGAGGTTTTTAAGGATGAAAACTGTACTATTTTAAATAACTTGAAGTACTAGCAATGATTTTTCCCTTCCATTTTAATAATTTTTAATAATTTTAACAGTGTTTTTATTTAGATAATTTAGTCGTAATTAAGCAAACTGTTTTTAAGTCTTTTAATAGTTAGTTCTACACGGCCCTATGAAAATCAACATTTCATAGCTTCTTCTTACTCTTGGATTTTATCGTATTTGTAATTAGTTGATAGGCTACCGTGTTTAAATATAGTTCAATAAATTAAATAAATAAATAAATTAGAGTTAATATTTCCGTGTCGTTCGGTGTAATCAATACTTCTAATTCTCTTGTTCTTTAATATTTCAGGAATTCCAAGATGGTCTGACGACCAGACAGCCTGACTACGATCATATTATGAGATCGTCGAAACGTCGACAACTCGCGGCCGAACCGAGGACGAGCCGACGACATGAAACTCCGAGTAAAACGCAACCGTCGTGGAAGTCGCGCATTCCAGCGCGCACGGCAGCGAGTCCAGCACGCAAACAACCGTCGTTTACCCGTGGACACTCGTTCACGCGTGACAAAAGTCCTGCACGCGCTCACTTGGCCAAGCACTGGCAGCACCTTTGGCTGTTGTCCTTGGAACGCATGCGTCGAATCCAGGAGAAACTTGATCGCATAACGCAGAAGAAGCTAGCGGCTAGCTTTAGCTTCGAAGAGTGGAAGAAGAGGGTAAGAATTGGTGGGTTTATTTAAACGGGTGGCCTACAATCGGGTTTTAGCACGCGGGCTAGATTTTATGGTGTGTAATATATGTGAGTCTTAGCGTAAGAGGCTGTTAACGGTTGAAGACTGTTCTTGGGAGAATATAACTAAATTTTTAGCTAGGATTGTGTTAAAAGATGAATATAAAATTCTCGACAACTTGCAATTCAATGAGTGTCTCCGTCTCTGCTCTTAGACATCTCACCTCCCATCACCACAAAATGGCTACAGTGTCTTACTGTTGGGTCTCCTCTTTTTTTCAGTTCAATCACTGGCTTCACGAGAGCAAGTCGCGTGTTTTGGACATCTTCCGACGAAACGATCACGATCGTGATGGAAAATTAACCCGAGAACAGTTTATCACAGGATTTCTAGCCACGTGTAAGTATTTCCGCTATTTACCACTTTTCCCGCCATTTACAATTATTCCCGCCATTTACTATTTGCCGCCATTTTTCCTCACCATCACTTCTCCCGCCATTTACGATTTCCCCGCCAATTACTATTTGTTTTCGCATTTACCATTTCCCCCGCCATTTACCATTCCTTTCCGCCATTTACCATTTCTTCTAATAATATTTCATTCTTTTTAGCATTCCCTACGGAGAGATGGGAGTTACAGTTAGTGGCTCGCAAGTTTGAACGACGTGGTCTAATTGCCTACAAAGAATTTGTGGCTGCAATGAAATCTGTAAGTGTTGTGTTTACTTGTTTTTCCCAGAACCTTGAATGTAACAGCTTCAATAGCTTTGAAGTGGTCGCTATTTTCGCGGGGGGCGCTACTTTCGAAGGCTGCTACTTTTGTAGAGGGGGCGCTATTTTTTAAGTAGCTGTGTTTGAAATACGTTATAACACGACAACCAAAACCTCGGAGGTGGTATCAAACGATTTTATTTGTTTTCGCAAACTAAAATTTCGTGTCGCGTTGCCAATTCTCGTTCGGTGAATTTGAAAAGGAAATCTTAAGTCGGTTTATCAAACTCTGTTGTTTTTTTGAGTTGGAATTTAATAATGACGATAAGCATTTTTCTTGTTTTTGTGTCAATTCTTTATTCTTGTACGAAACCTATATTGCGTCGTTTGCCATTATCGCTTTTAACAGTAGATAGGTTTGACCTCAGACGCTATATAGTGATTAGTGTTTATACAGGACGCTTTTAACTCATTCCTGTCCGAGGGCTTCCCCAGAGGTGATTAAAATCGTTTACCGTTAGCTAGAATAAAATACTAAAGACCAATTCGGACAGGAAAGAGTTAGAGAGCTTTTAAGAGCATTTTTCCCGCGCTAAAAAAAAGACGACGTTTCACGGATATATCATTAACGAATTGTTCAACCGGGATATGTTTTGAAATAATTCTCTTTCACCAGGTTCCTGCGCGCTATATATATACCATTATGCTATCAGCGAATATATAATTTCTGAATGTCTTTTCCGTGCCGATATCTGACCGTTTGTTCACACAATGACCCTATGTAGATTGCTATCCGGTCAGTCAGGCGAATGTAATATAAACAGTAAAGTCGGATATAGAGCGAAATATATATGAAGACAAGTCTGAAGAGGTTTGTGTTGAGAAAGTCTGTGTTGGGAAGAGGGTCTGTGTTCAGGCGAAGATCTGTGTAAGTCTTAAAAGCCGAAAACATGGTCAGAATGGCAGCTTATGAAGGAGCTGGCACAGCACAGAACGATACCATAGCAGTATCCGAAGAACTACGTGAAGACAATGTCAATGGGGATTGTCCCCCCGCCTCAGGGAAAAGTTTATATGTGACGCCAAGTTCCTTCGTTATTCACACCTATTCTCGCATTCAGCCTAGCGCCATGTTACCATCCGTGTTTTCTATCTATCGACACAAAGTCACAATGATTAAGGTAACAATGGCGTCCATCTTTTGCCATTTTGAGTGCCAAAGGTATCTTCTTGATTTGTTAATGTACCTCGAAGTATTCATCCTCAATGAATTGTGATTTTAATTGTGAAGTCATTTGTTCGTCTTTGCAGAAAAAGTCGACCAAGCCACTCACTGAATCGGAAGAAATCCACAATGAGATAGAACGACAAGTATCTGAGTGCCAATGTCCCGATAAATTCGAAGTGACGAAAGTTGGCGAAGGAAAATACAGAGTAAGTATTTAGTCTCTGTTGTAACACTGGACCCATGCATGCATGAGTGATGGTCCTTACTGAACCTCTAGAGAGAACAGTTTAGATATGACTGATAGGGTTATCCAGTATAAATAAAGTTAAAATAGTAAGGTAACGTTTGAGTACTGCCAAAATTATTGATCGTATAGTTTCCTAACGTTTCGAGCGAAGGCCCTTCATCAGAGAGAAACGTGAAACTCTGACTAAGGGTCTTCGCTCGAAACGTTAGAAAACTACGTTCAATCATTTCGGTTTGTATTTCAACACTGCCTACTTTTTTTTCACTGTTTGGATAAATAAAGTTAGTTTAGGGGAGTACGGGTGGCGTGTGCTGTTAGCGCGCTGCCTCGCACCAAAAGTTCAGCCCGGTTAGGCGGGGTTAGTACTTGGATGGGTGACCGCTTGGGAATGACCCCGTTGTCGGGCTTGGACTCAGGGTTAGGGTTAGAGTTAGGGTTAGGATCTCTCCTGTGCTTCGAGGGTTTTTCGCCGGGTTCTCCAGTTTTCCTCCCTCCATAAAATCAACACCTAACATCTTAGCTATGATTCGTTGTCTGAACTGTGTCATTGACGGCTGCTTCGAGCGCCTTTGATATGCCTCGACACGGCCACATTGATCTGCGTCCTTCGCAATTCAGCCGATGGCTGCAAGTACGGATGATTAGCCACCCAGTCCTTTATCCTTTACTATGGTTCTCTCCAGCAATAACACTTGACTAATGAGGGATGGCCCTTACTGCAGGCATGTATAGGAAGAACAAGTTGGGTTGAGTTATTATATAACACTTGTATTCAAACCTTTTATCAGTTACCACTAATACTGTTAATCGGGAATAACTTCTGACTTTCTTTCACTTTGTTTCTTTCAATTCTCTAGTTTGGTGATTCCCAGAAACTCCGCCTCTTGCGAATTCTTCGCAGTGTTGTTATGGTTCGCGTAGGAGGGGGCTGGGAAACACTCGCAGAATTCTTGAACAAAAACGACCCTTGCAAAGGTGAGAAAATACTTTCTTGGTTTAGAAAGATTGATTGATTGATTGATTGATTGATTGATTGATTGATTGATTGATTGATTGATTGATTGATTGGTTGGTTCGTTCGTTCGTTCGTTCGTTCGTTAGTTCGTTAGTTCGTTAGTTCGTTAGTTCGTTAGTTCGTTAGTTGGTTAGTTGGTTAGTTGGTTAGTTGGTTAGTTGGTTAGTTGGTTAGTTGGTTAGTTGGTTAGTTGGTTAGTTGGTTAGTTGGTTAGTTGGTTAGTTGGTTAGTTGGTTAGTTGGTTAGTTGGTTAGTTGGTTAGTTGGTTAGTTGGTTAGTTGGTTAGTTGGTTAGTTGGTTAGTTGGTTAGTTGGTTAGTTGGTTAGTTGGTTAGTTGGTTAGTTGGTTAGTTGGTTAGTTGGTTAGTTGGTTAGTTGGTTAGTTGGTTAGTTGGTTAGTTGGTTAGTTGGTTAGTTGGTTAGTTGGTTAGTTGGTTAGTTGGTTAGTTGGTTAGTTGGTTAGTTGGTTAGTTGGTTAGTTGGTTAGTTGGTTACTTGGTTACTTGGTTAGTTGGTTAGTTGGTTAGTTGGTTAGTTGGTTAGTTGGTTAGTTGGTTAGTTGGTTAGTTGGTTAGTTGGTTAGTTGGTTACTTGGTTACTTGGTTACTTGGTTAGTTGGTTAGTTGGTTAGTTGGTTAGTTGGTTAGTTGGTTAGTTGGTTAGTTGGTTTGTTGGTTAGTTAGTTAGTTAGTTAGTTAGTTAGTTAGTTAGTTAGTTAGTTAGTTAGTTAGTTAGTTAGTTAGTTAGTTAGTTAGTTAGCTAGTTAGTTAGCTAGCTAGTTAGCTAACTAACTGAAACAACTAACTGTTTCGTTAGTTGATTGATTGATCAAAGTTCAAATCATAAAGATCTATCGTTTTTCTTCAGTTGAAGGTCGTACATCCATTGACATCCATCATTTGGGAGTGACTCCAGAATCGTCCTCTCACGCCATGCAATCTTTCCGCGGTAAACGACCCGGAATATCACGCGAGGGGTCTGGGTCCAATCTCCGAGAAGGCACTGCCTCTCCGAGCATGGGACCGCGCAAGAAGTCTGGGACGAGCTTGAAGGCTGACAAGGCCGGAGAACTGAAGAAAGCCAGTAGCAGAGAAGGTCTGGCTTCACCTCGGTCCGCGACGCCGACTACTCGGGTGAAGAAATCGACCAGTCATACGTCGGTACACAGCGACGATGGCAAGCCGGACGCTTCCGGCCAATCGACACACACGAGCAGCAAGACGACCTTGAGTAAACGAACATCTACGACTACAAGCCGAGTGCCGACCGCCAAATCACGGACAAGTCCCGGCGCAGCGAAATCCACGGTCACACCTCGAGCGACCACTTCGCGCGTCAAAAGCCCCACGACTACAACCGGAGGCACGTCACGAACCACCACGACAACAACAACACGAGCAACGAGCGGTGGAGCACGAAGTCAAACCACTACGAAAACGGGTACGAGCTCGTCGACAACACGCGCGTCTACGAAAAGCACGAAATCAACGAAGAAGTAAAAAGCACCATAGAGAGGGCTCTGCACTACTCATTCTAGACCCGTTCGACCTCACAACACGGTGTTTCATCATCAATCGTCTTTGACCACAAAACTATGATAATTATAGGAGTAACACGATTTTTTTAAATGAAGCTTGATGATGTTTTTTTTTGTGAATCTAGTTATTGTTCATATTTGTAAGTGTGTTTTGTTATACTGTCTTTTTGTGCTAAATTGTGATGTTTAGGATTTTTAAATTTTCAAGTTGTCTCATACTTTATAAATGTCACACTAAGTTGACGATAAACCAACATTCGTACACGCAGAGGAAATTAGGGAACCATAAATATACGAACTTATAAATTAATTGAGAGTCTGGTTGGTCGCTGACTTTTCCTTGAATCCATGGCTGGCAAGTTCTGGAAATTCGGCGCAATGATCAGACTTTAATAGGAATTAAATAGTTCCCCAATAGTGTTTGCTGCATTCTTGAAAATTCATGGCTGGTGAATTTTCTCGAATTCAGCTAAACTATAAAAGACAGACATTGTAATCGTGATAAGTTATAAACGATCTATTATTTATAGTTGAAGTTTGTTTATATGTGTATGCAACATTAGTGTAGGTAATTTCTTAATTTAAACTAAGGTTAAAGATATGATTTTAAAGTAACAAAAAATTAATAAGATTTGGTTTTCTATATATGTGTGTCACTATAGCAAATTTTCAAAATCTTTGAATTAGATTCGCTAGTCACTGTAGCAAATCTTCAAAATCTTTGAATTAGATTCGCTAGTCACTATAGCAAATTTTCAAAATCTTTAAATTAGATTTGTGCTAGTCACTATAGCAATTAATCTTCGAAATATTTGAATTAGATTCGCTAGTCACTATAGCAAATCATCAAAATATTTGAATTATAGATTCGCTGGTCACTAGCAAATGTTTAAAATCATTTAATTAGCTAGATTCGCTAGTCACTATAGCAAATCTTTCAAATCTTTGAATTAGATTCGCTAGTCACTATAGCAAATCTTTGACTTATAGATTCGCTAGTCACAATAGCAAATCTTCAAAATCATTGAATTAGATTCGCTGGTCACTATAACAAATCTTCAAAATCTTTGAATTCGATTCGCTAATCCAATCACTATAGCAAATCTTCAAAATCTTTCAATTAGATTCGCTAGTCACTGGCAAATCTTCAAAATCTTTGAATTAGATTCGCTAGTCACTATAGCAAATCTTTGAATTACATTCGCTAGTCACTATAGCAAATCTTCGAAGTCATTGAATTAGATTCGCTAGTCACTATAGAAATTCTTCGAAATACTTGAATTAGATTCGCTAGTCACTGTAGCAAATCTTCAAAATATTTGAATTAGATTCGCTAGTCACTAGCAAATCTTTAAAATCATTGAATTAGATTCGCTAGTCACTATAGCAAATCTTTGACTTAGATTCGCTAGTCACAATAGCAAATCTTCAAAATCGTTGAATTAGATTCGCTAGTCACTATAACAAATCTTCAAAATCTTTGAATTAGATTCGCTAGTCACAATAGCAAATCTTCAAAATCGTTGAATTAGATTCGCTAGTCACTATAACAAATCTTCAAAATCTTTGAATTAGATTCGCTAGTCACTATAGCAAATCTTCAAAATCTTTGAATTAGATTCGCTAGTCACTATAGCAAATCTTCAAAATCATTGAATTAGATTCGCTAGTCAGTATAGCAAATCTTTGAATTAGATTCGCTAGTCACTATAGCAAATCTTCAAAATCTTTCAATTAGATTCGCTAGTCACTATGGCAAATCTTCAAAATGTTTCAATTAGATTCGCTAGTCACTATAGCAAATCTTTGAATTACATTCGCTAGTCACTATAGCAAATCTTCAAAATCATTGAATTAAATTCGCTAGTCACTATAGAAAATCTTCGAAATACTTGAATTAGATTCGCTAGATTAGATAGTCACTATAGCAAATCTTTGAATTACATTCGCTAGTCACTATAGCAAATCTTCAAAATCATTGAATTAGATTCGCTAGTCAGTATAGCAAATCTTTGAATTAGATTCGCTAGTCACTATAGCAAATCTTCAAAATCTTTCAATTAGATTCGCTAGTCACTATGGCAAATCTTCAAAATGTTTCAATTAGATTCGCTAGTCACTATGGCAAATCTTCAAAATGTTTCAGTTAGATTCGCTAGTCACTATAGCAAATCTTTGAATTACATTCGCTAGTCACTATAGCAAATCTTCAAAATCATTGAATTAAATTCGCTTGTCACTATAGAAAATCTTCGAAATACTTGAATTAGATTCGCTAGATTAGATAGTCACTATAGCAAATCTTTGAATTACATTCGCTAGTCACTATAGCAAATCTTCAAAATCATTGAATTAGATTCGCTAGTCACTATAGCAAATCTTCAAAACCTGAATGTTGTGCCTCCAAAGTCAAAGAGCAATGTTGGCAACTTCATTTGTTCAGGGGGACAAAGACTTTCAGGCTGCAAGTGCATCAGATAATTTATATTTTTTGTGTTGTGCTGTGCTGTGCTGTTGCGCGGCGGTTGTTGACTATTTTTGGTGTCAGCTTGGCTCTTTAAAATCTGGCAAAACAACTGTTCTTGATGTTGTTTGTTGATGTTGATGTTGTTGGGTTGTTAGCGATGTTGTTAATGTTCTTGATGTTGAGTTGTTAATGGCGAGGTTAAGTTGGACTTCCGATGCGAGTACCAATACTGAACACGGTTCTGATCATGCGCAGCAGATCATTTAACGACGGCGTATGGGATTTCGGTAGTCACCACTTCCGAAGTAGACCGAATGTCGGTAGTCTGATGGGATAATGCAGATCGAATATGGGATCTGGTCGCTCTAATTTTATTAGCTCTGTGGTCTATAATGTCATCATCATATGCGTGCAGAAGTAAGTGACGTCTCCGAGGTTTATATTACACACGTAAAAACGCACAAGCTGTTACATACCTGCAAGCAAGTTGTTACAAGGCTGCTCAACAGGCTGTCACCGTCATGTGTTCGCACTGGCTCTCCCAGTCTGTTAACATGTCTGTAACAGGTTGTTGACAACTTGTAACAAGGCTGATGACTCCAACGGACTGATGACAAGTTGTTCCAACAACGTGTTACCCCTCTGCACTTAACAAGTTGTTAACAGGCTGTTGCTAACAAGGTTGTAGCAGCTTCTTGAATGAACAGCATTGTTACAACTTGTTCCCAGCCTTGCTACAAGCCTGTTGCGAACACATCCTGTTGACAAGCTGTGAGATTTTTACCTGTGTACTCGTCATGTTTCATGACAACGAATCGGAAGTGTAGAATATCGGTATTGGTATTCGCATCAGAAGCCTCTCTAATGATAGTGATGTTATTGTTAACGATGTTGTTGGTGTTGGTGTTAATGTTGAGTTGTTGATGATGATATTGTTAAATGTTGATGTTATTTGTTGAGTAGTTGTTGTTGTTGACGATGTTGTTGGTGTTGAGTTTGTTAATGATGATGTTAGTAATGCTGACGATGTTGTTGTTGTTAATGGTGGTGGTGGTGGTGGTGGTGGTGGTGGTGGTGTTAATGTTGAGTTGTTAATGATGTTGTTAATGTTGTTGTTAGTGTTAGTGTTAATGTTGAGTTGTTGTTAATGTTGTTGTTGTTGTTGTTGTTAATGTTGTTGTTGGTGTTAATGTTGAGTTGTTAATGTTGCTGGTGTTAATGTTGAGTTGTTAATGATGTTGTTGTTGTTGTTGTTGTTGTTAATGTTGTTGGTGTTAATGTTGAGTTGTTAATGTTGTGTTGTTGTTTTTGTTGTTGTTGTTGATGTTAATGTTGTTGTGTTGTTGTTCTTGGTGGTGGTGGTGGTGGTGGTGGTGGTGGTGGTGGTGTTAATGTTGAGTTAATGATGATGTTGTTAATGTTGTTGGTGTTAATGTTGAGTTGTTAATGTTGTTGTTAATGTTGTTGGTGTTAATGTTCAGTTGTTAATGTTGTTGTTGGTGTTATGATGATGTTGTTGTTGTTGTTGTTGTTGTTAATGTTGTTGGTGTTAATGTTGAGTTAATGTTGTTGGTGTTAATGTTGAGTTAATGTTGTTGTGTTGGTGGTGGTGTTAATGTTGTGTTGTTGTTGTTGTTGTTATAGTGTTGATGTTGTTTGTTAATGTTGTTGATGATTGTTGGTGTTAATGTTGCTGTTGTCAGTGATGTTGGTGATGTTTGTTAACGATGTTGTTGCTTGACTACATGCTGTTAGTGCATGGCTCTTTTTTGTTGCTGTACAACACAGGTATAACACCTCTAGCTATATCTCTGGCTGTTTGACTAACACATAACACGATATTAAAAAACTCAGCTGGACGTCTAGTATTCCGCTGACTAATCTTTTCCCTTGCATGACATCTGATACATGCAAATATAAACAAGCTGCGCTTGACAGATTTCATAACTCCTTGCTATACAGAGAAAATGGCTTTTCTTGAAAGGACTCAAGTTGGCGTCAGAGATATTGGTAGAACTGTTTCAGTACCAAATGATCCCAAAGCTAGGCTTATGTTCTACCTTAGCTGTGTTTCAACGGTAGGTGCACCATCAAACTTCTTCATACATTGCCACGTACTTATATAGTGCTACGTCGTCTGCCCTCTGACTCTGGTTGAACATACAGAATTATTCAATTACTTTTTACGACCGTTTTTGGATGGACATTCGTTGTTTTTTTAAGCTTAGGGTTATGATAAAATTATAATATATATTAAAATTACGAACCGAAATCTCAGGTAAACAGCATTAAACGTAGCTGTGACCTCGCGTATATCTGTTTCGAGTCAAAGAGTCCTCTAAATTACCGGAAGATTTTAAAACAGAGCGCTGTGTAAAGGCAGTATGTTTACGATGAATAAAAACCATGGTCAACTCTCGATATAACGAAATACTGAAGTTTTTAGCCAAAGGCGAAACCTATCCATCCGAGTTAGCTTTCTCTTTGGCTCGAAACCACCAGTATTTCGTCATCTAAAATTTTATCGGCCCAACACTACAGTACTGTACAACACTTTTGTTATTCTACGTTTAAAGGTTTTGGATATCGGAGATAAGGTACCGCGAAAACTCGTAACCTACACAACGAACTACAACCGTTTGAGCGAGGACGACATCACCGAATTGCTTGCGCATTGCATCCTGTTCTCGCCCGACGTACTCAACGACAAAGTTTTCTTCGAGGACAATAGCCAAGGAGGTTCGGTGAACAAGTTTCTTGAACTGTCCGCAGTTCAGAGCTCCATGTTAATGGCGGGAAATATCGTGATTGGTGGCCAGAATCGAAGAGTGGCGAAGATTATGACGTACACGAGAAACTGGATGAGAACCTACTACGAAGAGGCGATGGTCTCGGTACTAGCCGATCAGCTTCGTCGCCGGGAAGCCGCTCATACGCCAGCTATTCGCCAGCGAGCTATTCAAGCCGCACCACGCAACAACAGCAACGACGACAGCTGTTGCTGTATTGTAATGTAATAAACAACCGCGCAGTAATTCATGCTAGTACTTAGAAGTACCAATTGGATACAAATATATAATATCTGTACTTAATGTTAAGAAAATAATGAGGGAATGATTAATAAATGCTGTGTCGTATATTTAATTCCATTTTCTAACAAGTTTAATTAAAATGTATTTACAACGATTTTGAATATTAAATAGAATACGTTTGTTTGGTAGTTTCATTTTGTACTTTCTAAAATAACTATTTAGGGTTGAATTTCGCGTGAATAAGTACTATGGAAATGCACTTGGCTTCTGCTAAAATAGATTACGTTTCGTTATTTAGCAATTCCCGGAATTGAATAAAAGTCTTTAATAAACACGAAATGTTTGCGGAAGTCATTACCATGGTACTTGGACAGGAAAAGTGAAACTTGATATTCCTGTCCCGGGGTTTCCCCACAGGTGCATACGAGCACCGAGTAAAGAGCCTGCGTACGAGGTTGAATAAGATTGTCTGACGGTAAACAATTTCGTATCCCCGAGCCTTCGCCGACACACAAACGAAGGCTCTTGGGATAATTCATATCGGAAAGTGTTTTCGATTGGCTTGCTAATGGCGGCTTCTTTTCAAGTAGCAACAGGTTTAATTTCTGTTTCCCTTCGTTCGTGTGCGCGGCGAAGGCTCTGCAGGGTACGAGATTGGTTGGTCAAGTGTCCTGAAACGAAAATTAGGTTGGTTTTATTTGAAAGAATACTTAAAATGACATACAGTGTAACATGTTTTGCAGTTTTTCGTCTCCTTGCTTCGCTTCTGAGATACCGTAGAATCCCGAAGGTAGCGGCCCCCCGAAAGTAGCGACAAATTTGAGATGTCCCTCCCCTCCCCGAAAGTAGCGGCCCCCAAGTCATCGCTTGATTAACTCGAAAGCGTTAAGTTTCAACTATCAACGTCCCAAAGGGTATAACAGGGGAGCACGGGTGGCGTGTGCTGTTAGCACGCTGCCTCTCACCAATAGTTAAGCCCAGTTAGACGGGGTTAGTACTTGGATGGGTGACCGCTTGGGAATGACCCCGTTGTCCGGCTTGGACTCATGTGAGTAGAGTTTGTAGTTGATCTCTCCTGTGCTTCGAGGGTTTTTCGCCGGGTTCTCCGGTTTTCCTCCCTCCATAAAATCAACACCTAACATCTTAGCTGTGATCCGTGGTCTGAACTGTGTCGTTGGCGGCTGCTTCGAGCGCCTTGATATGCCTCGACACGGCCACGTTGATCTGCGTCCTTTGCAATTCAGCCACTGGCTGCAAGTAAGGATGATTAGCTCCCAGTTCTTACTTACCTTACTAGTTGAAATGGCAAAGGAAAAACTAAAGCATATTAAATGTGGTAAATAGGAAGGACAAAAGAATAATATTCCCACAGTATGTTAACGTATTTTACCACCCGAAAGTAGCGGCCCCCCGTAAGTAGCGGCCCCCGGTAAGTAGCGGCCCGCCGTAAGTAGCGGCCCCCCGTAAGTAGCGGTCCCCCGTAAGTAGCGGCCCCCCGTAAGTAGCGGCCCCCCGTAAGTAGCGGCCCCCCGTAAGTAGCGGCCCCCCGTAAGTAGCGGCCCCCCGTAAGTAGCGGCCCCCCGTAAGTAGCGGCCCCCCGTAAGTAGCGGCCCCCCGTAAGTAGCGGCCCCCCGTAAGTAGCGGCCCCCCGTAAGTAGCGGCCCCCAACAGTGGATAAAACCGAAAGTAAGGGGGGGCCGCTACTTTCGGGATTCTACGGTACTTCAGTTTGTTTGATATGCAAATTAAGCATTTTGATGTCACACGTGCATAATGAGTTATCGGAGAAAGTTATATCTTGGCTATTATCAAACATAATCACTTGAAAACATACATTACCACCTTATTATATACAGAACTCGCGATCAAGGTCTCGGCAACGCCCTCCGTGGCTCAGTGGTCAGAGCATTGCACTAGAATCGCAAGGTCGTGGGTTCAATTCCTGCCGGAAGGCCCGTGTGGTTGCATTTTTCGCAACTGGTCCCGGTTTGGTCTTAAAATGTATATATTCTACACTCGAATTTTCCTTCACCAAAAATCCTTAATACATGTTTGGTGTTGTGGGGAGAAACACACTCACACGCTTCCTTCGAATTAGCAAAGATATATAACCTGATAACTCCTAATGCCGCATACGTCATAATATTCAATCAGTTGCATCTCAAACAAACTGAAATATCTCCACAACGAAGCAAGGAGACGAAAAACTGCAAAAGAGTTACTGTCATTTTAAGTGTTATATTCAGTTCAAATAACATAAACTTAATTTTCGTTTCATACAATATGAAATATGTGTATTTAATATATTTTGTTAAATACGTGTATTTGGGCAGTGGGGTAGACCCAGTCGGACTGCGTCTACCACGGGAAGAGTAAAACGCTCCCGCCCTCCACGAGTTTTTTTGGGTAGCACCTTGGGCAAGTGCTATATAGCAACCCAGAGCCCCCCTATGCTAGGGTTACAGCATAAAAAGTAGTGCTGTGCGCCGGAGACCGGAGCTCGGGCGTTTTTTCGTCAGCCGGAGCCGGAGTTCTCTCAGCTCCGGCTGGAAATTCAGAATGACAAGAAATGGAGCTCATAAACCACAAAGGGTCACTGCTGACAACACTGACAGATATTGTGAGTGAGCGCATGGGGAGCGCATGAGGTATGTGCTAAAACAATTATTCGCCTCAGTGTCGGTGAATAATGTGGATATTATGCACCTCGCCGAAGCGGCTCGGTGAATATCCAGCACTATACTTGTTATATATATATATATATATATATATATATATATTGAGTGCTTAATTGGCAAAGCGTATTTCAAGGCGAAGCATATTTCACACAGAAACTGTAAATTGATTCAAAATGCTAATAAAGTCCGTTTTTACTCATCATTTTCCTAACAACGCTTTCAGTTTGAAGAGATAGGTTTAACCCATGACTATAGGATTTAATTGTTTTCTGCTGCATGTTCGCTCGCGATTTGACCAAAAAAGGCCAGTAACTTTCATCTATGTTGTTATTCTAACAGCAATGAAACATTGCCGAACCGTTGGAATTTATGGAATTTCTGCCTTAAGTGGGCTGTGAGCTTCCTGGGTCGTGTGTATTTTTTTCAGAAAAGCAAAAACAACGGTAAAACATAGTACTAGAATTGTTGATTGCTTTTATTAGGCCTAACACTGTTACAATTCGAGTATACAAGTAATACACGTAGCCACTGCCAGTAGCAACTTGCTTTCGTTTTTTCTTACTTCCTCTTTAACAACTCTATTTCTTTTCTACGCAGTTTCACTTTCTAAATCAATAGACAATGTGTATATATGAAAGTAGGCCGAGATTATAGGATATTTATTATATGTGCTATAGCCACATTTGAATTACGGTCTTTCTTGCAGTTCATTTTACAAGATAATGCAATCTTTTTTGGGTCGTGGTCGTGGCGTTAACTGAGAACGAAGGCTTGAAGTCAAGGAGGCAAACGGCTCGTCGAAATAATCTCGACGCCAGCTGCTCTTGTACAACATGGTCTTGGCGACTCTCACACGCTTCCCAGCAACCAGGATGCTCTCGGTGGCTAGCACGGTGCTCTCTGCAGCCGACAGCTCGAAGAATCTGTTTCTCAGACCACTCATCTCGTTGTTTTCAAAGATGCATTTGCCGGTGAGTACATCTGGGGACAGTAGTTGGCAAAGGGCTAGAAGTTCAATGCTTTCTTCTGTGTTCAATTGGTTATAACCACTGGCGTAGTTCAGAAATTTTTTCGGTAGATCTGTCCGGAGATCCAGGACCTGTAATTGGAATACCATATACATTCAGTTTCTACGTAAAGAGAAAAGCAAACTGCCGAGATAACGGAATACGGATGTTTCAAGCGGAGTCCTTCGTCAGAGTAAAATGTGAAAAGGACTCTGCTCGAAACGTCTATATTTTGTCAAAACACTACCTATACCCAGCACTCTATTTTTTTTTTTCATTTACACTTCTAAGTAAGCCATGGATCAGTATGGGCTGCGTGTACTTACTGTGGCCACACAATCTAAATAGTACATCAACTTCGCTTTTGAATTATTCGGCACCGTGCCCTTACTGCCGAATTCTTTCAAGCCCACTTGGGTTCTCTCATTGAACTTGCTCAAATAGACCACAGCTGAGACTCAAGTACTTTGCTCTACTTGGAAATAACGAACTGCGTATGCTTCTTGGAAGCTAATATATTGAGATTTAATACAGCATCCAGGGCCCTGCCTTCGCGAAGCTATGACGTGGACTTGACATTAAACATGTATGCAGGCCAGCCTGATAGGCCAAAACACGCAAACGTCACCGACTATCGACACAGTGCTGGAAGGCGGTGCCCTGCATGTTTGGTACAAAAACGTCGCGGCAAAAATGACACTTTTTTACTCCGCGCGAACGTGCTGAGAAAGAGCCTGGGTACAAAGACGTCACTCCATATATTGTTCATACTCCATATATTTTTTATACTCCATATATTTTTTGATCTCCGGTTTCACAACTATATATATATATTTTTTTTCTATTTATTATGTCGTTATCAAATGACAAATTACATATCAAGAGTTACAATTATTTGTTTTTACAAGGATTTTCAACGTGGCCGTGTCGAGGCGCTGCAAGCAGCCGCCAGACGACACAGTTCAGACCACGGATCACAACTAAGACCTATATAGGTGTTGATTTTACGTAGGGAGGAAAACCCTGCGAAAAACCCTCGAAGCACAGGAAAGACCAACTAAACTCTACTCATATGAGCCCCTAGCTCGAGAACGGGGTAATTCCCAGACGGTCACCCATCCAAGTACTATAACCCGCCTAACCGGGCTTAACTATTGGTGAGAGGCAGCGCCCTAAATAGCACACGCCACCCGTGCTCCACGCACATCTTTCAGAGTTTCCTCCAACTACATCCTGCTTTTTTTTTCGTGATCTTGAACACAGATCTCTGTCCTTCCTCCATGTATTGAGCTTGTCTTTAAATCTGTTTCTTTCATGCTGTTGAGCCTGAACAACTTACTTTCTTTGCAGTCTTCTTTCCCGTTCCAAATATTCTGCCAACGCTGCCTTCTTCTCGACAGTTTCCTTTGCCAAACACCACGTCTTCTACTTTAGCTTCTTCTCATTCTTGCCAACCTCTTCATTCCACCACAGTGTTTGCACATGCCTTGGTGACCCCTTTGTCCACCCACCCTAGCCTTCTCCCACAGCCTCCTCCAGAAACAAGTTAGCCTTGAACAGCGGTTTTTAGGCAAATACCTGTTGGTCTAGTGGTTGAAACGTACCACTGTACGACATATAAATAAGAGGGGAAAGATTGCTCAGAAAAATTAAATGCCACTTCAAAAAATTGACGATGTTTGACGTACGACGAGACAATGCCTTTGCAGCTGTTTTCATAACTTTAATGTCTTTAATTACCTTTCTCTGTCAAAATTTGTAGAGCTTATTTCGAAAAAAACCAAAATAAGCTTCCCCTTCAAAGCCTAACAATTTCAGGTGACTACACCAGAAAATGACTTTATTGAGCCGTCATTAATTCTATCGAGGAAGAGGCCAGAAAGCTCGGTATTACACCATGAAACTATAAATCCCTCCCCCCCCCCCCCCCCCCCTCTCCAAAATGCTAGACAATTTGTCTCCCGTTCTGTATTTTGACCGACCTCAAAAATTGAATATATAAATAAACTGCCAACTTTGGTTGCCCACATAATGTTTTCTCCCACACCAAAGTTGCACGCATATTGAAGGCAATTATATCAGATAGATCTGTCCGGTCTAAACAAATAATTTAAAAAAATTCGTATTTAACACTAGCAAGACGCCTGCTTAGGCGTTCAATCGGGCTAGACGAATTTCTTTGGAAAATTTTTCAGATTGTCTTCATCTGTTAAGGCAAAGCAAAAACAAAACAAGGAGGACACCATTGCTTTACGGCCAAAATTTAAGCACGCTTACTAAAACACGTACACCATTATTCAACATGGCGGACGAGTTATATTTTTGGTTTTAGAAGCTTCGTATCATGAGTAACGTGCGTCAAAGAACAACGGAAGACCGGTACACGAGAAAGATTAATAGCTAAAAGAAAGAAAGGAACAAAGAATAGCGAGATGGAAGCTTCTACAGCGGGGCAAAAAAAATAATATCGTATTAATAACACCGTATTAATAGCATGCGTTTTTCAATCCTGTTGCGTTTACACGGCCAAGTTAAGCGCGATTAACTGATCGTGCAAACTAATCGCGATTAATTTACGCCGATCTGTTTACACGGACATTTTAAGCCCGCTTAAAGTCAGATGTGGCTCAGATCCCGCTTAAATTTTGGCCGTGTAAACAGGCCAAAATTTAAGCTTGAAATCTAGCTCAGCAGAAGAAATTCCAATTAAAATGTCGATCGACGTGATGTCATGCGAGTGGCGCCTCACCAAAAAACATTTATCAAAGATTGTGCCAAAATGCCATTTTTTGACACCAAAAGATAAACAGAGAAGACACAGAGTCAATTTAATAGTATAATACAAGGCCGCAGTCAAAAATGCGAGACTATCGTGTTTTTACAATGCAAGAATGTTTTTTTGTTTCTAAGACCGAAGTTAAAGAATACCAAAAATTTTCGAGGAGCATAGCCAAGGTATTTTTCTGTGAACGCCTTGCTCGTGTGCCATACGCCGTACAAAAACTATAATTCAATTGTTTTGTTCTGTAGTCGCAATGTCGTATACTGTTAGGCGCGATCAGTGGAATAGAAAGCGCGCAAGAAACGATGGGATCATTTTGTGCCTTCTTCCCATCAGCCTCTTCGCCCGACCCCCTCTCCGTATTTTCGAAAAAGGCAAAAACTAATAATTTTAAAGCCGAAATATGGTAAGGTTTAAGTACTGCCGAAATTATCAGTGAACGTAGATGGCGCCTGATGGCATGTAATATTTGGGCCATTTTTTCGTGGGCCACCCGCAGTCCAGTTATATACAGGTCAGTGGGGTCTACACGTAGGCTAATAACCAACCGACTTACGAGAATCTTCGTTCAATAACAATGTTCCCTCTTCCTCCATTCTGGTCGCCATGTCTAAACAGCGATCAAGGTCCTCAACACAGCTGGCTATATCGAAGGATGTGAGGTCAAACGACACTGCTTCTTCGCAAATTCTTTCCTAAAATGAGGGGGAAACGAAATACACGCAAAATTAAAATAAAATGCATGACTTGTGGGGCGTAGTGTTCATTTGTGGCCCGCGTGGTAGCATTTGCGCCCGACCCGAGCATAGCGAGCCTTGCTAAAAGGGCTAGAAAGAAACAACAATCGAAATATAGTAAGGTTAGATATACTGTATATTTCGGTTTGTATTTCAACACTGCCTAAACAGCACATGCACTACTGTACTTTAATTTTAAAGTCTCCGTTTTTGCGTGAAAACATTTACGCGTGTAGTCGGAGCTTTACGCGCGGCTCTGATGTCAAAGCATTATTTGGCCCCGTAAGAAGCTTTAGCATAGCTCGTAGTTTGCCGTGATTTTTTCAGTCTTGCTGATCATTTCTTTAAACGTTTACGAAGAGTGCGAGGGAGGTGAAGAAGCGTTTTTCTATCAAGATGAAAACATTAAAGGTATATAAACATTTAGTCGTTGTTTCCAATTGTCGCTAATTAATTTCATAAGCTTTTCTCTATTGTAAATGTCAAAAGCAATTAATTAAACGAGACGAGATACAATTTCAAATAGGACGTTTGAGCGCTCTTGCTTTAATATATGTACGAAACATGTTTAATGTGCCAATGTTTCTCATGTCAAATTTCACATATTAGGAGCTGGAGTCTTGCATGCCATATAATATTCTGTGTTTATCAGTCAAATCCGTTGAAAGTTTGGCTTAATTTGTATGAAAGGAAGACCAGTCCCTTCAAGGCAAAATCGCGCTACTGCATGACTACTCAAGAATCGATAAGAAGGCTGGAATTTTTTCACTAATTTTGCCAATGGCAAAAACCTTACGATACTAGACAATGGCTGAGTATTGTAGAACAATGGCTGGGTATTATAGAACAATGACTGGGTATCATAGAACAATGGCTGAGTATTGTAGAACAATGGCTGAGTATTGTAGAACAATGACTGAGTATTGTAGAACAATGGCTGAGTATTGTAGAACAATGACTGATATTGTAGAACAATGGCTGAGTATTGTAGAACAATGACTGAGTATTGTAGAACAATGGCTGAGTATTGTATAACAATGACTGAGTATTGTAGAACAGTGGCTGAGTATTGTAGAACAATGACTGAGCATTATAGCCTAGAACAATGGCTGAGTATTGTAGAACAATGGCTGAGTATTGTAGAACAATGACTGAGTATTGTAGAACAATGACTGAGCATTGTAGAACAATGACTGAGCATTATAGCCTAGAACAATGGCTGAGTATTGTAGAACAATGGCTGAGTATTGTAGAACAATGACTGAGTATTGTAGAACAATGACTGAGTATTGTAGAACAATGTCTGAGCATTGTAGAACAATGACTGAGCATTGTAGAACAATGGCTGAGTATTGTAGAACAATGGCTGAATATTGTAGAACAATGACTGAGTATTGTAGAACAATGACTGAGTATTGTAGAACAATGACTGAATATTGTAGAACAATGACTGAGCATTGTAGAACAATGGCTGAGTATTGTAGAACAATGGCTGAGTATTGTAGAACAATGATTGAGTATTGTAGAACAATGACTGAGCATTGTAGAACAATGGCTGAGTATTGTACTATAAGCTAAGCTTTAGGTTTAGTTTAGTTTAGTTTAGACTTTAAAGGCGGGGTTTTCGGTTGTGATATAATTACCAATTAATAGTAACGCTCTAGAACGCTTCTACGTGGAAAAAAGACTGGATAAAATAGGGTAGTGACATGTTCGAAAAACTCGTCTTCATTACAGAGGTTTAAGGAAATTGCTGTCAGTAAAATTAATTAGGCAGTTAGTCTGTAGTTTACACAGGCAATGTCAAATCGGAGTCTGTTTATTGATGGAAATTAAAGCACAAATTTCTTCAGTATAATTGGGACCATTTCAATTGCAAGAATTTGATAGCTTGAGTCAATATAGGAAGTTTAATCACCGGTTTGATTTATTGGACAGAAAAATTGGCTGTATTGAAATAGGCTGTTTTGGAAGTATTTATTGTGTCTTGCAGAGAACCCAAATACAGCTGGAAGCCGGCTTTCTTTCAGCAAAGACGCTAACGAGTAACGTCTTGCTTTGTTTTTGGACGTACGTCGTTGAGAAAATGCGGGTGAGAAAATGTTTGGCAAGCGTAAGAAGCTTGAGCATAGCTCGTAGTTTGCCGCGATTGTTTTCAGTCTTGTTGATCGTTTCTTTAAACGTTTACGAAGAGTGCGAGGGAGGTGAAGAAGCGTTTTTCTATCAAGATGAAAATATTAAAGGTATATAAACATTTAGTTGTTGTTCTGTAGTGTATGTTGAACGAGAAGGATTAGATTTAAATGAAGTTAAATCATTGCTGTTGAGACGATTAAGTTATGCATGGCTAAATCTAAGTAGTTTGGTGCCTAGGCAGTGTATAAGGTTGGATATGCCTTGCCGAAACAGGGAACGTAGTCTAACGTTTCGAGCAAGGCCTTTCGTCAGAGCGAAACATGACGAAGGGGGCTTCGCTCGAAACGTTAGACTCCTATACGTTCCCTGTTTCGGCGGTATATCTTTGCGGAAGAAAAACTGGAGAACCCGGTGAAAAACCCTCGAAGCACAGGAGAGAGCAATTAAATTCTACTCACAGGTCCAAGCTCGATATGCGAGAACGATGTTATTCCCAGATGTTTCCCTGACTGTCCTCACCAAGTGGGGCCCAACATAGTTCAGTGCATGGTTAGATTGCGCTGGTTCTTCCGGCACGCCAGAGACTTTTGTTATCCTTTGGTTTGATTCCCGATTGGAGCCTATAGTCAGATGATTTTTTCTCAACAGCATGGTAATTCCAGGTTATTTCAACTTAATCGTATTCACTATAAAGATATATGATCGTATACACGCATGCAAGAAAAGATAGATACCCAATGCATGCAGCATGTGTCTACCGTTGATGCACTTCTTCACTGATACTTTAAAGTAGTAAAAAATAATTGCAAGTAATGTGAATGTATGTGCCATTAGATTCAAAACTCTGAAAATTTCTAACAGTTCTTCTGAAAGTTTTCTAACATTGTTCACGATAGTAAATGCGTCTTTGCGAGTCTGTCACCACGGCAAAATCATCAGTTTATAATTGGTAATCGTTTTCGATTTTCAGGTTCTCGTTTGGAAAAAAGCTTGTTACGTAAGATTTTCGCGTTCTCGGTTGTGGATTGCAGTCTGGGGTGCCTGCGCGACAGTTGTTGCCGCTCGATCAACTACGGAGAACCAAATTTCTCGTGTATCACCGCGGAGGACAACTGTGAGCTGAGCTATGCGAAGGCTTCGGATAGACCAGCCGAGGATTTAGTAAACGATGAAAATTACCTTTACTACGAAATGATAGATCACGAGAAAGTGAGTGCTTATTATAGATATTGATCCCGATAATATAAACGGTTAAAGTGCGTATTAAAGAGGGGCTGAATATAAAATAAATGGTGGTAACGTCATATACATGTGATGCCACACATGACGTCATATATATATATATATATATATATATATATATATATATATATATATATATATATATATATATATATAAATATATATATATATATATTTCAAAAACTCATTAATAATTCATGAGGAAAACACAAAAGAAAATCATGACCGTATCGTATCTTTATATGTGATAAAGATTTCTCCTGATTTACATAAACTTTGGCTTTGATTTTCTCGGCTTAGACAAGGTTATTTTTCAAACTAACTTTCGCCAATCAACTTACCAAGTGGTTCGTTTTTGAAGCCGTATAATAAACTCGCAGTTCGTGTTTTATCAGATATAAATACACTCGGCTTCGCCTCGTGTCTTTATATCTGATAAAACACTCCTGCTCGTTTATTATACAGTACATATATATATATATATATATATATATATATATATATATATATATATATATATATATATATATATCTTTAACAAATTAAACATAAAGCTCCGTGCATATGTACT
>OZ036016.1:2735329-2780329 GCA_964035015.1 Corallium rubrum
CTGCCTGTCTGTCTGTCTGTCTGTCTGTCTGTCTGTCTGTCTGTCTGTCTGTCTGTCTGTCTGTCTGTCTGTCCGTCCGTCCGTCCGTCCGTCCGACCTACCGACCGACCGTCCGTCCGTCCGTCCGTCCGTCCGTCCGTCCGTCTGTCTGTCTGTCTGTCTGTCTGTCTGTCTGTCGCAAGGATATCTCAAAAAGCATTGCACCTATTTTCATGAAAGCTTCTAGAAGGGTTGACCATAGCCCAACGAATCCGTTAAATTTTGGTTGAATTTAGTCAAGATTTGGATATGAGAAATTAATAAAAATCCAACCGTAAGATTTTCCTTGTAGAAGAAATGCTTGATTGCGCTCATTATCCTTATTTTATGCAAATATTTTTGAATTATTTTAGTACGAGTGTAATCAAGCATTTTATTCATACATGCATGTGTTGGTCTCGTGAGCTAGCCTGGTTAGCGGGATGGCTCATAGTTAAAGTGCAAATGAAGCGAAAATTAAGTCAGTCTCATTTGAAAGAACACTTAAAATGATAGAGTAACGTCTTTTGCAGTTTTTCGTTTCCTTGCTTCGTTCGTGATATATTTCAGTTTGTTTGACATGCAAATTAAACATTTTGACGTCATGACGTGCATAATGAGTTATCGAAAAAAGTTATATATATCTTTGATATTGTCAAATATAATCACTTGAAAATCTACATGTTTAGTGTTCTGGGCGAAACACACCCACTTGCTTCCTTTGAATTAATTTGGTTTGATAATAGCAAAGCTATATAACTTTTTTCGATTACTCATGCACATGTGACGTTAAAATGTTTAATTTGCATATCAAAAAACTGAAATATCTTAAGAACGAAACAAGGAAACGAAAAACTGCAAAAGATGTTACTCTGTCATATTAAGTGTTCTTTCAAATAAGTATGACTTAATTTTCGTTTCATTTGCACTTTAGTAGAAACTATATATGGTTTAGAAACCCGGCAAACTTCAAAGCGGTTAACAATCAAGCTACGATTCATGTTTGAAGTAATATGTAAAGGCCGACAATGAGGACTAGACCGGGTATTCAAGTACGAGGAATTCGTTCCAGTCCTCGGCGAACATGACTTCTCAAAATCACTTAGTGTATTCCCAAAATGAATTAGTGCATTAGTAATTAGTGTATGGATGAATAACCGATTGTGTGAAGTAATATTTCAAGTCCAAGGACTTGAAATATTATTTCCAGTCCTTGGACTGGAAATAATATTTCAAGTCCTCTGCCCAGTACTTCCCTGGTATTTCAAGTCCATTCACGTGGTGCAATTCAGCGCTTCTGATTGATTGATTATCTCATGAATTATTAATGAGTTTGAGAAAGGTACATGAAGGTGCCAAATCCTTTGTTTTAGGTTTACTAATATTTAAACAGTACGGTTGAGTGATTGAACCCAAACGTTGCTATTGGATGATTGTTTCATTATACAGAAAACACAATATGTTCAGTAGCCGTGAAAGTGCAAAAATTTCCATAAATCTGAAAAAAACGGATTGACAGTCCATTCGGATCGAAAAATGTAAGTGGATTCAATCCGAGCACATGTTGATATGGAGAATCCGATCTGCTTGGAACATTGTTTTCGGCTTTGGAACACTATTTTCTGTGCTTCCCTCAATGCGTTTAGATTAATCAGATTGCAGATTGAAGTCGATCCTTGCTTGAATCTCAAGTCAATCCACTCCACTCCACTGATTGACTTCAGCCATTCGTTTCGATCAGATCAAAAACTTTCAATCTTCTAACACAACAAGGAGAAACAACATGCGAGATTTGACTTGAACACTCAGTCCGCTTCATGTAAACAGGAACTTATAGCTTCTTATCATTAGGTAGCGGTGCATGAGAAGAGCGCGATGAGATGACATGCACTTATATTAGCAAAATCGGTGTTAGACAAGCTGATTCGGTGTTTGACGTGTTTTGATTTAAATGCGATGAGTTTAAATCAGATTTTAAAAGCGATTCTAAAGTAATTAATCGTATCTCTGTTTATTATTTAGATAATTTAGAATAGATTAAAATAAACATTAAAGAAAGTGTTCTTAAGGTTGGACATATACAATTGTAGAAAAGCACGATTTATTTAGGCTTGCATGTGCATGTATTAGGGTAACTGGGAAAGAAGTATATTACAGTAAAGTATAAGATACGATATAGTATGGTATGATATGATATGATATGGCATGGTATAGTATAATGCATGGTAGCATTAAATCTTGGCAGTTATTATGGAAGAATTATGTTACAGAGATGGTATGGTTTGATATAGTGTAGTATGGTACGGTATGATGTGGTGTGGTATGGTATAGTGTGATGTGATGTGGTATGGTATGGTATGGCGTGGTGTACATGATGTTCACATGTCTTACACATGAGGTTTACGTGTTCTGCACATGATGTTCATTTGTCCTACACATAATGCTCACATGTTTTACACATGATGTTCACAAGACTTACACATGTTGTTCACATGTTTTACACATGATGTTCACATATCTTACACCTGAGATTCACCTGTTCTACACATGATGTTCACATGTTTTACACCTGAGATTTACATGTTTTACACATGATGTTCACATGTTTTGCACATGATGTTTACATGTCTTACACACGAGATTCACATGTTTCAGTACACCTGATGTTTCCATGTTTTACACATAAAATTTGGATGTAACCCAATTCCGCGTATTATTTCCCATACGAATTTGACAAGTCGAAGATTCTAATTACAAAAATATTACTCAGTCGGATTAGATTTATAATATTTCTGTCTGATAGCCAATGCAGTTTCAATGTCTTTCAATTCTTCCACGCTTTCAACCAACGTCTCCCTACTTCCCTGACGTCTTCTGAATCTGTTCAGCATTTCAGCGCACCTCGACTCGATCTTGTCGCTGTTTTCTCTTATGGCGTTCACATCATGTTGATGGAAACCTAGGAGACGCGCTAACTTTTCCCAGTCCCCCGCGAGAAGAGTGCTCAATCTGCCTATTTCCTTGGCGTTGAAGTCGTCGTGGATATCTTCTTCGTCGGTGTACTCTTTTGAAGACGATTGATTGTTTTGCTCACTCGATGCCGCTAGATGAAAGAAAATTCAGCATGTTACACGCTGCAATGGTTTGTGCAACTTTTCGTGCCACAATTTTGACCATTGCACAGCGTGTTACATGTTACATGTTACATGTTGCAATGGTTCGTGTAACTTGTCTCGCATGATTTTGACCATTGCACAGCATGTTACACACTGCAATAGTTCGTGTAACTTGTCTCGCACGATTTTAACCATTGCACAGCATGTTACATGTTGCAATGGTTCAAGTAACTTGTCTCGCACGATTTTAACCATTGCACAGCATGTTACACGTTGCAATGGTTCATGTAACTTATCTCGATCGCACGATTTTGACCATTGCACAGCATGTCACACGATGCAATGGTTCGTGTAACTTATCTCGGTCGCACGATTTTGACCATTGCACAGCATGTCACACGTTGCAATGGTTCGTGTAACTTATCTCGATTTCACGAGTTTGACCATTGCACAGCATGTCACACGTTGCAATGGTTCGTGTAACTTATCTCGATCGCACGATTTTGACCATTGCACAGCATGTTACACGTTGCAATGGCTCATGTAACTTATCTCGATCGCACGATTTTGACCATTGCACAGCATGTTACACGTTGCAATGGTTCGTGTAACTTGTCTCGCACGATTTTGACCATTGCACAGCATGTTACACGCTGCAATGGTTCGTGCAACTTGTCTCGCACGATTTTGCCCATTGCACAGCATGTTACACCCAGCAATGGTTCGTGCAACTTGTCTCGCACGATTTTGACCATTGCACAGCATGTTATACGCTGCAATAGTTTGTGCAACTTGTCTCGCGTGATCCTGATTGTCGCACAGCATACGTTGCAATATAGTTCGCGCAACTTTATTTGACATATAAAATCAAGTAACCTTTTATTTAATTGCAAACATTTTTTTTATTGTATACCTACCTTCAGTGTTGTCGGCTTTTGCTGACGCTTCGTTATTTTCCTTTGACTTTTCCAGCGACTGATATGCTTTGTATATTAAAAGAGAAAAAATGTTTAAGAATAATTTATGAGTTTTAAGACGCGTAATAAAACTTCTTATCTGTGAATTTGTTATTGTAACATTTAGCTAAGGCACATACCATCTGCTTCTTGTTGGTTGAGTCGCCAAAACACAAAACCAGCTATAAACAAGATCATTAACAACATTCCAACGGATGAGATTGTGCCAATAACTATTGAATTGTATTTCTTCTTGTCGTTGTTGTTCTTTGTGCTCTGCGCACACTCGCCGTTGCCTGCAAGAAACCAGAAATGTAAATGTTTGAGTATACAATGCAATAAGCAAAGACGGAACTGATGCTAGTTCAGAAATATTAACATATATATTTGTTGAGTGATATTGTGCTGCCAACTGTGAACAATGTTGTGCTGCTAACCGTAAACAATGCTGTGGTGTCAACGGTAAAAAAATGTTGTACTGTCATCTGTAAACAATGTTGTGCTGTCGACTGTAAACAATGTTGTGCTGCCAACTGTGAACAATGTTGTACTGTCAACTGTGAACAATGTTGTGCTGTCAACTGCGAACAATGTGCTGTCTGTCAACTGTGAACAATGTTGTGCTGCCAACAGTGAACAATGTTGTGCTGCCAACTGTGAGCAATGTTGTGCTGTCAACTGTGAACATTGTTGTGCTGTCAACTGTGAACAATGTTGTGTTGCCAACTGTAAACAATGTGCTGCTAACCGTAAACAATGTTGTGCTGTCAACTGTGAACAATGTGTTGGGTTCACGGTTGCCATTCATATAATAAAGTATTTATTTCAGATCAAACGAACATAAACGTTGAGGTTTTCAAGAGAAGAGACGAAGTGATATTATCATAGAAGTTACACATATTTACATAAACAACGTTAAACTATGATTGGTCAGAATTACGATCACTGTTACCAAATATAGTCATTATGGAAGTTCATCCACATTAATCAATTACGTAATATATATGTTTTCAGATAACATAACAGCCTAACTAAATACAACGTTGACATATGAGCATTACCTAACACAATGTTGTACTGTCAACTGTAAACAATGTTGTGCTGTCAACTGTGAACAATGTTGTGCTGTCAACTGTGAACAATGTTGTGCTGTCAACTGTGAACAATGTTGTGTTGCCAACTGTAAACAATGTTGTGCTGTCAACTGTGAACAATGTTGTGCTGTCAATTGTGAACAATGTTGTGCTGTCAACTGTGAACAATGTTGTGCTGTCAACTGTGAACAATGTTGTGCTGTCAACTGTGAACAATGTTGTGCTGTCAATTGTAAACAATGTGCTGTCAACTGTGAACAATGTTGTGCTGTCAACTGTGAACAATGTTGTGCTGTCAACTGTGAACAATGTTGTGTTGTCAACTGTGAACAATGTGCTGTCAACTGTGAACAATGTTGTGCTGTCAAATGTGAACAATGTTGTGTTGTCAACTGTAAACAATGTGCTGTCAACTGTGAACAATGTTGTGCTGCCAACTGTGAACGATATTGTGCTATCAAGTGTGAACAATGTTGTACTGCCAACTGTGAACAATGTTGTGCTGTCAACTGTGAACAATGTTGTGTTGTGTTGTCAACTGTAAACAATGTTGTGCTGTCAACTGTAAAAATGTTGTATTATTAACTGTCAACTGTGAACAATGTTGTGCTGTCAAGTGTCTGTAAACAATGTTTGGTTGCATGTGCTGCTAACCGTAAACAATGTTGTGCGGCCAATTGTAAACAATGTTCTTCTTTCATGCATCTGTAAGCATGGCATGCTGCAAACTGCAAACAATTTTGCCAATGTTTTTAATAGGAAGGAAGGAAGGAAGGAAGGAAGGAAGGAAGGAAGGAAGGAAGGAAGGAAGGAAGGAAGGAAGGAAATTAAACATTTTCGCGCCCTTACCTTTATCCATAACTTTAATCTTATAAATACTTTGTTGTGAAGAACCAAGCGTGTTAGTTGCCGCGCATTCGTAATCGCCAAAATCGTCCTTAATTTTCGGCGTGAACGTCAAGTGACTCGCCCTGGCGAACAGCGACGGTTTGATATCAAGGTCAAACTCGGACACCTTTTCTCGGATGACGGTCTGTTTGCCTTTGTACCACGTAAAGTCCGGAGCGGGGTTGCCCTCAGCAGCGCACTTCAACGTTACTTGGTTTCCAAGGCACGATGGAATGATTGAAGGAGATGAACGCTTTGGAAGGATGGAAGCTTTCGCTAAAAACAGATAATTAAAGTGGTTTTAAACCCAAATATGATATTACTGCATATGGATTCTATTTAGCATGCCTAGCTGAATGCCAAAATATTTTTTGATTTGAACTTTTATTTGTTGTTATGATTGAGGTTTGTATTTCCAAAATGGTAATGAGGATGACATCCATGTAGGCATAATTTGCATACGCAGTGAGGAAGGGATGGAAGCTAGGTAAAATGGAAGGAACAAACAAACAAACAAACAAACAAACAAACAAACAAACAAACAAACAAACAAACAAACAAACAAACAAACAAACAAACGAACGAACGAACGAACGAACGAACGGACGGACGAACGAACGAACGAACGAACGAACGAACGAACGAACGAACGAACGAACGAACGAACGAACGAACGAACGAACGAACGAACGAACAAACAAACAAACAAACAAACAAACAAACAAACAAAGAAAGAACGAACGAACGAAAGAAAGAAAGAAAGAAAGAAAGAAAGAAAGAAAGAAAGAAAGAAAGAAAGAAAGAAAGAAAGAAAGAAAGAAAGAAAGAAAGAAAGAAAGAAAAAAAGAAAGAAAGAAAGAAATTAGAAAGAAAGAAAGGAAGGAAGGAAGGAAGGAAGGAAGGCAGGCAGGCAGGCAGGGAAGGAGGAAGGGAGGGAGGGAGGGAGGAAGGAGGTAGGGAGGGAGGGAGGGAGGGAGGGAGGGAGGGAGGGAGAGGGAGAGGGAGAGGGAGAGAGAGAGAGAGAGAGAGAGAGAGAGAGAGAGAGAGAGAGAGAGAGAGAGAGAGAGAGAGAGAGAAAGAAAGAAAGAAAGAAAGAAAGAAAGAAAGAAAGAAAGAAAGAAGAAAAAGAAAGGAATGAATAGGTCATTTTCAAATCAGTAACCCAAAAACAAAAAAAAAGGGGTTGTACTTACGTCCATTTTTAAATATTTTTATAGAACAGTAACAAGCACTTTTGCCAACCTTAACTTACCCAAATCCAGTCCTTCTCCTACTGTTGGCAGAGAACTTGAGGAATTGGTAAGTAATTTAGGAAGAGCAGTCGAGTTTGTCCGTGGTCTCTTCTTTAATTTCTTATCTGATTGATAGAAAACTGAAAAAAATTGTGTAATAGTTAAACGTTAATGTCTGACAAACAAGTGAATAATACAGAACCTTTTTACTTGTGCGCTACAATTGTCGACATTAACCACTAGAGTAGGATAGAGAATTAGAGATAAGTATTAACTAACTATATTTTTAGCGGACACTTAGAAAAAGCAAGGGGATTGGAAAGGTGTCGACCGTTTGGAAAGACAACCGTTTATAAAGGGGAAACTGATAAACAGCGCTGAGTTGGAAGCATGCATGCACGATCTCCGCCTACACGCGTAAAAAAATCTTGCCTGAACAATGCTGTAACAACTTGCAACAGTGCTGTAAAAACTTGTTGACATATGTGAACAACATTGATAAATGAACAACATTGTTCATCATTGTTTCAACAAGTTGTTACTGCTTGATGAAACAACAACCGTTGTTCAAGCATGTTGTAACAACCGAAGAACGTGTTGATACATCAACCGTGTTCACCATTGTTGTAACATTGTTCATCGTCGTTATGTCGTCATGCTGTTACAACATGTTGTATCATGTGCGAACAACGTTGTTGGAACAAGTTGTTCGAACCATAAGTGAACAACTTGTTGACAACTTGTTCACGGCGAGCAGCACAACATTGTTCACGCCTGTTGACAACCGTGACTAGTTGTGCGTTTTTACGCGTGATAGCTTCGAGACAATATCTACTTTCAAGAATTTTCCTTGTCAAACATATTCTTCGTTATTTCTTTTAGCATGGACACGTGACGATAAAGCACCACAACACACCTTTCCCGTTTTTGGGTTAGTCTACTTACATGCAGTTTATTTATTTAATTTCTTCATTTTCTGTTCTTATTAGTATGTAGTTCCCAATAAAGTACGTTATTTAAAAAAAATATATCTCATTCCCTCTCTAACTGACACTCGTCAGTATCTTGGTTATATAAGGGACTTTAAGATGCTAGGACGACGACGGCAATTAAAACGCAAGATAAGTTTTACAATTTAAAGAAGTCACGGTTAACTGACTATTATATTTGATATTTTGAAGCTAGTTTAATGACTTCCAAAACGCCCCAGTATTGCTAAAATGATTGTAAAGTGTCCGTATTGAAGTCAATGTCAAGTAACAGTTCTCATCTTTTGGCCGTTGACGTCGTCCTGAAGACGTGAAAATGCTCTAAGTGGCGTTGTATAAAGAACGAGGACGGTGTTGAGATTACTCTTGGGACTAAAAATTATTCATTTTCTTTATTTTGTAAAAGGAATTCTTTTGTTTAGAGGACGTCGTTGTTGAGGTTGACGTCGTAGATCTTAAAGTCCCTGGTGTGGTATTCTCTTACCCATGCTGCCATCATGTTCGTCTTCAGTTGTGGTATTATTTACATCAGGCGCTATAGATCAAAAGAAAATTAATTGAGGATAAATTCCAGTATAAATCCTTAAATGTATATGTATATTTATGTCCACGTGCTCGTGTTTGTGCGTGTTTGAATGTGCGTGTGCGTGCGTGCGCGTGTGAGTGCGTGCGCGTGTGAGCGCGTGTTTATGCGTGTGCGTGCACGTGTTTGTCTGCGTGTGCGTGTTTGTGTCGGTGCGTGTGCGTGTGCGTGCGTGTGCGTGTGCGCGTAGGCGTGTTTGTAACCTGATCGGCTATGCGACATCCATCACCCCTGGCGGCCGGCACGAAAGGGCGTCAGTGTATGAACGTCGAGAAAATCAGGCTAAGCGCAGGTTAGACCACCCGTAAAAAGCTTGAAACCTTCAGAAAAAGGGAGAATATGCATGAATAAACAAGGAAAAACATAAATAAGTTATTTGCCAAACATCGCTCCGTACCAGGAAAAATTGCCCTTAATCTTCAAGACACGAACATCAGCCTACGGCTCGGGTCTCGACACTGAGTGAACACGTGACAGCTATGCAAACATTTTTCACATACAATACATATTTACAATATATTTGTGTTTGTCTAAATTATGGAGCGGTATAAATCTTTTCCAGAGTTGATATAAGAAAACATAAGTTCTTTCAGTCGTCAGTACTAGCTATATTTTATTTACCTATGACGGTTCTGTGTGAAGGTAAAAGTGTCGAATTGTCAAACTTCGTCGAATTGCGTGAAAGTTCACCAACCAAGCGAATCTCAGACGAGTTGTTAATCTAGGAAAAGCGAAACAACATTAGTCAGATTCTCGAGTGTGCGTTGTTCGTTTGGGATCATTCCCGAATAGAAATAAGGCGTGTGAGCTGAGTGTTTATAATAGAATGCCATTCTATTATTAAAGCTCTTCATAGCCTTCCCTGATAATCAGATTAACAGGAATGGGCGCTCGTTTGGAAAACGAAGAAATTGGAAGAATTACTGTAAGCTATTCCGGAACAACCCAAAATGAACACATCTACATAAAAATATTGGAAAACTACAAACACTGTACACTTTCTGTTGATAACGGAGTGATACACGCACTTGGTGACATATGTGAACAACGTTGATAAATGAACAACATTGTTCATCATTGTTTCAACAAATTTTTACAGCTTGATGAAACAACAACCGTTGTTCACGCATGTTGTAACAACCGAAGAACTAGTACGCATGTTCACCATTATTGTAACATTGTTGTTCATCGTTGTTGTTTTGTCATGCTGTTACAACATGTTGTATCATGTGCAAACAACGTTGTTGGCTATAAAAATGTGCTGTTGGAACAACTTGTTCGTGACTGTTGAAATATCCGTGAACAAGTTGTTCGAACCATAGTGAACAACTTGTTGACAACTTGTTCACGGCAAGCAGCACAACATTGTTCACGGCGAGCAGCACAACATTGTTCACGCCTGTTGACAACAGTGAACAAGTTGTGCGTTTTTACGCGTGAATAGTAGTGTTGCGTATAGGCAGTGTTTTTAGGCCGAGAATAGTTTTGATAATGAAATACTGACGTTTCGCCTCCCTTCCGATCACATTTTACGTACTCTGATCAAGGGGCTCAAGTTAAAACGCCAGTATTTTGTCATGAAAACTATTCTCTTTATTCTCTTTTAAACTATTTACTTTGATTTATTTAATATTCTATATCCTATTTTAAAACCTTATTCCACTGATAAAGCAACCCGTTGTACTGTATTTATCTCTGAATGACAACCAAGGAGTCAATAAATCATTGAAATTTACAATAAATATTCACAGTAAATTACACTTACTTGTTTACAGCTTATAAAGTCGTGATGAAACAAGACTACAAGAAGACCAATGCAGAGTATTCTTTTGCTGTAAGTTAACATGGTTAGATTCAGGTTAGATTTTATTTGTTTTTTCTCCTTATATTTACATGCGCTAGTTTGACAGCGTGTTTAGTCGAACACACAATGTCGAATGCATGAGTTGCGCCATAGCAGGTGCCAATTTAGATATTGCAAACTGGTGTCCGATCTGGCTGTCACTAGCTCTAGTAGTACATGGGAGATTACGGTTATAAGGTAACTGACGAATTCGGAACCGTATTGAAACTAGACTTAATTCTAAAAGGCGGTCGGTGCTGTGTTTAGTGATTCCGCACGAAACGAACGAACGAACGAACGAACTAACGAATGAACGCATGAACGAACGAACTAACGAATGAACGAACGAACTAACCAATGAACGAACGTACTAACGAATGAACGAATGAACGATAACGAACAAACGATAAGGAAACAACAAACACACGATAACGAACGAACGAACGAACGAACGAACGAACGAACGAACGAACGAACGAACGAACGAACGAACGAACGAACGAACGAACGAACGAACGAACGAACGAACGAACGAACGAACGAACGAACGAACGAACGCATGAACGAACGAATGAACGAACGAACGAACCAATGAACGAACGCACTAACGAATGAACGAATGAACGATAACGAACAAACGATAAAGGAACAACAAACACACGAACGAACGAACGAACGAACGAACGAACGAACGAACGAACGAACGAACGAACGAACGAACGAACGAACGAACGAACGAACGAACGAACGAACGAACGAACGAACGAACGAACGAACGAACGAACGAACGAACGAACGCTCGCTCACGGATATCTAAAAAGCAGTGCTACCTTGTGACTCGTTAAAACTGAGTTAATCTAAACAAACAAACAAGACGTTTGTTGAAATAACAACGCATACCGGCAAGCCCTATATTTGTGCCCACCCCTGAAAGATAAAATCAAATTAAATTAAATTAAATAGGGCCGCTCCCACTGATGGGCCGCTCCGTGAAAGCTGATCAGTGCGGTCTTCCCAGTTCTTGAGAGTGTCCTGAGTGCCTGAGTGCCAGGCTTTTATATTCTCTTCCGCCACCAAAAGGGCGAGCGGGAAGAGCTAGGCCGCCCCTAGTCGATCTGTCAGGTTTTAGTTCAGAGGGCGCGGTTTGATAGAAAATATACATGGTTTGGAAACCCGCGATTCATGTTGAAAGGTACATGAAGGTGCCATGCCAAATCTTTGTTTTAGATTTATTAATATTTAAACAATACGGTTGAGTGGTTGAACACAAACGTTGCTATTGGATGATTGCTTCATTATACAGAAAACGCAATATGTTCAGTAACCGTGAAAGTGCAAAAATTTCCATAAACCTGAAGAAATTAAAACATAAAACAATATCGATGTTCCTGATTATCCGATTACGGCCAGAAAATGATTTTTCGATCAGCCGGCGAGAGGAAGTGATCAGTTAATAATTAATAATATTTAGTTATTTATTAACCAATACACATCAGACGGAAGTCCTAGTCCAGAATTCCTAGCGTTCGTGGTCTAGACGGAAAGCCTTTGGCTGTGTGTTGACACTCGAAATTTATAAGAAGGAAACGAAAGGTTTTGGACTATTTTGGTTCATTCAATCTCCCCAATTTCTAGTTTCGATTCAAGCGAGGACTTTCACTATGAACCTAAGTCCACGAGGACTTGTTTTGGACAACTGGCCGAGTCCGTACGAGAAATGAATCGCGTTTAAAAAGCGAGTTTCGTTCGACGTTCGTTGGTCTACACAATCGAATACATGGCCTTCTGTCAAATCGTTTTTCCCCAAAGGATTTATCGCTGACAAGCTAAGGAGAGTCTTCGGTGATCTACGCTCGATAATGGTGCGCGGAGAGACGAAAAAAAGCTTTCGGATTCGCTCGAAGAAGAAGGTGAAGTTGGACAGCGACCGGGCTAGTACCGCGAGCAACGATCAACGACCGACAGTCAAGGTGTTTCTCCCCAATGGCGATTTTCGCTCCGTCAAATGTGGCGACACCACCGACATCAAGGTAAGACACTAGCCCTAGTTTAACACGTGAAGTTTCTCGGGATAAATGCTTAGTCCAGGGTCCTATTTGTTTTGAAAAAGCCCCAATGGTTCGTACAAAATTCGTTGAAGAACGTATCTTGCTTTCCAATTTAACGACTTCCTCCAAAGTTCTTTGTTAAGATCTCGACTCGAGTCATTCAAAATCGGTGAGGATTCGCTCAAGGCTTTACGACAGTTATATTTGGGAAGCAAAGTATTGGTTTGTTGTCTGATTTGTGGCTGACCTTGTTTTTTTAAATAAAATTATATTTTATCCACTCGAAAACGAAAATGGGAAAATGGTCGCCTTCGAATGGCTTCCTTTCATAATCTTAAGCGATTTCAGTGGATTTCAATCATTGTTTCCCCTTTCTAAAACGAAATTTAAAGCGGAATTTTAGTCAGGTAGAAAATATGGGGTTGTTTTTAGTTTAGTTTGTGTTTTAATAGAACTAAAATTTGCCTCGTTAGCAAAATTATTTTCTATTTTTAATATGCTGCAGCCGGGAAATTCTTAAATAGGTTTCCAGAATTTTGGAAGCCGTTCGGTGTTTCCATTTAAACAAAGGTGTGCCATCTCTTTTGGGAATAGTTTTCGTTTTTTTTAGAAACATTATCTGGATTGCAAATACCCATGGCTCAAAACAGGGCTAGAATTTGTTGTCAATTAGTGGTCCCACCCCTTGGAGAAAGCTATTCTAATTAGAAGTAGAATTCAGTTAATACTATAACACCCAGAAATTAGTTCTGATTTTCTGAAATTATTTCGACCAATTATTCTTATAATACTCAATGTTTATTTTGGATCAGGATTGGGTTTTTGTGTGTGCTCGATTTTCTAGTTTGACAATATTTTTGTGCCTGTCCCAAATACATGATTATATAAGAAATCGATAATTTATTTATAGTCGTGATTGGGTGAGCCCTCTGATGTTTTTGCTAGTTTTTTTTACTAAGAGCTAGGTTTTCTAAAAAAAAAATGGGTGGCTGGTTGTTCATAGAAAAAACAACAACAATGACGACACTCGTTTTCCAGCCATTCCGCACTTATACAAGCATTAGCAGGTGGCTCCCCACAGCAGTTTCTCCATTTCTCTCTCTCTCTCTCTCTTGCACATCCTCCCTTTTTAGACCACACTCTCTCATGTCCCTCTCCACAACCTGACTTCATGTCTCCCTTGGCCTTCCTCTTCCTCTCACACCTTCCACCTCATATGACATGCTTTTTTTCACCCAGTCACCATCATCTTTCCGTTGGAGTTAGTTTAGAGTAGTTTTTAGAGTAGTTTTAATTATTTAAGTATTTTAAATTAAAAATTAATAATGTTGTTGCTGAATTAGTGCAGTGGGATCCAAACATCTCAAAATCTTACAGTTGATTTCACATTACTTTTCCGCTTTAATTGCGAAGTTCGTTGGGAAGTTCAGATATTTGTTCAGAACTTCAGAGTTACATTGCCAAGGTTGAAATATTATGCAATCAAATTGTGAGCTTTGGATCAGAACTCATTATGATTGGATAATTTTTCAACCTTGGTAATGTAATTCTGAACTTCCAAACGAATATCTGAACTTCCCAACGAACTTCACCAATGAATATAGTGTGGAAAAATAATGTGAAGTGAACTGTAAATGAAATAGAGAATGGTTTGAGATAGTGGGAGTTTGAGATAACAACGTAAATTACATGTATACTATAAAATAGTGAAAACTATGTAAAAGGTAAATCTAAATAGTGTAATAAAAGTAGCGTGCTGTGCAGGCAGTGTAGAAACAACAATCGAAATATAGTAAGGTTAGATATACTGCCGAAACAGAGAATGTAGGAGTTTCTCTCTGATGAAGGGCCTTTGCTCGAAACATTAGACTCCTACGTTCTCTGTTTCGGTGGTATATCTAACCTTACTCTATTTCGATTAAAAGGTAAATCTACTCTTGTTGTGGGGATAACTGGGTTTGAGATAGGAGAGTTCTACTGTCTATAACTTTCTAATGAGAGTATTTCCACCGAGATATATTGCTTTATTACAGTAATAAACATTTATTTATTGTCACCAAGGGAAACAGTGTGTTGTTGCAGAGAAAGACTTATCCCAAGGCATAAAGCTGAGGGAGTCAGTGGGTGGTTGAAGGCTTACAAGACAATGTTTTACTGGGGTGCCAATAAATAAGTGTTTGTTATATATTATTCAAGTGTCCATTTTTCTAACCTTATAATTGGGTAAGTGGTTTTTGTGTAGTGGTCCGAAAATTGTGATGTTTCTTGCATAACCCATAGCAGTGTGCAACATTGCTTTTATTTTTTCGTGCGAAATAGATGAAAACTGGAAATAGTGTGGATAGTCAGGTTCAGTTTTCTTTTATTTAAAACAATACATGTATCTGGTTTTGCTCAACATTTTTGTTGTCATTTGATACTTGATTTATAGTAAAACACTTATTTACTGGCACCTCTGGAAAACAGTATGTTTTGTAGCCTCTCAATTGGTTGTTGTTGCCCTTGGCTTTGCTTTAGGAAACCACAGCTATTAGCAATTTCAGGGCTACAAAACACGCTGTTTTCTTAAGTGCCAGTAAATAAGTGTTTATTGTATACAGTATGGTACCAAGTGTTACTGTATATATTAACCCTTTATTGCCCAGTAGCCACTCCATTGATGAGTAAAATCATCTGGTGTTAGCCAGAGTAAAATACTAAAGACATTGTTGGGCAATAAAGGGTTAACCAAGATAGTCTATTAACCCTTTATCACCCAGTAGCCACTCCATTAATGAGTAAAATCATCTGGTGTTAGCCAGAGTAAAATACTAAAGACATCAGCAGTATTAACCTACTATACCATATTTCGATTGTTACTAAAGACATCGTTGGGTGATAAAGGGTTGACAACAAAAATGTTGAGCAAAACCTAGAAAAATATAAGTTTTAAATGAAAGAAAACTGGAAAAATATTACAGTCAAAATGGAAATACCTCCCCACGTCTTCTTCTGTAGTTTGTTGCTAAAGCCTGAGAAATTATTTTGTTGAAAACTGTACATAAATACATGTAGTATAATTTAGCTTTAAATAGCATTTATGGTTATCATAATACAATGGATATTTTCCCCAAGTCAATACCAACAGATGAATATACATCAAGAATTGGTGACTTTTTACCAGACTTTCCTCATGCTTTGAACAGTAGTGGCTACACAAATACAGTAATACACATCCAACTACAGAAGTGGAAAGGTATTTCCATATTTTGACCGTAAATAAACTACCTGCAAAACTACTTTCAGTTTTCGAAATATAGTAAGGTTAGATATACTGCCAAAACAAAGAATGTAGGAGTCTAATGTTTGAGCGAAGGCCCTTCTTCAGAGAGAAACGTGTTTTGACGCTGTGACGAAGGACCTTCGCTCGAAACGTTAGACTCCTACGTTCTCTGTTTCGGCAGTATATCTAACCTTACTATATTTCGATTGTTGTTTCTACACTGCCTACGCAGCATGCTACTTTTATTACTTTCAGTTTTCCTTAGTTTTTTTGGGAAAATAAAAGTAATGTTGTCTGTTGCCATGGGTTATGCAGGAAACATCACAATTTTTGGACTGGTACATGAGGGCTGCTTGCCCAGTTGAGAAGCTAGAAAATGCACTTTGGCACCTGATACATGTATATAACAATATTGTTTTAGTACTGAGTTTTTCATCACAGTTGATATATATGGTATATATATTTTTATATTTAGTACTGTATACATGTATGTATTATTTCAGGGTATCATTCACTTGGTAATTGGCAGTCTAGGTGTTGATGCTGTCAGTTCACATACTTTTTATGGAATGAGGTTAGAGCACCCTCCTTCTCAGAGCCATTATTGGCTTCGTCGTTGGTTCACAATCCAAGAAGTTCGTGCAAAATATGATTCCATTCACCCTCAAGAAGAATGCAGGTAAACTAGTAGATCAGAGAAGAGACAGCAGAGGAGAGTGTTGTAGAGTAGAGTAGAGTAGAGTAGAGCGAACAGAGTAGAGTGAAGTAGAGTTAGGGGTGTTGGTGGCACAGTGGTTAGTGCGCACGTGCCTTTCACCTCTGCGACCCGGGTTCAATTCCTGCTCTCAGCAGTTATCTGATTAAAATTTCACCTTGGCCGCATGTGAGAAGAGTGCTTCCAGTTTGACTCTACCAAACATCACAGGTTTCCTCCGGGTACTCCGGTTTCCTCCTGTAGAAACACTGGACCAATGAGGGATGGCCCTTACTGGACCTCTAGGGAGAACAGTTAGCTATTAACTGATAGTCGTAGAGCTATCCAGTATAAATAAGAGTAGGGGTGCACCGGAACTCGGTTCCGGCCGGGTAGTTCCGGCCGGAACTCTGATTTTTCGGAGATCCGGTTCCGGCCGGAACTGATTAAAAAAGCATGGCCGGAACCGGAACTCTGTCGTTTTCAGAGAGATTGAATATCAAGTTTATTTATTAAATAACATCGATCAAACAGACTGAACAGATCACATTTCAACAACTGTGAAGCATAATTTACATAAATAGCAAGAAACAACACGCAATCATTGAAAAAAAAATAATACTCTTGTCTTTTTTATAACGCAGCGTTTATTTTTTCACAGATTTTATTCAATAATATATTTTATCAAAAGACGGTCAGCGGTTCAGAATGGTGGGTTAGGGAAAGTACTTCATATAACAAGCACATACTGATAATTTAATCCTTTCATACTAGCCAAGGTTGAAAATTGGTGTGAAACATAAAATAAAATGAAAACAAGTGATTTTATATATGCTGATATACTCTAGTTACAACCTCGTTCCCAGGCTCTTTGCTCCCGTGTAGGTAATACACTATACAAGGATATATTTGTATACCATTAAATCATTAATACCAATACATGAGCATTTCATGAAGATGTTTTACACAATTACATTAACATTATTCAATATTTGTATTCAAACTTTTGCCGCCCCCCCCCCCCGGCTCTTGATAAAATAGCATATGACCATATATGGCTTAACAAACCCGGTTCCGGCCGGAACTTCCGGCCGGATTTCTTTTTCAGTTCCGGTCAGATCCGGTTCCGGCCGGATCTTAAAATATTGGTTCCGGTGCACCCCTAAATAAGAGTAGCTTAGTTTTAGTTTAATTTAAGAGTGGAGTGAAGTAGAGTGGAGTAGATTGGAGTAGAGTAGAGTAGAGTAGAGTAGAGTAGAGTAGAGTAGAGTAGAGTGTAGAGTAGAGTAGAGTAGAGTAGAGTAGAGTAGAGTAGAGTAGAGTAGAGTAGAGTGAAGTAGAGTAGAGTGAAGTGGAGTGGGGTGAAGTGGAGTGAAGTGGAGTGGAGTGAAGTAGAGTGGAGTGAAGTGAAGTGGAGTGAAGTAGAGTGGAGTGAAATAGAGTGGAGTGAAGTAGAGTAGAGTGGTGTGAAGTAGGGTAGAGAGGAGTAGAGTAAAGTGAAGTAGAGGAGTAGAGCGTGGCATTGGGTAGAGTAGAGTAGCTATGTAGGACAGGGGAGTAGAGTAAGGAAAGGGTTAAAAGTTTTGACTCAAACCTCTTAATTTATTATCAAATGAATGTAGATTTACGATACGGATTAAGTTTTTCCCAGAAGATCTCAAGGATTTTTATCAAAAGGACAAAGCTAGCTTCTTCTTTTTATATGATCAGGTAATTCCATTCTGTCATCTTTGTTTACATACACTAAAACACACACCGCCTTATTGAAAGGTAGGGGTTGCCCTATGCACCTTGTCTCTGATATCTAAGTGCAACCCCTAAACACCTGAATTTAACAAACGTTCCAATAAGCATTTAGTGTCTAAGCACTTATTGTACATCCAATTAAATTTCTTTTTACTGACTAAATACATGTACCTTCTTTTTTAATAGATTAAGAATGATTACCTTGAACATGTTGCAGAGAAGGCAGATCAGGACACGGCCTTTAGGTTAGGGGCTTTGGAAATGAGGTACAGAAGCTCTATTCTCAAATTAGTCACTGTTTGTGTACATTTAGTGTTTGTAACTGTCTCAACATGAACTCATAGATTTTTGAGTCATCAAGATGGTTGCTAAATTATATATTTGTTACTGTCCTACATTGCAGGAGACATTTCAAGGATATGCCACACAATGCGTTAGAAAAGAAATCCAACTTTGAAATTCTTGAGTAAGAAAATGTTTTGCTCTCTTTCTTTCCTCTTTTCCCTCCTTTGCTTTCTTCTCTTTTTTTCTCTCTCTTTTTCCTCTTTTTCCCTTTTTCTTCTTCTTTCATTTCATTTCCTTTTTTAATTTTCTTTTTATTTTCTTCACTCTCTTTCCCCTCTTTTTTTTTCTTTTTTCATTCTCCCTTTACTGTTTCTTTACTTCACTTTTCTTCTTTTCCCTCCTCCTTTTCCCCCTCTTTTTTTCTCCACTTCTTCCCTTCTTCCCAGCATCTTTCGTTTTTTTCAATTCAGGGCACCCTCTTTTTCACATGTTCCAAATCTTTGCATTTTACAGATGATTTCACATAACTTTTGCCGATTGTGTTCCGAAGTTCGTTCGTTATTTCCGAAGTTGGTGACGAACTTTGCAAGTTCATTATGTAATAGCCAATCAAGTTGCGAACTTCGAAATGAACTTGCGAAGTTCGGAAGTTCGCAGTTCACGGCATCATTTCAAAGTTCGCGGTTGAACGTATAGAGTAAATATTCGAATAACAACGGATCTTAATACTTTCGGTAGACAAAACCTATAGTGCTGGATTCAGCAGATTCAAGCGATCATTTCGATATAAAATTTATTTAAATCGGGCAAACAGAAAATATTTAAACATGTTTTGAAACACATGTCTCCCAATGTAATACGACACCCACATTATATCTGGACATGCAAACAGGTAAACTTATAAATATTCATATTTTTGGTGTTATTCGCTACTTATTACTTGCGGTTTGTAGTTGTTGGACTAAGCAGCAAGCCGTTAGCGAAAACACTACTGAAGTATCAGCTTGATTTACTCGTATTATTTAGATTTACAATTATTTCATGTGGGTGTCGTATTTACATTGGGAGACGTGTGTTTCAAAACATGTTTAAATATTTTCTGTTTGCCCAATTTAAATAAATTTTATATTGAAATGGTCGCTTGAATCTGCCGAATCCAGCACTATAGGTTTTGTCTACTGAAAGTATTAAGATCCATTGTTATTCGAATATTTACTCTATACGTTCAACCGCGAACTTTGAAATGATGCCGTGAACTGCGAACTTTGGAAGTTCGCAAGTTCATTTTGAAGTTCACAACTTGATTGGCTATTATGTAATGAACTTGCGAAGTTCGTCGCCAACTTCGGAAATAACGAACGAACTTCGGAACACAATCGGCAAAAGTTATGTGAAATCCTCTGTAACAAGGTAATCTTGTATTTTAGGAAAGAAGTTGGATTCACAAAATTTTTACCAAAATCCATTGTTGATACTATGAAAGTAAGTGAGAGAAAACTATGGAAGTAACCATGTACATCGTGTAATTTTATAGACACTCTGGTGAAACTTAACTATGGTTAATATATAAACTGAGTTTACTCATCCACTCACTGGTCACTACCTCACTCACTCACCTACTCACTCCACTCATTCACTCACTCCACTCATTCACTCACTCACTCACTCACTCCACCTGTTCACTCACTCCACTCATTCACTCACTTACTCCACCTGTTCACTCACTCCACTCATTCACTCCACTCATTCACTCCACTCATTCCACTCATTCACTCACTCCACTCATTCACTCACTCCACTCATTCACTCACTCATTCACTCCACTCATTCCACACATTCACTCACTCCACTCATTCCACTCATTCACTCACTCCACTCATTCCACTCATTCACTCACTCCACTCATTCCACTCATTCACTCACTCCACTCATTCCACTCATTCACTCACTCCACTCATTCCACTCATTCACTCACTCCACTCATTCCACTCATTCACTCACTCCACTCATTCCACTCATTCACTCACTCCACTCATTCACTCACACGCTCTCACCCACTAACTCACTCACTCCACTTATTCACTTATTCACTCACTCCACTCATTCCACTCCACTCACTCATTCACTCACTCACTCACTCACTTACTCCACACATTCACTCACACACTCTCACCCACTAACTCACTCACTCCACTTATTCACTCACCCCACTCATTCACGCACCCATGCATGCACTCACTCAGTTCTTTTCCATTCTTTAACCTTTCATTCTGTTATTAAAGATTGTGTTGTTTCTTTTTCATTTAGTCAAAAGCGTTAAGGAAAATTTTAAACAGTTATTTCAAGCAGTACTCTGATCTGGACGAGGAACAGTGCTGTCATCAATTCTTAGATATCCTTTCCAGAGTTCACCGATTTGACCTAGAAACATTTAAATGTTCTCTTGGGGTAAGTGTTTAGGAAATGTATAGGGGGGGGGGGGGGGGTGTACAGGGGTGTAAGAAATAAAGTCTTTCATAGTAGGGGCCTTCTAAAATAATGACAATAACAACAGCAGCATCAACAGCAACAACAACAACAGTAGCAACAACAACAAGAACAGGAGAAGCAACAACAACAGTAGCAGCAACAACAGCAACAACAACAGCAACAATAACAGCAGTAGTAGCAACAACAACAACAGTAGCAACAACAGCAGCAGCAACAACAAACAACAGCAGCAGCAACAGCAGTAGCAGCAACAGCAGTAGCAGCAACAGCAGCAACAACAAAAACAGTAGCAACAACAACAACAACAACAACAACAACAGCAGTAGCAGCAACAGCAGCAACAACAACAGCAGTAGCAGCAACAACAGCAGTAGCAGCAGCAACAACAGCAGCAGTAGTAGCAACAACAACAGCAGCAGCAACAACAGCAGCAACAACACAGTAGCAGAAACAACAACAGCAGTAGCAACAACAGCAGCAGCAGCAACAACAACAACAACAACAGCAGCAGCAACAGCAGTAGCAACTACAGCAGTAGGAATGACAGCAGCAGCAGCAACAACAACAACAACAACAACAGCAACAACAGCAGCAACAACAACAACAGCAGTAGCAGCAGCAACAACAACAGCAGCAACAACAACAGCAACAACAACAGCAGCAGCAGCAACAACAACAACAACAGTAGCGTGGTAGCAACAACAAATACAAAATTGACCTTCTATTACAAAAGCTGATTCAGTGAGTTTATTCCCTTTCCTTTCTTTCCTGTCTTTCCTCCCTTTCTTTTCTATTTCTTCCTTTCTATTCCTTTTCTTCTCTTTTTCATTCTTTCCTTCTTTCTTTTTTCCCTTCACTTTCCTTTCTTTCCTTTTTCCCGTTTTGTTCCTTTTCATTCCTTTGCTTTGCATTTCTTTTCTTTCGTTTTCTTTAACTTCTATTTTTTTTGTTTTTTCTCCCCTTGTTTCTTTTTCTCCCCTCTTCTGTATTTTCTTTATATTTCCTCGCTTTTCCTATCCTTTCTTTCATTTTTCTTATCTTCGTTCTCTTCACTTTTTTCTTTTCTCTTGGAAGAATTTCGAAGAGTTTTCCCTCCTTGTTCTTTGAAAGCTCACACAGTTTATGATTTATTTCTCGTGTTTAGAGTGGATGGACCATTACAGTGGATATTGTCATTGGGCCAAGAGATGGCATTAGCTATAAGGCTGAACAAGGCTCAGTGGTACTGTAACCCACATGCAATACCTAGTGTAATGTAATGTAGTGTAATGTAATGTGAAATGTAATGTATTGTATTGTGAAATGAAATGTAATGTATTGTATTGTGAAATGTAATGTGAAATGTAACGTAATGTGTAATGTGTAATGTAATGTGAAATGTAATGTAATGTAAAATGTAATGTAATGTAATGTGAAATGTAATGTGAAATGTGATGTAATGTGTAATGTAATATGTAATGTAATGTGAAATATAATGTAATGTAATGTGAAATGTAATGTGAAATGTAATGTAATGTGTAATGTAATGTAATGTAGTGTAATGTAATGTGAAATATAATGTAATGTCATATAATGTGAAATGTAATGTGAAATGTAATGTGAAATGTAATGTGAAATGTAATGTGAAATGTAATGTGAAATGATGTAATGTAATGTAATGTAACGTAATGTGTGATATAATGTAATGTAATGTAATGTTAAATTGTAATGTAATGTGATATGATGTGATGTGGTATGATGTAATGTTGAATTGTAATGTAATATGATATAATGTGATGTGATATGATATGATGTAATGTTAAATTGTAATGTAATGTGATGTCATGTCATGTAACGTAATGTAATGTAATGTCTCTTTTCAGATCACTCACCTGGCTCACTTCAATCTCATTCAAGGAATCAAAGTTAGCCGTATCGCTTCGTCCATTGTCTCGCTGCCATCTCCCGCTGAGAAACTTAAGGCCACCGTAACGCTAAAAGTTGAGGGAGCACCCGAGGTGAGTTAGGGGGCTTTGCATTTACACCTTTGATTGGTCAGTCCAGAAAAATGGAACACAAAGATATCTGTAGAAGGAATATATATATATTTTTTTCCTGTTTTGTTTAGCCTTTGGTGTTTACGACCTCGTGTCTCATCCAAGCCACGGAAATGGCTGAACTTATCGACGGTTACTGTCAGTTAGTCGGAAAACATAAATCTTCTCTACTCAATCGCAAACTCGGTGAGTCAAAGTGCAAATTTCTTGGTGAACTGTTGATTAGAAGATTATAATACATCCAACAGTCGTCAGTACCGTACTTACTCGTTTAAGAGGCTGTAGTTGCTTTTTAGTTTGGCTTCTCGAACAATTCTGTCGGTATGATATATTACTTATAATATTATATCTCAACTGTAAATTGTCCAGTCAGAGAGCTTGATTTGTACCACGTGACCAGTTAATTTATCGTAGAATTGCCCGCCACAGCCATAGAGATCATATAAATACTAGAGGGGGCATTGGTGGGAAAATTTGGTAACCACATGGGGGCCGCCATTACCTATGATATCTCAGTCAATTGGTTGGCAAATGTACCAGACCCAGTCCTTTGCCAACCAGCGCGCCTAATGTTTGCCTCCAAAAAAATCCAAGATGGCGGCGTTCAATTGGTTACCCGCGGTTGACTGAAATTAAGATAGGATGCCCCTCTAGTATTTATATGATCTCTATGGCCACAGCGGGGTATAACCTCGAATACCCCGCTGTGGCCGTGGTATTCGAGTTCGTGTACCACGCGTGAATGTCACGCACGATTCACGAAGCTGTCAACAATGGCGGAGTTTGGCGAGACAAGAAAACGTTTCGCCCGAACATTCAGATGTTGACAAGAAGATTGTTAGGTTACAAGAAAATAAGGATTCAGGGAATACAAAGAAAGCACCAAACAATGTATCCAGAAGCCTTGAGACGACAACAGAATGGAAACAGACAATGAAAAGCGGACAAAAGTTAAGCTGAGCGAACTGTATTAACATTATTTGAGCTTTTTTTTTTGGAAAGGTTAATATGTTTCGATATAATATATCATTTATAGACCTTTCGCTCGTCGATGAAATATTACCCCTCGGGATGATATATCCTCGGGGTAATATTTCATCGAATTCCCCTCGCTCCAGGTCTATAAATGATAAAAATAACATGTATACTATGCGACCCCTGATTGGTCAATTGTCGTGTTTGGATGAGAGTATCCAAACACGGAAAATTCCCGCCAAAACGATTTTTTGAAAATGTCGGACAGTATATCATATTCACTTGTGATTATTTTATAAAAGAAATACCAAATGTTTTTTTCCGTGTTTGGAGACTCTTATCCAAACACTTGGGAAATTGCTCGACTTTCTAAAAGCTAAAAACACTCGCCTACGGTTCGTGTTTTGTTACGCTTTTCTCCAGTTTCACAATATCCCGCGTGTTTGGATCAGAGTATCCAAACACGGAAAACCATTTGGTATTTCTTTATTATTTGTTTGTTTGTATTTTTTGTAGATGATAGAAGACTGCCATCTGTGCCCGGTGCCCAACCGACAGGGTAAGAAAAAAGACTTTAGCTTCAACACTGGCCTAGTAAAAATCTCACAAGTTCTTACACGATGACTACCGAGAGTAGTTTGGAAACGAGATACTGACGTTTCGAGCAGAGCCCTTCATCAGGCAAAAAAAAAAGTACCTGGGTTTCTGGTTTCCCGACCCTACCTAGTTTTTTGCTAGCAAAATGCCGACCCTAATCTTTTTATTGAATTTTTAAGGAGCATGGGCCCAAGCGTGGCATCAGAACCTAGTAATGTGCTCAAAATTAGCTTTAATAGATGTGCTAGCGTAATTGACATTTGGTGTTGGAAAGAATATTATTGTTATTCCTAGGCACTAAATTAAAAAAAAAAGCAAAAAAAAGAAAGAAATCTGACCTACCCTATCTAAATTTTGTAAAGAGAAATAGGAAACCCGGGTATTATTTTTTTTTGCCTCAACAGTAAAATGTAGAGTGCTGTGTAGGCAGTGTTTTAGATAAAGCAAAGTGAAAAGATGGTAAAGTGCTGAGAATAGTTTTGATAACGAAATACTAACGTTTCAAGCAGAGTCCTTCATCAGAGTGAAAAGTAGAGTGCTGTGTAGGCAGTGTTTTAGATAGAGCAAAGTGAAAAGGTGGTAAACTGCTGAGAATAGTTTTGATAACGAAATACTGACGTTTCAAGCAGAGTCCTTCATCAGAGTAAAATGTAGAGTGCTGTGTAGGCAGTGTTTTAGATAGAGCAAAGTGAAAAGATGGTAAAGTGCTGAGAATAGTTTTGGTAACGAAATACTGACGTTTCAAGCAGAGTCCTTCATCAGAGTAAAATGTAGAGTGCTGTGTAGGCAGTGTTTTAGACAGAGTAAAGTGAAAAGATGGTAAACTGCCGAGAATAGTTTTGATAACGAAATACTGACGTTTCAAGCAGAGTCCTTCATCAGAGTAAAATGTTAGAATGCTGCGTAGGCAGTGTTTTGGATAGAGTAAAGTGAAAAGATGGTAAACTGCTGAGAATAGTTTTGATAACGAAATACTGACGTTTCAAGCGGAGTCCTTCATCAGAGTGTAGAGGATTGTTGAACAAGCTGGGATTATTGTTTTTATTTCTTTTTTAAATTTTGTTCAATGCTTTTTAAGGGCAAATGGGAATCAAAGTGGCAGCGAAGACCGGCTGCCGAGACAGGAATCAAATGCTACAGATAAAAGTGAAGGTAAGGGTTTTTTGAGAGAGGTGTTTGATTACAATGGCCTTAGAAATAACGGATAGCGTTGAAACAACGTGCGGTTACTTGATAACAGTGTATGTTTAACTGATTGAAGAAACTAATTAGTAGTTGTGTTAAAATAACACGTAGAAGCAAAAAACTACAATAGCAAAGATACCAGCAACAACACCAAACAACAACAACAGTAGCAACAACAACAACAGCATCTCCGCCGTCACAACATGAACAGCAACAACCTTACCAACACGGACAACAACGACATCATCTCTGCCACCATGACATCACCACTACCAGCGCCACCAACAACACTACCATCACCAACAACAACACTACCACCACCACCACCACCACCAACAACAACAACAACGACACTAGTACACTACCACTACCACAATCACTACCACCACCACCAACAACAACACTACCGCCACCACCAACACCACCAACAACAACAACACTAGTACACTACCACCACCACCACCACCACCACCAACAACAACACTAGTACACTACCACCAGCAACAACAACAACACTACCACCACCAACAATAACAACACTAGTACACTACCACCACCAACAACAACAACAACAACAACAACAACAACAACAACACTAGTACACTACCACCACCACCAACAACAACAACAACACTACCACCACCACCAACACCAACAACAACAACACTACCACCACCACCACCAACACCAACAACAACAACGAAAACAGCAGCAACACCAACACCAACACCAACAACACCACCACCAGTCTAGGCAGTTGCGATATATCGATATTTTCAATAAATATCGATATTTCAAAAATATCGATATTCGATATTCGATTTTTCGCATATCGAAAATATCGAAAGTTGTAACTAAACAACTTAATCTCCGATTATTCGGCAATTATTGTTTTCACCGGTGAAGTTTAGACAACGTGTGTATGGCGGCAATTGCGAATTTATGATACAAGTGCGTGGGCAATTGAAATTAAAAGCGAAAACAGAGAAACTGTGACCACAGAAGATCACCAAGCAGCGGCATTGAACGCTTGAAAACAATAGTTTTGTGATGACTCATAAAGATGGAATTCGCAATAATTTGAATAATAATGTTAATGACGCGTATCGACGCAGGTTTAAAAACAAGGTATCAAAATAACACAGCTCATTCAAACTCGTTATTCTGTTGCAAAGGGAAGTAAAAATGTCTAATCAAAGAAGTCCTGTTTGGAATTGGCTCTCTCACAAGTATGAGGAAGATCAAACAGTCGCCGTCGCCAGCCCAGTCACCACGAGATCGCGTAGCAAACGAAATTGCCCAATATTTGCAATTTCCGACGATCGATGGAGATGACGACCCACTCCAGTGGTGGAAATTCCATGAGAATGATTTTCCTCTCCTGTCGCAGTATGTCCGACGATATCTGGCGATTCCGGCGAGCAGTGCTCCAACTGAAAGACTTTTTAGCAAAGCTTGGCAGATAGTTACGGCAAAGCGAGTATACCTCAAGCCAAGCCAGGCAAACATGTTAGTGTTTCTCGCAGAAAATTTATAAACATTATATACATTAAACAATCGTACTGTGAAACCATTAGGCTTGTAAATATATCTTTAAACTTTCATAAACGGATAAACCGTTGTTAATAAATCTTTGAGACGTACCATGACTGGTTTCATGCACTTCTTTTTAACTGTTTGTGATGCGTATGCATGCAAGTTGACTACATTACGTTTTCTCATTTGCATAATTCGATATAGTCGATGTTATCGATATTTTTTTTTCGATGTCGATATATCGATTTTTTTCAATATCGCAACTGCCTAACCACCACCACCACCAACACCACCAACAACAACAACAACAACAACAACAACAACAACAACAACAACAACAACAACAACAACAACGACAACGAAAACAACAGTAACAACACCACTACCGACAACAGCAACACCAATGAAAATATCAACATTCCAACAACAACAACAACAACAACAACAACAACGCCAAACCACATACGAAATCACATACAGCAGACCAACAATAACATAAATGATGAACAGACAACAGCATACAACATACAACAACGATAATCCAATAAGTGCATCGTTGAACTCTAACTAAAACATGCATAATAACACTTGAATAATTGTAGAATTCGACGACTACGCTGAAATTGTGGACAATGACGAATTTGATGATTATTCTCAACCAATGGCGGGTATGTAAAGGAAAAGAGAGAATAATTTATTTGTCACAATACATGAGTATACACAGTACAATAGATAATTCGCTTTGCACTCCAAGTTGTCTCCAAGTGACAAGTAAAATCGTCTGATTTTAGCCAGACACTAGGAAACTTACGAAACCGGAAACGATGGAATAATAATAATAATAATAATAATAATAATAATAATAATAATAATAATAATAATAATAATAATAATAATAATATACACTTAATGTCTGCTCCCGAGGGAAACAGTTAGTTTTGTTTTCCCGAGAGTCTTTCGTCGAGGGAAACGTCGAGACTAGAGGGAAAACAAAACTGTTTCCCGAGGGATCAGACATTACTTAATGTTTGTTATATAGCTTGAGTTTCGCTCAATAATTTCGACGTTTATCAAGGGAAAATACACAAAAGACAAACGCTAAGACTTACCAAAACATTTCGCCTGGCTCCGTAATTTCACTTCAACCAAACAAATATGAGTCTCAGAACAAAAGAACAGCAATACATTTCTCCAGTTAATCTTCACACATGCTTTGAAGACCTATAAATATTATTTTTTTCGTACCAAACAAGCTTTTGTTTATAGGATGCCGTGAAGAATTCAAAGTTCTAGCGGGCAGCAATTGAAAACTTATTGACCAGGTAGACATTGAAATTTAGCTAAGGTCATGTGACCACAAACCAACCAATGACAGTCATCGTTGCATCCAGTGAAACTCTAGCTATATAACAATGGTCTTTATTAATGAGAATACATCAAACGTGTATCTTTACAATCAAATTTCTCCCAAGGATTTTCAACGTGGCCGTGTCGAGGCATATCAAAGGCGCTTTAAGCTAGCAGCCGCCATACGACACAGTTCAGACCACGGATCCCAGCTAAGCCCTAGTTGTTGATTTTACGGAGGGAGGAAAACCGGAGAACCCGGCGAAAAACCCTCGGACCACCAACTAAACTCTACTCACATGAGTCCCAAGCTCGAGAATGGGGTTGTTCTCAGACGGTCACCCATCCAAGTACTAACCCCGTCTAACCGAGCTTAACTATTGGTGAGAGGCAGCGCCCTAACAGCACACGCCATCCGTACTCCCTGTATATAATACTGTATTCGTATCCGTTTTTTATCCGTTTTTCAAGATGTTCATTTTTTGATTATGTTTTATATTATTTTTCTTTAAATTGTCGGACTGACTTAACATAGAAGCTTGAGGCTTATGGTTGTCAGCCTTCTCCAGATTTACAGGATAATATCATAATTCATGCGTGCAATATTAGTCCCTGTTTACATGAAGAGGATTGACAGCCCAATCGGATCGAAAAACGTCAAAGTGAAGTCAATCCGGGCACATGTTTACATGGAGAATCCGATCTCCTTGGAACATTGTTTTCGGTTCTGGAACACTATTTTCAGTGCTTCCCTCAATGTCTGCCATTTAGCACGACACACACTAACTTCACTCATGCGTATCAAATCATTTTCAAGTCAAACCGTATTTACATGAATCAGATTGGAGACATTCAAGTCGATCCTTGCTTGAATCTCAAGTCAATCTACTCCCCTGCGTGGATTGACTGTTCAGCCATCCGTTTTGATCAGATCGAAAACTTCCAATCTTCTTTATGTAAACACAACAAGGAGAAACAACATGCGAGATTTGACTTGAACACTCAATCCGCTTACTGTAAATGTTAGACTGTGATTATAAATGTTAGAGAATAAATAGACCGAAATAATAGTTAATTTAATTCAGCGGAAATGTTGCGTAAGGCTCATGATTGACAGTCGAAAACAGAGCACATGGTTTCTAACTCAATTAATAGGTCTAGTGTTTCAGAAGTCAGATCAGTGTCGAGATCGACAAACGTGTAAATAATAGAAGTGTAAGAACGACGTGTAAATATTTGGGTTAAACTCGGAAAATAAAGTATAAGTTGGAGTCTACTTTGTCTTTGGTTTACATTGGTAATCCTGGTATAAAGAACCTGAACGAACAAGAGTAACATAAACAGGGACTTACTGTAGGCTATTGTCTAATGAATAAAATTTTGGACGAAATATACTGTCGTTTCGAGTGGAGAGGTCTTCATGTGTCCACACATTTTCTCACCACAAAAGAATGTGTCATGGCGAACGTCTGCATGTCTGAACGTGTATTTTATACAACTAACGAAGTACGGTTCATGACCTTGCACTCACTGTTTATTCTCTTACATCAATATAGAAAAAGACTACGAAATATCGAGGAGTAACGTGATACTTGGTGCTATCATTGGTGAAGGACAGTTTGGCGATGTACATAGAGGAATGATCAAGGTCAAGGTAATGACGTACATAGGGTCGTGATCCAGGAGGATGTAGGGCCAGTGCTTGCTTAGTGTTGCCCTAAAGCCCGTTCTCCACTAGGCGAATTTGTTCGCGCGAATCGAATCGAAATACCCGTTCATGCAATGTAATTGGTTGGTGCTGCTAGTTTTCGCGCCAATTTTCTTACTTGCCAATCATAATGCTGGAGAATTCGCTTCGCGCGAACAAATTCGCCTAGTGGAGAACGGGCTTAACATTAGGGTTAGGTGGGCGGACTGCTGAGATTGTCAGCAACGAAATATTGACGCTTCAAACGGGCCAAATTTAAGCACGTTTAAGTTAAGCGTGCTTAAAATGCGCCCCTTTGGTGCGTTTACACGATCATTTAATAATCCCTTATTAAAACACGTACACCGTTATTCAACATGGCGAACGAGCTATAGATCGTTTTCACACACGTGATCGGTGGCCCATTGGGGTGGTGAAACAATACGAAATATTTGAATAAGAAAGAGCTAATTCCCATACCGTACACCAATATGGCCGCCATTTCATTGTTTTGGTACACCAATATGGCCGCCGTGACGTCAGATGAAAACGATCTATATTTTTGGTTTTGGAAGCTTCGTATGGGTAGCGTGCGTCAAAGAACAACGGAAGACATCGGTACACGAGAAAGAGTAATAGCTAAAAGAAAGAAAGAAAGAAACAAAGGAACAAAGAATAGCGAGATGGAAGCTTCTACAGCAGGGCAAAAAAATGCATTTTATCGTATTAATAACACCGTATTAATAGCAAGCGTTTTTCAATCCCGTTGCGTTTACACGGCCAAGTTAAGCGCGATTAACTGATCGTGCTCAGTTTAATCCACCTCCTTGAGGTGGTGCAAACTAATCGCGATTAATTTACGCCGATCTGTTTACGCGGACATTTTAAGCCCGCTTAAAGTCAGATGTGGCTCAGATCCCGCTTAAATTTTGACCGTGTAAACGGCTTAAGAACCACGACAGTTTGCCACCTTTTTACTTGGTATGCAGTGTTTTTTTTCAGAATATTTAACAGGGGGGAGAAACAGACGATACTTACTACGTGGGGGCAGGGGAGCGCCGAAGACGTCGACAAAGGTCAAGGGGGTCCAGGGGCATGTTCCCCCGGAAAATTCTGAATTTTAGAGTCTCTGAAATAGCATTTTCTGAATTTTGAGGAAGATTTGAAGGAGTTTTGAAGGATATAAAATACCAAACAAAATACTCAAATAGATTAATACACCATACCATACAAGTCATTCATCATGTAGGAGGACATTCATTGTTGTGGACTCATGGGGATATGTTTTATAAGTTTTGTGTTCCAAAATTACTATGTATTCAGATTGAGATTGTATATTAAATACTAACCACGCTATACCAGTATATTGTATACAATACTCTATAATCTTGATTCTTACTGTCTTGAAACCGGGGTTTCAAATTTACAAGGGGGCAAATATTTTTTAGGGGGTGAGGCAAAAGCCCCCTTCGCCCCCTAAAAGAAACCCAACATAGCTTTAAGAGACATTACGGCTAAAACTGATTACAAGACATGTGTTTTTTTGTCATTTCAGGATGGTCCCAATCCACACGTTGCTATTAAAACTTGTAAAGATGAGGACGAAGCCGAAAGATTTTTAGAAGAAGCATGTGAGTGTGGCGATAAATTGTACCTGGAAATAGTTCCAACCTTTCTTGGATCCTATGCTAAGGACCAAATAATTTCTTCGAAAACATGGTGGTCGCACTACATTTAGCGGCAATATCTATTGAATTGATATTTTGATATTTCATCACTTTCATGGTGAATATAGAGTCACTGACTGAACATTGCCAAGCTTCCGTACTTCGTGCAATTCAAGCAAAGCGATACTACGGTTCTGCTTGGAGCGTGGACACGCGTAATTTAACGACACACGTTTCACACGGGAAACTAGCATGTTGCTAAGCGGAAACTGTAACGTTACTAAGGCTAAACGACATTGTTTCTTCGTGGCAAATGTCGCGTTGTGTGGTTTGTCAGCGTAATGGCCGATCGGAAAGCACTGTGGTGTTCTTAGCTTCACTTGAATATTTAATTGTGTATAAAGATGATTTATAAACATGCCCACATTTGCTTTGAAAATTTGGCACTCGTTTCAAATTGAAACAATACCGTTTGGCCTTAGTAACGTTACAGTTTCCGCTTACCAACATGTTAGTTTCCCGCGTGAAACGTGTGTCGTCAAATTACGCGTGTGCACGCTCAAACCGGAACCGTATAATGTACTACAGGTCAAATTATTGTGGGTTCGCAAGCAAGTTGATAGATTGACAAGGGCATGTTCACAATGAGATCGATCCGAGATCGTTTTATTCGACTGTTCATACTGGGCTCGCTTTCCCTCAGATCGTTCTTGGATCGATCTCAAAGTGCAGTGTAAACAGGCTCTTACAAACAACTTGGGCCAAGTTCGTTGCACTTGCCAGCCCAAAACTTTCTTACAACCAAAATCCTTTCTTGGAACGAGGATCCCATGATCCACCACTATTTCCAGGTCTGGTGGCGATAAATTTAGAGTGTTGCGCAGGCAGTGTTTTGGATAGAGCAAAGTGAAAAGATGGTAAAGTGCTGATATTTTTAGCAAGGAAATACTGACGTTTCGAGCGGAGTCCTTCATCAGAGTAAAAGAGAGAGCTCTTCTCGAGACGTCAATATTTCGTTATCAAAACTAATTTCGACAGTTCACTGCCTTTTCACTATACAGTACACCATACCTTATTCGTCATTTGCTTGCGAACAAGAACTGAGTACTAACTTGCTTGTTTTGGCGTTCCTCTCTCAAAAAATTAAGTGTAGACTTTATTGGATAATGTTGTAACGATGTTGTGATTTTGTTTGCGTTGTTGTTATATTTTAGTTGTTATGAAACAGTTTGATCATCCTCATATTATACGATTAATCGGTCTCTGTATGGATCCTCCTGTCTATATTATAATGGAACTGGCGCCGCACGGAGAGGTAAGTACATGTATAGCCAAGATACAGGGTGTCTCTTTAGTGTACTCAGAAGGTCAAAATTCCGAGAATATCCTGGGACCGATATGGTGATGATGATTGATGATGAATGGTGGTGGTGATGATGATGAAGAATGGCGGTGGTGGTGATGGTGATGATGAGGATGAGGATGATGAAGAATGGTGGTGGTGAGGATGAGGATGATGAAGATGAAGAATGGTGGTGATGATGATGATGATGATGATGATGATGATGATGATGATGATGAATGGTGGTGGTGATGATGAAGAATGGTGGTGGTGATGATGGTGATGATGATGTGATGATGATGATGAAGAATGGTGGTGATGATGATGATGATGATGATGATGGATGATGATGAGGAGGAGGAGGAGGAGGAGCAGGAGGAGGATGAGGATGATGAAGAATGGTGGTGGTGATGATGATGATGATGAGGATGAGGATGATGAAGAATGGTGGTGGTGATGATGAGGATGAGGATGATGAAAAATGGTGGTGGTGATGATGATGATGATGATGAGGAGGAGGAGGAGGAGGAGGAGGAGGTTGATGAATGGTGATGATGATGATGATGAATGGTGATGACAATGATATTGATGATGATGATGATGATGAATGGTGATGATAATGGTATTTGGGGAGCACGGGTGGCGTGTGCTGTTAGCGCGCTGCCTCTCACCAATAGTTAAGCCCGGTTAGACGGGGTTAGTACTTGGATGGGTGACCGCTTGGGAATGACCCCGTTGTCCGGCTTGGACTCATGCGAGTAGAGTTTGTAGTTGATCTCTCCTGTGCTTCGAGGGTTTTTCGCCGGGTTCTCCGGTTTTCCTCCCTCCATAAAATCAACACCTAACATCTCAGCTGTGATCCGTGGTCTGAACTGTGTCGTTGGCGGCTGCTTCGAGCGCCTTGATATGCCTCGACACGGCCACGTTAATCTGCGTCCTTTGCAATTCAGCCACTGGCTGCAAGTAAGGATGATTAGCCCCCACTTACTTACTTACTTACTTACTTACTTACTTACTTGATGATGATGAAAAATGGTGATGATGATAAATGGTAATGTGATGATGATGATGATGATAAATCATGATGTTGTTGATGATGATGATGATGATGATGATGATGATAATGATAATGATGATAAATCATGATGTTGTTTATGATGATGATGATGGTGATGATGAATGATGATGATGGTAATGATGATGATGAATGATGGTGATGATGATGATGATGGTGATGATGATGAATGATGGTGATGATGGTGATGGTGATGGTGATGGTGATGATGATGAATGATGGTGAAGATTATTGATTGAAGATGATATTGGAGGAGCAGGATGAGGATGATGAAGAATGGTGGTGGTGATGATGATGAGGATGAGGATGATGAAGAATGGTGGTGGTGATGATGAGGATGAGGATGATGAAAAATGGTGGTGGTGGTGATGGTGATGATGATGATGATGATGAGGAGGAGGAGGAGGAGGAGGAGGAGGTTGATGAATGGTGGTGGTGATGATGATGAAGAATGGTGGCGATGATAATGATGTGATGATGAGGATGATGAAGAATGGTGGTGGTGATGATGAGGATGATGAAGAATGGTGGTGGTGGTGGTGGTGATGATGATGATGAGGATGATGATGAATGGTGGTGATGATGATGAGGATGAGGATGATGAATGGTGGTGGTGGTGATGATGATGATGATGATGATGGGTGATGATGATGATGAATGGTGGTGATGATGATGATGAATGGTGATGATGATGATGATGACGATGATGATGAATGGTGATGATTATGATATTAATGATGATGATGATAATGAATGGTGATGACAGTGATGAATGATGATGATAATGATATTGATGATGATGATGAATGGTGATGACAATGATGAATGGTGATGATAATGATATTGATGATGATGAATGGTGATGACAATGATGAGTGGTGATGATTATGATATTGATGATGAATGGTGATGATATTGATGATGATGATGATGATGATGATGAAGAATGGTGATGATGATGAATGGTAATGATATTGATGATGATGATGATGATGATGATATTGATATTGATATTGATAATGATGAATGGTGGTGATGATGATGATGATGAATGGTGATGACAATGATATTGATGATGATGATGATGATGAATGGTGATGATAATGGTATTGATGATGATGAAAACTGGTGATGATGATAAATGGTAATGTGATGATGATGATGATGATAAATCATGATGTTGTTGATGATGATGATGATGATGATGATAATGATGATAAATCATGATGTTGTTTATGATGATGATGATGGTGATGATGATGAATGATGGTGATGATGATGATGATGATGATGGTGATGATGATGAATGATGGTGATGATGGTGATGGTGATGGTGATGGTGATGGTGATGGTGATGGTGATGGTGATGATGATGAATGATGGTGAAGATCATTGATTGAAGATGATATTGCTGTTGTTGTTATATCTGATATCACTTGTTTTTGTTTGTTTTTTCCCTAGATGCGGTCATATTTACAGAAAAATAAGGACAATTTAGACACGTCTGCATTACTTACCTATATTTATCAGATTTCGACGGCGTTGTCTTACCTGGAAAGCAAGAAGTTTGTCCACAGGTAAAGAGTTATCATAAACTCCTTCTGGAAATAGCATACAGTAAACATGGACAGATACAAGTGCTTTATCACCGTGGGGGAAAATTAGCCCAGGCCTACACAAGTACATACGAATAAACAAAGCTTGTCAAGAAAAGTTGTCGATAAACTAGCTTGTTTACTATTTGTGTTTGTTTTTTACCTGCAGAGATATCGCTGCCCGAAATGTTCTAGTTTGCTCTGGTGATTGTGTTAAACTAGCTGATTTTGGGCTTTCTCGCTGGTTGGAAGTAGAATCATATTATAAAGGTAAGGCTATGAATGAGATTTGTATAATATGCTTGGTGTAATGTAACGGACGTTTGGTAGACGTTCAAATACTTAGAAAATAGAGAGCTTAAGCAACAGACGTTTTAGAGCCACGGACGGCGATTGAATTCAATAGCATTTTTCATTCATAACAATGATAATGAGCAATTTAGAATTCCAAGAGCAAAGTGAACGCCGTCGTCGTTCTACACAAGACGTCATTGGGAGCATTTTCAGCATAGTCGATCGGGATATGGTCTGGAAACTCGGCAAACTTCAAAGCGCCTGTAATGAGCTGTGATTTTATGTTGAACCGTACCTTACACCGTGCACATCCTTTGTATTAGGTTTATTAATATTTAAATAGCACGGTTGAGTGATTGAAGTGAAACGTTGCTATTGGACAATTCGCTCATTATACTAAAATACAATGTGTTCAGTGACCGTGCACCGTGCACAAAACTGCATAAAGGCGAACAAAAAGATAGACCAAAGACTTTAGCTGAGTTTCCAGACCATATTTCGATTGACTATGTTTTCAGGTTCTTGAGACGACGGGAACTTCTAGAACGTTGAAGCTTGCATCGTTGTTTTACTACAATGAGACTTACTTTTAAAGTAGACTGAAACTTGTATTTTAAGGGGGATAATTTCATTACATTACAATATAAAATAAAGGATCTGTATTTTTATATAAAGATGAAATTTAAGCTTATGAGCTAACAGTTTAGATATGTGATTACTCATAGCCTTTGTTTTGGGTAAAAAAGTCTTTTCAAAGAATACGCGGTTCAGTAGTTCTGTAGTGTATTCCTGTTCTTCCGGTCACCGTCCGTGTCTGAAAAACGCCTAATATGCTTAAGCTCTCTAATGTTTCTGAGCCCCAGACAGGAATCGAACCCACCTTCTAATGACAGGTTAGACACTCTAGCCATTGAACTGCTGAGACTCGGATGGGGAGCTAAGGTTGGAAATTCATAGTCAAATGTGCTTGTGGTACGTTTGCGAGCTTGGTGGAATGTAACAGACGTTTGTTGAACGCCCGTCAAGCTTAGGCCTGCGCTAAGCGTCGCACAATAGACGAATTTAATTCAGACGAATTTAATTGTTTGAATTTTATTCGACGAAACTGCGACGTAAAACTCGATTAAATTCGACACACGAATTAAACTTCGTCTGAGTCAGACGGATAATGCAACGATAATGCGCGTTCTAGTTACACGACGAATTATCGTCGCGTCCAATTAAATGTTTCTCTTCTGTCTGGGACAATTCGGCGCCATGTTTTCAAGGAATCGTTTTCAGGCTCCACGAGTCCAAGTAAAAACAATTAAATCCGACTGAAATTCGACGTTTAACTCGACGTCGCATTACTGACGAAGTTAATTCGAATGAAATTCGTCTATTGTGCGACGTTTAGCACAGTCCTTAAATACTCAGAAAATATTTCTGAGGCCCAGTAGAACGTTGCAGGTTGAATCCCTGTCTGAGGCTTGGGTGGAGTTCTGCGTATTTAAGCTTGACGACCGTCTACCAAACGTCTGTTACAATCAGGTTTATGTTAGCTCTCTGACACAGAGGAATGATGTGGTTAATTTTTGTTTGTTTTGATGGGCAGCTTCTAAAGGTAAATTACCAATAAAGTGGATGGCACCAGAATCTATTAATTTTCGACGGTTTACGACAGCCAGCGATGTGTGGATGTTTGGTAAGTACAGGCGAAGGAAGAAAACGAGGAAGAAAACGAGGGAGGGAGGGAGGGAGGGAGGGAGGGAGGGAGGGAGGGAGGGAGGGAGGGAGGGAGGGAGGGAGGGAGGGAGGGAGGGAGGGAGGGAGGGAGGGAGGGAGGGAGGGAGGGAGGAGGAGAGAGAGAGAGAGAGAGAGAGAGAGAGAGAGAGGGAGAGAGAGAGGGGGGAGGGAGAGGGAGGGAGGGAGGGAGAGAGAGGGAGAGAGAGAGAGGGGGGGGGGGAGGAAAGGAAAGATGGAAAGACAGATAAATAGAATTGAGAAAGAAATGTAAAGGAATTGAGGAGGGATGGAAAGGAAGGAGAGGAAAGGAAAGAAAGAAAACTAAACGAAAGAACGGATGGATATTAAAAGAGGAAGGGGGTTGAAGGGAGCGAGAAGAAAAGGAAAGGAAGGGAAATAAGGGAAGAGAGAAAGGCGAAGGAAAGGAATAGAAATACAGGAAGGGGAAGGAATGGAAAGACAGGATAGAAGGGAAGATATAAAAAGACAGAAATGGAAGAGAAGGAAGGGCAAGGAAAGGAATGGAGAGACAGAAAGGGAAAGACAGGAAGGAACAGGACAGAAAGGGGAGAAGAAAGGAAATACAGAAAGGGGAAGAAGTGAAAAGAATAGAATGACAGGAAGGAACAGGACAAGAAGGAAAGGAAGGGGGAAAAGAATGGAAAGAAAGGAATGGGAAGAAGGGAAAAGAATGGAAGGACAGGATGGGAAATACAGGAAAGGAATGGAAATACAGAAAGGGGAAGAAGGGAAAAGAATGGAAGGACAGGAAGGGAATGGAAATACAGAAAGGGGAAGAAGGGAAAAGAATGGAATGACAGGAAGGGAAATACAGGAAAGGAATGGAAATACAGAAAGGGGAAGAAGGGAAAAGAATGGAATGACAGGAAGGGAATGGAAATACAGAAAGGGGAAGAAGGGAAAAGAATGGAATGACAGGAAGGGAAATACAGGAAAGGAATGGAAATACAGAAAGGGGAAGAAGGGAAAAGAATGGAATGACAGGAAGGGAAATACAGGAAAGGAATGGAAATACAGAAAGGGGAAGAAGGGAAAAGAATGGAATGACAGGATGGGAAATACATGAAGGGAATGGAAATACAGAAAGGGGAAGAAGGGAAAAGAATGGAATGGAATGAAAGGAAGAGAATGGAAATACAGATAGAGGAAGTAGGGACAAGAATGGAACGACAGGAAGGTAAATACAGGAAGGGAATGGAAAGAAAGGAAGAGGATGGAAAGACAGGAAGGAAAAGAAAGGGAAGGAATTGAAAGACAGATAGGGAAAGAAGGGAGATGGATGGAAAGAAAGGAAGTGGGGAAAGAGCAGGGAAGGGAAGAAGATAAGTCAGAATATTAAAAGTTTTCAGTTTGCTAATTGTGCTGTAAATACTTCGGACGGACGATACCGAGTCTTCAAGCTGTACAGAACATGGAATAACTTGGTTTTATTTCTGTACGCTTTTCATCTTTCTAAGGTGTCTGTATGTGGGAGATAATGATGTTTGGTGTCAAGCCCTTCCAAGGTGTCAAAAACAATGATGTCATCGGAAGAATCGAGAATGGCGAGAGGTTATCATTTCCGAAAAACTGTCTCCCGGCTTTGTATCACGTCATGATTGATTGCTGGTCTTATGAACCCTCGAAACGCCCTAATGGCAACGATTTAAAAAGACGATTACAGTAAGGGTGTAACTACGGGTTCACCATCGACATTATTTTTTCTAGACTACGCTAATCTAGACGAACAACTTTTACAAACATGTACCAATACTTATAGATTCAAACTATTTACTTTATAATGGAAGTCATCGCCACTAGTTCCCCACAACTACTACTACTACCAGTCCAACATAACCATTACCAGTCTACAACCGCAACCACTACCACCACTGCCAGTGCATTATCACAACCACCACTACCGGTCCACTACCGCTACCACTACCAGTCCATAACCACTACCAATGCACCATAATCACCAGCACTACCAGTCCGCAACCACCAGCACTACCAGTGCATTATCACAACAACTACCACCACTACCAGTGTAACATAATCACCACCACTACCAGTCCACAACCACCAGCACTACCAGTCCAACATACTCACCAGCACAACCAGTCCACAACTACCGGCACAACAACCACCAGCACAACCAGTCCACAACTACCACCACCACTACCACCAAAATTACTACCACCAGCACTACCAGTCCACAACCACTACCACAAACACCAGCGCTACCAGTCCAACATAATCACCAGCACAACCAGTCCACAACTACCACTACCACCAGCACTACCAGTCCAACATAATCACCAGCACAACCAGTCCACAACTACCACTACCACCAGCACTACCAGTCCACAACCAGCACTACCAGTCCAACATAATCACCAGCACTACCAGTCCACAACCAGCACTACCAGTCCAACATACTCACCAGCACTACCAGTCCAACACACTCACCAGCACAACCAGTCCACAACTACCACTACCACCAGCACTACCAGTCTACAACCATCACCACTACCACGACCACCAGCACTACCAGTCCAACGCACTCACCAGCACTACCAGTCCACAACCATCACCACTACCACGACCACCAGCACTACCAGTCCAACATGATCACCAGCACTACCAGTCCAACACACTCACCAGCACAACCAGTCCACAACTACCACTACCACCAGCACTACCAGTCCACAACCATCACCACTACACAACCACCAGCACTACCAGTCCAACATGATCACCAGCACTACCAGTCCACAACCATCAACACTACCACTACCAAAATTACTACCACTACCACCGGCACTACCAGTCCACAACCATCACCACAACCACTACCACCAGCACTACCAGTCCAACATAATCACCAGCACAACCAGTCCACAACTACCACTACCACCAGCACTACCAGTCCAACATAATCACCAGCACTACCAGTCCACAACTACCACTACCACCAGCACAACCAGTCCAACATAATCACCAGCACTACCAGTCCACAACTACCACTACCACCAGCACTACCAGTCCAACATAATCACCAGCACTACCAGTCCACAACTACCACTACCACAACCACCACCACTATCACTGCACAACCACCACTACTACCACAATTACTACCACCACTACTACCACAATTACTACCACAACTACTACCAGTGCACTACCACAACCACCATTACAACTACCATTACCACCAACTCCGACCACCACAACTACTACCGACCCCTACCACCACAACCACCACCAGTCCAACAACACTAAATTGCATTTCTTAACAAGGTTTATTGTGCAAGAAGAAAAAATGGCACGCGAATACCAAAATGAATCAAGAGCTGGGCATCTCAACTCGAGTGTTTCAAGTGAGTGCATGAATTTCTGTCAGTCTTTTGTTTCCTTTTATAATTCGATTAGGTTTTTATCCCGAAGAATAACCACAGTTAGGGATGAGGTAGGCCCGAACTCAGGGCGGACTGAAATTTTGCATTTTGTTAACATGAGGCCAGTCTTGAAATTATATGGCCTTCGTTCCTATTACGTCCGTTACGGCCGTTTTCCACTAGGCGACATTTGTCGACCTACTCGACATTTTTCTTTTGTCTTGGCTAATTAGTTCTACTCGAGAGCTTGCGAGACAAAAGAAAATGTCGCTTCGCACGACATTTTTCGCCTAGTGGAAAACCGCCTTCAAGAAGCTTTTTTTTTCGTAGTCCGGATCGGTTCGAATTAGACTTATGGATTCTGTTTGCATGGAAAGCCGGCCGGGACTCTCAAAATTTCAGTTCGGTCTACACGCGTAAAAACGCACAACTTGTTCACGGTTGTCAACAGGCGTGAACAATGTTGTGCTGCTCGCCGTGAACAATGTTGTGTTGCTCGCCGTGAACAATGTTGTGCTGCTCGCCGTGAACAATGTTGTGTTGCTCGCCGTGAACAATGGTGTGTTGCTCGCCGTGAACAATGTTGTGTTGTTCGCCGTGAACAATGTTGTGTTGCTCGCCGTGAACAAGTAGTCAACAAGTGTAATAAAAGTAGCTGTGTTGCTCGCCGTGAACAAGTAGTCAACAAGTGTAATAAAAGTAGCGTGCTGCGTAGGCAGTGTAGAAACAACAATCGAAATATAGCAAGGTTAGATATACTGCCGAAACAGAGAACGTAGGAGTCTAACGTTTCGAGCGAAGGCCCTTCGTCAGAGAGAAACAACTTGTTCACGGATAAATCAACAGTCATGAACAAGTTGTTCCAACAGCACATTTTTATAGCCACAACGTTGTTCGCACATGATACAACATGTTGTAACAGCATGACGAAATAACAACGATGAACAACAATGTTACAACAATGGTGAACATGGTTGATGTATCAACACGTTCTTCGGTTGTTACAACATGCGTGAACAACGGTTGTTGTTTCATCAAGCAGTAACAACTTGTTGAAACAATGATGAACAATGTTGTTCATTTAGGTTATCTGGAAAACGCGGGTAGCGGATACCGGTTATGGAAAATGCGGGTAACACAACAAATTACACAATTAATTCAATAATCATCTAAAATTAAATTGTAAATGATTAGGTTATTTCACAGATCTGTATATCTAATTTTTTAAGGTTCATGTGTAGTTAATGGGAACTACATTGGAGTTTTGGTCGCGTAATGTTGTAAAACGAGGGAGAGATTAGAATTTTATATAGGTTTAAGTGTAGTTAATGGGAACCACATTGGAGTTTTCGTCGTGTAATTTTGAAAACCGAGGGGAATAATCATCTAATATATATATATATATATATATATATATATATATATAATTATTATTGTTATATAGCTTGAGTTTCACTGGATGCAACGATGACTGTCATTGGTCGGTTTGTGGTCACATGACCTTAGCTAAATTTCAATGTCTACCGAGCGGGCAATAATTGAGAACTTATTGCCTGCTCGGTCAATAAGTTTTCAATTGTTGCCCACTAGAACTTTGAACTCTTCACGGCATCCTATAAACAAATTTAAGCTTGTTTGCTACGAAAAAAAGAATATTTGTAGGTCTTCAAAGCATGTGTGAAGATTCTGAGACTCATATTTGTTTGGTTGAAGTGAAATTACGGAGCCAGGCGAAATGTTTTGGTAAGTCTTAGCGTTTGTCTTTTGTGTACTTTCCCTTGATAAACGTCGAAATTATTCAGCGAAACTCAAGCTATACAACAAAACACTTAATGTCTGATCCCTCGGGAAACAGTTAGTTTTGTTTTCTCTCGAGTCTCGATGTTTCCCTCGACTTCGTCTCGGGAAATATCAAGACTCTCGGGAAAATAAAACTAACTGTTTCCCTCGGGAGCAGACATTAAGTGTATATTATTCATTAAAATTATTACCCACATTTTCCATACCCGCATTTTCCATACCCGGTATCCGCTACCCGCGTTTTCCAGATAACCGTTCGTTTATCAATGTTGTTCACATATGTCAAAAAGTTGTTACAGCATTGTTGCAAGTTGTTACAGCATTGTTGCAAGTTGTTACAGCATTGTTCAGGCAACAATGCTGTAACAACTTGCGAGATTTTTACGCGTATAGCAGGCGACCTGAGATTAGGTTGGCGTGAACTGAATCTCATGCCGGACTCATGAAAACGATCTATAGTAAGAGCATTACAACCGACCTGAAGTCAGTCCTGAGTTCGGGCCGTCCTCATGTAAACACCCCCTAAGAAAAAATTCTAGTCGCCGGCTGGTGCCTACAACCATTTTCGACAGTTTAGCGACGTTAGTCTTAACATTGTCTTGTTTTTTTTTGTCATGTTAGTGACAGCACTTAATACGGGAACAGCACCGCCAAAGGTTAGTGTTGACGTTTTTAGATTATTCGTAATGTTTGTAAAATCTACTTTGCTATGTTTAATTCGTAAAACTAAACGGGGGACAATTTGCGGCATTTTGGAAACCCTAAATTATATGAAAATCTGTTTTTTAATCCGCTTATATTCAAAATCCGACTGCAAAAACGATTGGCATATAAACTCTCTCCAATAATCCAATTTAGTATGTGTCACAGCTTTACTCGGTTAGAGTAAGGTCTCAATCTCGTCCCCAGAGGCCACGTTCCCCTTACCCAGCGGGCGGGAAACGAGAGGCTCTAGGATAATCCGTTCACGCCATTACAGGATTCTTGTTTTCCGGAGGAAGAGTTATATAGAGTTCACTGTGTTCAACAGCCAATGAAATATCGATGTGAAACGGATTATCCCAGAGTCTCTCGTGGGCTCTGGGAACGAGATTGAGTAAGGTCTGTGAACACTCGAGTGATTGCGTGTTCTTGCATAAATTAAATCCTAAGTTTTGGGGGAAATCATTTATGACACCTTAAAAAATAATGACGTAGTTTTGTGGTCACTGTACCCACTTTTACATTTTTAAAGCGCCAAATACAAGGTAAATCGAGAGACAGAGTCAGTAGTTGGTTTATAATATGTGTATACCTGTGTTATTTTGGCGGATTTGATCTCGTTGTATGATAATAATTAACATATTTAGCTCTAATATCATCCCTAGTTTTCTCCCGGCAGGAACAAGCAATCGCTCGAGTGTTCACAGACCTTATTCTTACCGAGTTAGAGCTGTGACCATAGTTAATAGAAAATATACATGGTTTGGAAACCCGGCAAACTTCAAAGCGGTT
>OZ036016.1:2785329-2830329 GCA_964035015.1 Corallium rubrum
CAAATGATTAATAATAATAATAATGTTGTCCTCTGGCTCGTCTGATTTCTGATATATTATAAACGGCAAAACTGAGTATATTTTGTCTTTTTCACAAAAAAGACATATTATAAACATGTGATAATCACTTAGCAACAAATGTGTTACTAATGTAGACACGGATAGCTTGGTTATCCGTGAATTAGCAAGTCCTGCAAAAAACCGATATCTTGTGCAAGAAACTGACAGAAATCTGGCCTTGGTGTGTGTGGGGGGGGGGGGGGGGGCGGTGTGTGGGTGTGATTTGTGTAGTGTATGTGTGTATGTTATATGAATATAACATACACACATACACTACACAAATCACACTCACACCCCCCCCCCCCCCCCCCCCCCCCCCCACACAGACACACAATATGAGTATATGAGTATAGGAGTATGTTAGTTCTTGCTTAAAGATTTTTCGGTAAATTATTTATTTATTTATTTATTTATTAAGTTTTGCCACAAGGTTCAACAAGAATAGTAATTAATTAAAATTTAAGAAAAACAAAAAAACAAAACAAAAAAACCCCCAAAAAACCCAAAACAAAACAACAAACAAACTTCATTACTCACAGTGAAAGTTAAGTTATAACGTAAAATCTAAAATAATGTGGCAGGGTTGCCGCAACAGCAATCGCCAATTACTGCGGTCCCAAGCAAAAAGGAAAGGCCATATTAATTATTTGCGTTGTTTTATTTATTTATTAATTAGAAATATTTTTTTCATTTTTTGTTTCTTTTTTCATTAGATCAAGTATCGCCACAACCATTAAGTCCCTTGGCGGCAACCCTCGAGGATCAAGTAGAGTTTCAATTTCCAGAGGTAAGAGCCTCTCTCCTCTGCCGAGGTTCTTTCGAAGATCGGTTATGTCGGGGATTGTCGGAGATGCGTCGAAATCGTCAGCTGGACATAAGGAGTACCGGCGGATAGGGAAAGAGAAAGCGAAAAAAGAACCTCTGCCAGATTTCTGTGTCAATATGGCGGCATCAGGGGGGTGTCAATAACTTTTGGAACTGCGGGTTGTAGAAAACATGTCGAATATAGCAGAAGGTTACACGACCACAGTTAATTGAATGTGTGGACAAACTAGGAAAGTTCGTTGTTTCAATGTGAGCTACACATCGGCCGATATAAGTATGTTATCCTCTGGTTCGTCAGTCTTCGTCTGATATATTAAACGGCAAAAAACTGAGTATATTTTGTCTTTTTTACAAGAAAGACCTATTATAAAAATGTCATAATCACTTACGTTACTAATATAGACGTGGATGGCTTAGTTATCCGTGAATTAGCAAGTCATGCAAGAAACCGACAGAAATCTGGCAGAGGCTAAATGTAATTTCCCGTTGGACTAGTTTCGCCCGTACTACTTATGTCCAGCTGACGCCTCCGAGCATCTCCGTCCTCCTCCGAAACCTCTCCGAAAGAGGGTAAGGGCTAAGGGCGTGTTTATATGGAGGCGAGTAACCTGAGGCTAAAGGGTTTATGTCATCCTATTTTTAGTAATTCTTACAGAAACAACATTATCCTAAACGTGCACAAAACCTCACAATAATGGTTTTATATTATACAAAACCATAAAAGAGATACTAGAAAGTTGCACAGAAGTACGGATGGACAAAATTAAAGCGAGATTGAAAGCGATTGAAAATGTGACATCTTGATTTCTGTTGGCCCGCCAGCAATCAAGTTTAGGCCAATTTGTGTAAAAACTTGGTCTAAAGTGCTTATATTACTTGTGTGGTTTTAACGTATTTGAATAGAGCAAAAAAAGTTAGTTAATAAGTTATTTTGCCGTTTTTGATTTACTTTAATAGTTTCTGGGATATATGCCTTTAAACATGCCAATTTCGGCTTTTCGCCAAAAATTTCTGTCGTTCATTTTTAAGCACTGGGGCCTGGGACTCAGGAACCTAAGCCGACTGTCTTCTTAGTTGGAACTCTCGTGCGTACTGGAAAACGGGTGTGAGCTCGACATTTCGATTTTTCAGTCAAATATATGTGTTTTTGTGAATCAATAAGCCGAAACGTAGTTGTTTTGGATTGAGTCCCAGGCCCCCAAGGTGTTAAAATGAACGACGGAAATCTTTGAGAATTGGCATGTTCAGAAGTCAATATGTCAGGAACTATTTGACTGAATCAAAAACGGCAAAATAACTTATTAACTGATTTTTTCTGCTCTATTTAAATACGTTAAAACCCCACAAGTGATATAAGCACGTTAAAGGTTCAAGAATGCTTCCTTGGTTGTTAGGTGACTCAAGATATATAACTTCTCTGATAAGTGATTAAGCACATGTGGCGTTAAAAATAGATCGCCAATTGACGTTATTGGAGGATTGGTGCCAAGCCACAGGGGGGATGCCACCCCCTGATCAGAGGTAACCATGTCAACCCCGCCACAGCCCACCTCCAGGCACCAGTCACACTGTCAAAGCAGTGGAAATATATATACTTACCCTTGCATTCTATCAGGAGTTCACTAAACAGCGCGCGCAAAACCAGTCAAGCTCAGACCACGCTGACAAGACTTTGATGAGCGCTGAGATAATCCCCACATATTATCATAGTGACCGCTGACTAGCATTTTCTTCTTTTTTACCTTGCCTAAATTACATTTAGCCACATTTAATTTGCATATCAAACAAACTGAAATATCTCAAGAACGAAGCAAGGAAACGAAAAACTGCAAAAGATGTTACTTTGTCATTTTAAGTGTTCTTTCAAACCCGACAAACTTAATTTTGTTTCACGAGCACAATTAACTTATTTATTGTGATGTTATTTTCTACCCAGCAGCCTCCTCTTCCTCCTCCCCCTCCTCCCCCTGTAGGCGATGGAAGGCCTAAAGTGGAGGAAATTGATAGAACTGGTGATAAAGTGTTCTCGTGCACAGCGGAGGTCGTCAGAACTGTTATTGAACTCAACAAAGGAGCAAGCAACGCAGACTCTAAGAGTCTTGTAGAGTTCATCACGGTAGGTGTTTCTAAACTGTCGTTGTATGTAATATTTCAATAATGGCACTCGTTGAAATAACAATAGCACTTTATTCATTAGCGCGAAACGACATTCAATATAGAGCTTAAGCATATTAGGCGTTTTTGAGACACGGACGGTGACCAGAAGAACAGGAACACAATACAGAACTACTGAACCGCGTATTCTTTGAAAAGACTTTTTTACCCAAAACAAAGGCTATGAATAATCACATATCCAAACTGTTAGCTTATAAGCTTAAATTTCATCTTTATATAAAAATACAGATCCTTTATTTTATATTGTAATGTAAAAAAATTATCCCCCTTAAAATACAAGTTTCAGTCTACTTTAAAAGTATGTCTCATTGTAGCTAAACTCCCGTCGTCTCAAGAACGTGAAAATGCCCTCAATGACGTCTTGTGTAGAACGATGACGGCGTTCTCTTTGCTCTTGGGATTTTAAATTGCTCATTATCATTGTTTTGAATGAAAAATGCTATTGAATTCAATCGCCGTCCGTGGCTCTAAAACGCCTGTATACTTAAGCTCTCTAATAACGCTTCTGTAACATCAATAGCATTTATTACATAAAGTGTTAAGCCTGGTTTTCATATGTCGCCGATCGTCGGCGATTTGTGATTTAGATGCATGTTAAGTAAAAGAATAAAAGCACTGCTTTTCTGTATTGTTCTTTATTACTTAACATGCTGCTGCACTTCCCGTTCTAACATGCATCTAAATCACAAATCGCCGACGATCGGCGACATATGAGAACTAGGCTTTATGACATAACTTCCCAGTTGACAATAGTCTATTGTTGTAGAATTCCCTAATTAGATGGCGTGCTATTATATAACCTAACTTAATTGGTTTCTGTGTTGAGTTTTGCATTTATAATTTAGAATTGTGGTAATAATACAGTTTTCTTTGTTTTGACTGTTTTTATAATTTAGAAATGTTGTAATGTACGCTTTTTATTGTTTAAAGCGTTTATTATCTAATTTGCTAATTATTAATTCAATTTTTCGTTTATTACCGGGGTTTTGCAACTCACGCACGTGACAAAATACGTGTTTTTGATTGCTAATTAGCTCATGAATTATTCATGAGTTTGAGAAATTCATTTGGAAATGTCTGAATATCATTTGGAAAATCTGAATATCATTTGGAAATGTCTGAATATCATTTGGAAAATCTGAATATCATTTGGAAATGTCTGAATATCATTTGGCAAATGTGAATATCCTTTGGAAATTTCTGAAATTCACTTGAATTATCTGAAATTCTCTTGGAAAGTTCTGAAATTGATCTGAATTATCTGAAATTCGTTTGGAAGTTTCTGAATTTGACCTGAAAAAGGTGTAGAGTGAAGCTCAGACATGTAAACAATGGTCTAATATTGCTGCGTTTCATTTTAGAATATTGGACGGGCGCTGAGGTCGTTGTTATCAGAGGTTGATAGTGAAGTGAAAACTCTTCCTCGATTGTCTCACAAAGAGGTACGGTATATCTTGCTAGTTCAAAATTGTGATTGATGGCACAGTGGTTAGCGCACGTGTCTTTGACACCTGCGACTTGGTTTGACTCTATCAAACAACACAGGTTTTCTCCGGGTATCCCAGTCCTCTTCTGTACTAACACTGGGCCAGCGAAGAATGGAACAGTTTAGATAGGACTGATAGGGTTATCCGGTATATGTGAAGTTAGTTTAGTTTCCTTCTGTACTAACACTGGACCAATTAAGGATGGTCCTTACTTGACCTCAAAGGAGAACAGTTTAGATATGACTGATAGGGTTATCCGGTATATGTGAAGTTAGTTTAGTTTCCTCCTGTAATAACACTGGACCAATTAAGGATGGTCCTTACTTGACCTCAAAGGAGAACAGTTTAGATATGACTGATAGGGTTATCCGGTATATGTGAAGTTAGTTTAGTTTCCTCCTGTAATAACACTGGACCAATTAAGGATGGTCCTTACTTGACCTCAAAGGAGAACAGTTTAGATATGGCTGATAGGGTTATCCAGTATATGTGAAGTTAGTTTAGTTTACTCCAGTTTCCTCCTGTAATAACACTGGACCAATGAGGGACGATTCTTACTTGACCTCAAAGGAGAACAGTTTAAATATGACCGATAGAGTTATCCACTATACGTGAAATTAGTTTAGTTTATTCCAGTTTCCTCCTGTAATAATACTGGACCAATAAGGGATAGCTCTTACTGGACCTCTAAAACTGGGGCTCCTCCATGTCGATGACTGACAGAGACCGATCTACGATGGAAACCAATGGATTAATTTTCCCATAGTAGGAACCGCTGAACTTTTTCTAAATGACTTTATAACTCAGTTGATCTGACTGTGGGCGCGACTGAGCCCACAGTCAAATGAAAAATATAGGAAAGAATAAGGTCAGCAGTTGCTACCGCAAGTGAAAGATCGGTCTATTTTTGGGTGAGTTATTCTCTTCTCACCCGATATGGTTCGTCACTTGGAGTAAGCACCCATTATCATTATTCTCCACCATAGTTCGCTGTGTCACATTAACAAGTTATGTTTTCGCCTCTTTCAGGTTGAAATGGCGCACAAAGTGCTGTCTGCCGACATGGCAGATCTTATAACCGCTCTAAAGACGGCGCAGAAATACCTCAGTAGCACTCTCCAGGAAGAGTATCGAAAAGAAATGCTCTCAGCTGCGCACGTGCTCGCCGTGGACGCCAAACACCTGTTCGACGTAGTCGATCAAGCGCGCGGATGAGACCCCCCTTAACCCCCCTGCACGATAGTCTTCTCGCACCGTTCACCTCTAAACAGGGGGGAGTGGGAGTCTAAAATAGACGCGATGTTTATTTTAAACACACGAACAAGCTTCCGCCACACGGGAAGGTCTATTTTAATTATTAGAAAGAATCTTTGAAGATTTCCGGTATTATTGTACAAATTCCAAGTCAGAACATTTTAGCTTTATAAAGATAATCAGAAAACTAGCAGCGAAACAGCCTCGATTGCTGGGAAAGGTCGATAGGGCATCTCCTCTGCGCATGGTCGCCGAGAGAAATTGTGGGGGCATGGGGCAAATTATCGATATGGGCCTCCTGATGACGTCACATGGGTCGATTTGGGGGTCCTGATGACGTGTGTAATGACGTCATACGTCATAGGGTCGTGTTGGGTTGGCTGAAAATGAAGTTACTGTTACTGATCTTTACGCTTTCTGGGCCTCATGTTTTCTTAACACGTCATAGTGTTGTGTTGGGTTGGCTGAAAATGAATTTAGTGTTACTGATGTTTTCTTACGTCAAAAACTCAAATCTCAAACGTTTTAGGGGGCCCTTCTCAAGTTTGGGGGCCCAAGTCAACCTGCCCCCCTACCCTCTCTCGGCGGCCCTGCCGCTGCGAGCTGAGTATTCTTGTTACTATCCTCGCCAGTGGAGCGAAAAGAGACCTTGCTCAAATCGTGTATTGCCTTAAAAATGGCAGTCACCCAAGGGTTGCCGCAAGAGAAGCCAGTTTTGAACCTGCCTGACAGGTTTTTGCTGCGCACAGCTTCACTTATGTGTTTATAGTTGTGTTGAGACTGCAACAACTTTCTGGACAACACACTGTACGTGTATCAGTATGTCATAACAGCTATTGCTAAACAGTCTGACACTATCATCTGAACAGTCTGTTGTGTTGACAAGTATGATACAGATATGATCTGTATCATACCTCTTATACAGCAAAAGGCTGTATGAGTAGTTTCTATGTATTTGCTAGAAGTCTGTTGCAGTCTCGTGTCTGATGCAGTTATGATTTCATGACTGTAGGATACCTGTAATAGCCACAGTCTGTTCAGGTCTGACTGACTGTCGCAGACTGTTAGTCTTCTAACAGTTCTCAAGCCACAGTGTGACGTCCAGTACATCTCCCTAAGTAAGTACTGTACACAGTGTGACAGCAGTAATTCAACGTGATTTCCTACGTGTCTGTTGCGGCGCAAGCACTCTAGTATAGAACGAAGTTCTATGTTTTGCAAATGGTAATGGCTCGTCGCGTATAAGAGAAATTGCGCACCGTGCTTAGCATTAGTGTAGAACGAAGTTCTATGTTTTTGAAACGAGTCTATTTATAAAGTGCGCAGTGTGTAACTGACTATAATGGCCCGTCGCATATACGAGAGATTGCGCAAATCTTTCATTTTGAAAGAAAGCACCGCGCTTAGTCTTATGGTGTAGAACGAAGTTCTATGTTTTGAAAATTGCGGCAAGGCAGAAACGAGCTTCTTATAAAGTGTGTAGCTTGTCGCGTGTATGAAACTGATTGCACAAATCTTTTATTTTGAAAGAAAGCACCGCGCTTAGTCAGAACGAAGTTCTATTGTTTTGCAAATGGCGGTAACGCTGAAACAAGTCTTCTATGAAGTGCCTAGTGTGTAACTATGGTTAATGGGACGTTGCTTGTATGGGAAATTGCGTAAATCTTATTTTGAGAGAAAGCCTCGCCCTTGGTGTAGAACGAAGTTCTATGTTTTGCAAATGGCGGCAACGTTGAAACAAGTCTCCCATATATGCTCGTCGCGTATATTAGAAATTGCCCCAAATCTTTTATTTTGAAAGAAAGCCGAAGTTCTATGTTTTGTAAATGGCGGCAACGCTAAACGAGTCTCTTATAAAGTACATAGTGGCTCATGTCGTGCATGTGAGAGATTGCGCAAATCTGCATTGAAAGAAAGCACCGTACTTATTCTTAGTGTAGAACGAAATTCTGTGTTTTGCAAATGGCGGCAAAGCAGAAACAAATGTCTTGTGAAGTGTGTACTATGGTACATGTCTTGTATATGAAAGATTGCACAAACCTTTTATTTTGAAAGAAAGCACCGCACTTTAGTCTTAGTGTAGAACGAAATTCTGTGTTTTGCAATGGCCGTAAGCTGAAACAAGTCTCCTCTGAAGTGCATAGTGTATAACTATGGCCAATGGGAGGTCACTTGTATGGGAAGAATTCTTTAGAGAGAAAGCATCGCCCTTCGTGCAGAACGAAGTTCTATGTTTTGCAAATGCGGCAACGTTGAAACGTTTTTCTTTTGAGGTGCATAGTGTGTAACTATGGCTAATTCATGCTCGTCGTATATGAGAAATTGCGCATTTTTTTTATTTTGAAAGAAAACATCGCCCTTAGTCTTAGTGTAGAACGAAGTTCTATGTTTTGCAAATAGGGATATAGCGTGTAACTATGGCATATGTCGCGTGCATGAGTGATTGCGCAAATCTTTCATTTTGAAGAATTCTTTAGAGAGAAAGTTAGAACGAAGTTCTATGTTTTGCAAATGCGGCAACGCTGAAACAAATGGCTTGTGAAGTGCATAGTCTGTAACTATGGCACATGTCGCGTGCATGAGTGATTGCATAAATCTTTCATTTTGAAAGAAAGGATCGCACTTAGTGTGGAACGAAGTTCTATGTTTTGCAAATGGCGGCAACGTTGAAACGAGTTTTGTAAGGTGCATAGTGTGCACATAGCTATGACTATTGCATGCTCGATCGTCGCATGTATGAGAAATTGCGCAAATCTTTCACTTGAGAGAAAGCACCGCACTGAGCACGAAAGAGTTGCATCGACTTGTGTTTTGTGTTCAAACGTTTTCGGCAAGCTCTCGCAAGTTGAAGAAAACTTGCGATAAAAGTTTGAACAAGATCAAATTAGTCGCAAGCTGGCGGTCAAACGAGACACAAGCAAGCACAAGCTAAAACTTGCCATGACTTGCGTTCTCGTTTGATTGGGCTTAAGATTACCGTCGCCATAGAAACTACCATGAGAACTAGCGGAAAGGCGTGGGAACTAGCGGAAGTGCAGAACTTGCGACGACTTGTGCCGACGTTTGACTGGTGGCATCGCAAGTCATCGTAAACTAACTTGCGATGACTTGCGTTCTCGTTTGATTTGGGCTTAAGTGTAGAACGAAGTTCTATGTTTTGCAAATGGCGGCAACGCTGAAACGACTTTTGGTTATAAGCTATAAAAATGTGGTTATAACTAAAAAAAATCTGTACTATTGTTTTCTTGTAAATGTTATAAAGTTGCAAATGTTTGCACTTTGACACTTGTTAAACACATTCTATCAGTATAATGAAGCAATGAGCCAATAGCAGCTTTTAGGTTCAATCACTCAAGATTTGTGTAGTTTCGGGTCATCTTGTTAGTTGCTTTGATGTTCATCGCGTTTCTAGACAATTCTTGACACTGGTCACAGTACGGCTTATAAAATTGGGAAATTTTATATTTAATAAGATTAAACACCTGTTCCAACAAGTACGGGCCTGCTCGGCTTTCGAAGGTCAACTGCTGATTCGTGCTCCGTCGACAATAGCGAAGCGCGGTAATGACGTCAAATTCATGTTTGTCTGGGTTTATAATTTATTCTTGCATTTCCAACAAAAGAAAATTGCTCATTAGAAATCCCTCCAGTTTCAATTTCGGTTTGTTTGTCTGAGTTTTGGTCGATAAATAGTAAATGCGCGCTTCGCTATTATTAGCGCGCTTTCGTGATTGTCTTGGACGTCGAGAACATTACGTCATGCACACCTCTACATCACATCGCTTCAAAACAGATTTCGCTTCAGAAATGAGATCTGACATTTGATTTTCTACTGATGATCTTTTGTTTTACATAAATATTTATCTCTACCTAGTATTGTAAATAAGTCTCAAATTATATACTGTGCATTGGTAGTTTTTGTTTTTTTTGTTTGTTTTTTTTAATTTCGCATCTTCAACATAAAAAACGTACAGCCTATTGCAAGTTGTTGACAGACATGAACGTGCAAAATGACCTACTGTATTGCTCGAAAACTACGTCTAAAATCTATTTTGTTAAATAACGGATATCATTTATAACAGACGTTTCGTGGACGTTCGTCAAGCTCAATTACTCAGAAAAGATTTCTGAGACCTCAGACAGGTTCGAACCTAACCATTGCTCTAATAATTTATGTCATAAATGAATTAAGTTCACTTAATTTTTAACCTATTGCTGGCCCAAGCAGGAATTGGGATTAATAATGAGCAGGATACTTTACCACCCCTGTTGAACAATCCTGAACACCTGTTGTTTCCCAATTAATACTGAATCAATATTGTTCGCCTAACAATATGCCTTTAGTAGCCACATTGTTACAATGCTATTCCGCTTTCAATGGCAATAATGCCGTCAAATTCTGTTCTTAGCCGCGTGCATGCATTGCTTTGCGATTCGTGACTTTTTTGGGTCACTTGTCATGTCCTGTTCCTAGTGTTTCCTCGATCTCCTTAATCGGTCTTTGGATTTTGTTGGCGTAAATAAACTTTGCAGAGTCAACACTTTGCGTAATAAACGTCTTGCGACCTGTCCGGACATGCTTGCCACGAGAGCTTAAATGACGTCTTGACGCAAACTTTGCCAACAGATTTGTTTTGGATCTTAGCGAGAACAAACCTTACAGCTACAGCGCTATAATTGTGTCTGTGAGTCCAAGTTTTCCGCTCTACCACCAAGTTTGTTTGTCATGGCATTTTGGCTTGCTCTTGTTCTGTTAGTCACCATCGCACACGGCGGTGTGGTGCAGAAGAAGCTGAAGAACGACGTACATGCACCCGAATGCCGGGACTTGTACTATTCGTATAACCTCTCGCCGAACTTCAACGAGACCATTGCTCACACCATTCACTCAATGACCGTACGAGGCTTGCGAATGTTCAACCCGCGAGCGACGGTGTTCAACCGAGTCCCAACGGTGAACCACGACATCAGCGATGAGGTATGGAACTCCTGTATATAATTTACTGTAATAAAAGTAGCGTGCTGCGTAGGCAGTGTAGAAACAACAATCGAAATGTAGTAAGTAATGTTTACAACACGAGCGGCCGTGTTGTATTGAATATACAATCACGAGCCGAATAAACAACTTGTGAAATGAATAAATAGTAAAAATCCCTTGGGGATATTGAGATGCTAATTAGTTACAAGCACTAGTGGTTGTATCAGAAGAGTATACATCCACTAGTGGTTGTAACTAATTAGCATCATTTGTTTTAGTTTGTATGGGGTTTACAGGGGTATACATGTGATGTAATTTCTGAAATTGGATTGGCTGCAAAACTCATGAATTAGTAATGAAATTTCACAAGGTTAGATATGCTGCCGAAACATATGGCTTAGCAGTTTTGGGGGCATCTAATTCTGATCTTACCGTAATTCAATGTTTTTTGACGGCGCTATATTTCCTACTCTATTAATGTGCGACAGGAACTTATGAAACAGGATAATTCTATTTTTGAAAAGGTTAAATTGTTAGAAAATCATCCATTAAGGAAAATCTTCCCCAAAACTAAATTAAATATTGTCTTCGAAGAACCAGCAGTGCACGCCCTAAGCTTAACACTGAGCGCTATAAGAATTCCTACATAAACAATAATTTTTAAATATATAATTTAGCTCTTTAGTATTCGCCTATATAATTTTAGCTCTTTAGTATTCTCCTATGTAATTTTAGCTCGTATTTACATATTACAGTGTATAATATAATCATCGTATTACAACTTTTTATATTATGTAAATTTTTTTAAAAATAATCTGTAACATACGAAATGTATCTTTTTCCTATGAAGAATAAAGACGTTGATTGGATTATCATTTCACTCAAAACACTCTCAGAAAAGAGTGATTCACTTACAACAGAAGTATTAGTGTCCCATATTACATGTTTCTCCCAGAAAATAAACTACGTGTTTCAATGAATATGGATTGCTACACAATAATTATGTGGAGACATCTTGAAAGTAATGGATTGTTATCAATGACTATAGTAGTGCATTCTTACCAGCAACTAATAAAACTCGGAGATTATAAACAATGGGCAACTCTAAAATGCTAGCCCACATTTTAGTTATATGGTATATTGCTGTATCATTTTTCAGCTTTAGATTTGTTATAACATGAGACACTTGGAACTGCATTGATAGTTTTGTCACAGCAAGAGACATCGTGGTTTATTACTTGTTTACTAGTGTTTACACTGTCAAAACCCTTGCCAATTGTATCAAGATATAAGTCAGTAATGTTTAATTCTAAATCTTATAATTAAAAAAATTAAAAATAACTGTGTAAATACCCTCTGTCTGTTGCAATATTATTAATATATACCCAGGGCTTATATTGGGAATTTCGTAAAACATCAGGAAACTAATCAGGATTTCCGTCCCAATTGAGGCAGCACTTCACTTGCGATAGTAATTTCTAGTTTAAAATTAATCTGTAACATACGAAATGTATCTTTTTCCTATGAAGAATAAAGACGTTGATTGGTTAGGCTCCTACGTTCTCTGTTTCGGCAGTATATCTAACCTTACTATATTTCGATTATAAATTTACTGTGATTGCGAGAATGTCGACTCGCGTAACACTTTCCCCGAAAATACGTGACCGTAATCGAATTCCTCAAATTTATTAATTCATGAAGAAAAAGAAATTAATTTTTTTATTAGTCCTTAGAAGAGGGCAACAAGTTTACACTTTTTGGTGAAATGCGCTACTCTAAAGTTTTTATTTAAGTATTTAAAAGAATGTTTATATATTTATTTTTGTATTTACTTAAACTTTGTTTTGACGAGTGGTGCGGAGTTAATCAACTTATCAAACAGAAATTCAGAAAGCGATTAGGAGGTGTGATATGATATATTTTTTCTTCATTTTGACATCTTTAAATCTTTATAACTCTGGAACTATAAAAGATATCAAGGAACGGTAAACTGTATATTGTCCTACTTTTTGATGCTCTTTCAAATGAAGCAAAAAAATTCATTTCATTGGCACTTTAAGCAGTTGTTCAGTTCATTAGTAATCAACCTTTCCCATTGGTTACATGGTCGAAAATCAATTCAATTTTGAAGACGAAGACATTTCCTGAGATGGATAATCATGTACTTTCGAAGCTCAAAAACTCGGTAACTCAACTATTGAAAATAAACACTTTCTATTTATAATGATTAGAACATATTTCAGTAATAACTATATTGTACAGTATCGCGTCCGAACTGTATGGTAATTGCAACGACTCGCCAAGTCAAATCAGTGTTGCCGGAATCAATCTAACTCAGCGTGCAAGTTTATCAGCAATATGTTTAAGGTTTACGGTGAGGGCACCATTTTTCTTCAACTTGCAACAGTGTTGCGTTCCAAGCTGGGAAGCGTTGTTTCACGTTTTTTTGCAAGTTGAAGAAAATTTGTTAAAAAGTAGATGCTGATTCAACCAACTATCATTGTTGCGTGACAATGTTTGAGGTGGGTGCAACGCAAAGTTGCAGCAATTTGTTGCTCGTATTACTTCACCTGCGGTGATAAAACCTGACAAGCCGATCTTTATCTGATATACTGACGCAAGCTGAAACGAATGCATAGAAATGTTTATTTTTGTTGATTGATTTGAAAAATGCAAACTGTTCTAGCTGAAAAAATTAAACGAAAAGTTTATGTAAATTTAATAGGACGATTTTCTTACCGACATCGACTAAATATTAACACGAATTCTTACGTAATAGATAAAGCATGAGCAGTGATCTGTATCTGATTTACAAGGCGAGCTGCAAGCGAGCTGTAGTACTTCGGATACAGATTGGCTGCGCAGAGCTTGAAATAGCGGCCGGCGGTTTTCCGACCAAATTCCAGTTTTTCCGACCAAATGCTGAAATGATCGGAAATTTTGTCCGGACAAATTTTGAAAAAAACAAAAATCTGTTTTTTTAAATGATCGGGTCGGCGCTCAACACTCCATTTTTCTTGTTAAATTCCCATTGGGTTTTCCATCAGTTTTGAGTTAAAGTTGGTTTTACACTTTACAGTGCACTATCAAAATTTCTTCGATCAGAGTATGCTTTAAACAAAGTTTAGTTAACTTAAGTGTGTGACAGTGAGTTACGAGTCAGAGTGACTGCTTTCATTGTTAATTTGACGACCTGGAAGATAAAGAATACGTTTCCTCGACGTTTCGAGCAAAGGCCCTTCATGATCAGGACAGTTAAATAGGCTGATCAAATAGGCTTATTTGACTCTCCTGACGAAGGTCCTGAGCTCAAAACGTCGAGGAAACGTATTCTTTATCTTCCAGGCTGTCGAGTCGAGATAACAACAGTGCGTGATTTTTAATTCAAAACCATTGCGTTAAACTGCGCATTGTAATCACAGAAACTTATTGTGTAATCCAGCTTTTCAGTTTAAAGTTGTTTCATAGTTACCATTTTAATTAAATTATTATTCACTATAACTAATACGCAATTCAGAATTAAACATTTGTGTTTTATTATTACAAATAACAAGTAGAGTGATTTACTGCATGCTTGACAGAATTTACTCAACGGAGGGGGTCAAACTAAACTAAAAAATTTCCGACCAAATTTGAAAATTTCCGGTCAAATTTCATTTTGCTCGGAAGTTTTGCCGGACAAATTTTAAACTTATTTCAGGCTCTGGCTGCGAATGCTTTATCGTACTTATCAAATGGACGCATCTGAATAGCCATGTTTTCAAACATAGTCAATCGATATATGGTCTGGAAACTCAGCTAAAGTCTGGTCTATCTTTTTGTTCGCCTTTATGCATTTTTGTGCACGGTCACTGAACACATTGTATTTTAGTATAATTAACGAATTGTCCAATAGCAACGATTCAGTTCAATCACTCAACCGTGCTATTTAAATATTAATAAAACCTAAAACAAAGGATGTGCACGGTGTAAGGTACGGTTCAACATGAAAATCACGGCTCATAGGCGCTTTGAAGTTTTCCGAGTTTCCAGACCACATGTCTCGATTGACTATGTTTCAAGTGATGCCATGTTTGGAGTGATTCTAGCTAAGTAAATTGGGGACAAAGTTCACGTAAATCAGGACGAATCTGTATGTTGATTAAATATTGATATCTTTTGAATTTACTGTATGAATTTTTAATGAATTTGATGAGTTTTTAAGCTGAGAACACTAATTTTAATTTTTTAATTTTTTTTCGTTTCTTTTGAATTTTCTTCATGAATTATTAATAACTGAATAATAATGTTCGTATACAGTTCTTTCGAAAGGCTTTATCACATTTAATGTTTTGGTAACTTGAATTTATCACAAGCTTCTTTTGTATTATAGTTTTTAATCTGTTATTCTTTAAATGCAGCAACATTTGGTTCTTCCGTTCGCTCCCGAGGAAAACACAAATGAGGACTTCACCACTCTGACAATGAACGTCATAGACGCCATATTGTCGCGCATCGGAAAGGACGATGACGGACTGGGTCCGAACTGGTCGTCGACGGAGCGCATTGTACATAAGTTCCATATGTACGACGTGTGGGCCCGCGTACTTGAGGCGTACAAAGACACCGTAATGAAGGACCCACCTCAGGTATGTATATATCAAGTCTACTAGGCATCTGTATAAAGGGTTGCACATTGGAGTGAAGTGTGGTATAGTGTGGTCTGGTGGAGTGTGGTGTGGTGTGGTGTAATGGAGTGGTGCGCTGCGGTGTAGTGTGGTAGAGTGATGCGGTGTAGTGAGGTGTGGTGTGGTGTGGTGTAGTAGAGTGTAATGTGGTGGGGTGTGGTGTGATGTAGCAGAGTGGTGTGGTGGATTGGAGTGAAGTGGTGTAGTGTGGGCTGGTGTAGTGTGGTGTGGTGTGGTAGAGTGGTGGTGTGTGGTGTGGTGTGGCGTGATGTGGTGTATTGGAGTGCTGTGATGTAGTAGAGTGGAGTATGATGTGGTGGATTGGAGTGTGGTGTGGTGGATTGAAGTGTGGTGGATTGGTGTGGGGTCTGTAGTGGGGTGGGATATGGCGTGGTGTAGTGGGGTGTGGTGAAGTGAAGTGTGTTGTAGTGTGGTCTGGTGTAGAGTGCGGTGTGGTTGAGTGGTGTGTTGGTGTAGTGGAGTGCGGTATGGTGTGGTGGATTGAAGTGTGGTGTGGATTGGTGTGGAGTGCTAGTTGTGGTGGGGTGGGATTTGGCGTGGTGTAGTGTAGTGTGGTCTGGTGTAATGGCGTGTGTGGTTGAGTGGTGTGTGGTGTGATGTAGTGGAGTGCGGTATGGTGTGTGTGGAGTGTGGTCTGGTGGGTGGTGTAGTATAGTGTGGTGTTGTGTGCTACAGTATAGTGTGGTGTTGTGGTGTGTGTAATGTGGCGTGTGTCGTCTGATATCGTGTATGATACATCTCTACCTTTTCATAGGACGAGTTATGCGACTGTCTTTTAAAGACCGAACAGAACGGCATCTACGACGCCGTTCACTGGGTTGCAGAACATTACAAGTCAGGCACACCAATCACCTTGCTGAACCGACCCATTCCAAAACTCAAAGACGCCAAGTCTTGGGGTATCTGGAAGAAGCGCCTGCTCCATTACTACAAGCGACCTGCTCTGTACGACGCCAGCCTGTACCTGTACTGTGCTACGAAGCATTTCTAGACATCCAAGTTGAACCTTATTGATCCTATATATTCGAAGTCTTTGTTGATTTAGGGGAAGTCTGTTGTACTTTTTTGTCTGAGATTACAGTTTTGGTCACTTTGGTATTTTTCTACACGATGTAAGAAAGCTGTATTCAGCTGCACGTCGCTGGACTGAGGGTGCTTGCTCTGTTATTCTTGCCTACATGCAGTAAAGTGTATATGGAATGAAAATTAAGTTTGTCTAGTTTGGAAGAACTCTTGATATTGTAAAGTAACAGCTTCTACAGTTTTTCCATATCTTACTTCATTCTTGGGATATTACTATTTGTTTGATATGTAAATGAGCACACTGCATACGTCATATTGTATAATGAGTTGTTGGAAAATTAGGAATATTGTTGAAGTTATCGAAAAAAGTCACACGAAACTGGGCATGTACGTGTATTTGTCTCATGACTTTAAACAGGTTCAAGCAATTTAACAGATTAATATCAATGATATGCACGATTTCTCAGTAACTCGTACAATGTGACGGATGCAGTGTGATCATTTACATATCAAACAAATAGTAATATCTCAAGAACGAAGCAAGATATGGAAAAACCGTAGAAGATGTTACTTTACAATATAAAGAGTTCTTCCAAATTAGACAAACTTCACTTTCATTTCATATACACTTTAAGCTGGATTCTTTTTCTTAAGCTCTTATGGTTATTTCATGTAGTCCGATCCGTTTCGTAGTTGTATTTTACTCATCATCATTTGTAATTCTTTTCTGTGGATAAAAGAAACAATTAAAAAAGGGAAGTTTACCTTAAGATTTATTTGGTAGAAATTAGGTAAACCACTTAACGACATTTGGACAATCGTTTTCCACCAATCTTATAGGGCCCTGTTCATATGATTTGTGTCACGAAAATCTCTCCTGGGCCGCAAAACAAGATTTCAATCAACTTTAGGATACTATTACATCTAAACTAAACGAATTATTTATTGCAAATTGATTTTATACATGATTTAAAGCCACAAAAGTAATCATCGCAAGTTAGCAGTCGCGCTATCTCAGCCAGCCGCTCTGAATAATTCCCCGAAAATATCGTATACCGTGACAAAGTTAAAACTTGTTTAAAACACTCATGAAACCTTTATTTTGTTAATTTGGGTGTTCGGACGACCGGCACAGAAATTCTGACTGCCAACTTGCGTTCTCGTTTGATTAGGGTTTAAGGTCCTAACAAAACGCGCCAGCGGCTCATATGAACAGCCCCTTAGGTCCAAATCGGCAAAACAAATCTATCCTGGTTATGCGAGGGTTTGCAGAAGTATTTTCAAATTCTCTCAAACTCACCGTCGAGACGCGACGCATATCTTGAAGACTAAGAAATGTGCCGTGACGCCATGTACACGCGCGCTGTGATTGGTCGGTGCAACGTCTGAAACTCTGGTCTGAAATGCGTGTTCGTTTTGGACGCCGCCGTAAACGTCGCATCGAATTAAATGCGTGCTGTTAAATGAATTTTTGTAGTTGCAGTCTTCTCGTTTCGGCAAAATCTTCGCTCGTTTATACAAAAGTTAATATGAATTAAAATTTGTCTGAATTAAATGCGACGCTTGCCCACCGTATAATTCACTCCGTCCGATGGCTTTCCCAAAGCCGGAAAATAAAATACTAAAGACCAATTCGGACAGGAAAGAGTTAGAGAGATAGTTTATAACTCATTCCTGTCCGCGAGGGCTTCCCCAGAGGTGAATAAAATCGTCTGGCGTTAGCCAGATCGAATAAAATTCTAAAGACGAATTCGGACAGGAAAGAGTTAGAGATATAAACCAGGTCTATAAGACGAAACATATCTAATAAATATGAATACAAAATGATTCTTTATAAAACATAACATGTTCTAGCTAGCCCGGTTCATATAAATAGCCCCCTCAGAGAAGAACTGAAGCCACCTGTTGAAGTCTATCAACTTGCTACCTGCAAAGCGATTGTATTGTGAAGTGAACTAGAACAAGATAACATATTGACTGAAAACAATTTCTACAAAGTTGCTCTTTATCCATTAAACGGATACATGATCGTCTTTCCCAAGTATTGAGTATAAATTGAGAGATCACAATACATCCATATCATCATCAGAGGTAAGAATTCAAATATGAAACTTTTCTGTTCTACGTCCAACTGATAAATATTAACGTAAATAGAGAAAATATATAACATTAAGAATAATCGCATCTCTCCGATGACTTCAAAAAATATAAGAATAAAAACGTTATTTTGTAGCCCAAGGTTCGAGTTATGTAATAGTGTTAATGATTGTAATATTCATATAATGTTATTTTTAACTTTATTATATTTACAATAATAGAGAATGACTGCATTAATATAGGTATATACAGTGTCAATAAGTTTAAGTTTTTAACTTTTCTTATTGGAAGAGATTATCAACAGTAGGCTTAAGTTTTGTTTTGTTCTATTCCTTTATTACAAGGTAATTTCAAAAGGTGTTAGTGGTGTGACGTGATGTTGCAGCACCAGCATGCATGGAGTTGCCTGGTCTTCTGGGCGAGCTTGATTTACTTAGGTTTGGCGGATGACGGTAAGACCAAATATACGATCAATTCTTTATGTAGTTTTGGTACTAACCAACCAACCAACCAACCAACTAACCCACCAACTAATCAATTAACCTTTACTAACCAACTAATCAATCAACCAAACCAAACAAACAAACAAACAAACAAACAAACAAACAAACAAACAAACAAACAAACAAACAAACAAACAAACAAACAAACAAACAAACAAACAAACAAACAAACAAACAAACAAACAAACAAACAAACAAACAAACAAACAAACAAACAAACAAACAAACAAACACAAACAACTAATCAAACAAACAAACAAACAAACAAACAAACAAACAAACAAACAAACAAACAAACAAACAAACAAACAAACAAACAAACAAACAAACAAACAAACAAACAAACAAACAAACAAACAAACAAACAAACAAACAAACAAACAAACAAAACCAAACAAACAAACCAAACAAACAAACAAACAAACTAACAAACCAACCAACAAACAAACCAAACAAACAAACCAAACAAACAAACCAAACAAACAAACAAACAAACCAAACAAACAAACAAACAAACAAACAAACAAACAAACAAACAAACAAACAAACAAACAAACAAACAAACAAACATCCAAACTAGTCAGTCAACCAACCAACCAACCAACCAACCAACCAACCAACCAATCAACTAACCAACCACTCAACTAATTCAACTAACTAACCAACCAACCAACCAACCAACCAACTAGCTAATCAACCAAGAAATCAACCAACCAACCAACCAATCAATTTACCTACCCATAATATTCATCTACATGGTTTGACTTAATTGAGGGCAGCTTCTCCGGCCTTGTGAAAGAGTGTACGAGTTATAGAAATGCAGAAATCAATTAATTCCTAATATTTATTCACATTAAGGGCCAAATAAGGGACTTCTAATCCACAACGCATTTCGACATAAACATCATTCTCCTGCTCTGATCTGGAACAGCGACCTCGGCAATCGAGCCACAAAGATGGCGACTGAAATGGCGACCAAAGGAACTTTGGACGTCGCTCTTGTTAAGTCTGTTACGAAATTTGGAGAAAATGTTGCTAGAATTTCAGGTAATGCGTTGCGTGATGTCTCCGTTTGATGGGTTTTATGAACGATAATCTCGTTTAAAGTGCATATAACTCCAACTTTTTTATCATCTAAATACGTTCTACCTTTGGCAAATAGTTGAACAACGAAATATTTTTTAGATTGGAGCAACCTTTATTGCTTTAATAGAGATTTTTGTTTTCAAAATGGTAATGAGATGACGCCAAAGTAGTCATCATTATCTATACAATATTTATTTGCAGGAGTGACATGACCCAATTCTTCCATTAATGGTGTGTTTGAACAACATGTTCCATATTGTATGAGTTTTTCCACAAAAATTCTCAGGTAGTTTATCTTGCCAAAAAGAGAAAGAAAGCCAAATGCCTACATAGACGTCATCTCATTACCATACTAGAAATGCGAATCGCCAAAAAACATTGAAGAATAGCTCCAATCAAAAAAATATTTCACTGAACAACTGTTTGCTCTATGTAGAACGTATTCAGATGATAAAAAATTTGGGTTTATATGTATAGGTAATCATATGATAGCGAGTACAATTAAGGATTTACACTACAAATGATATTTGAAATTTTGCCAATTCTGGGTGTTCTCTATACTCATTTCAAAATATTTACATGTAATTTTTAGTTCATTGTCTACCACAAGTCGTCGGAAATGTGAAAACTTTCCATTTTGAACGAAACCGCCATTTTGAATTTTATTGTCAACACCGTTCCTAGGGCCTTCTCTATTTTTATTAATTGTACTGCAGTACAATTAATAAAATAATTGTACTCCTCTCAACCAATCAGAATGTAGTAATTTTGTCATGCATATAATATGCTCTTTAACCTTTTCCGCCATTAATCGTTTACAGACCCTACTTCAACGAGCTCAGCTAGTTGCGAGAGTGCGTTTGAAGAGGCCGTAAAACTCTGGTACGACCAAGTGAAAGGATATAGTTTTGCTGCGCCTAGCCTGGATTCCGACACAGATACATTCACTCAGGTAATTAGTACGAGTTTGGCACGGTGGGGCCGTTTACATGAATCCGGATTGAACCGGATCGAGTTTCATTCCGGATTGAACTCATTCCGCTTCTGATCAAACCCCTTTATCTGTTTACATGAATCCGGATTGAGATTAGCTCATTCCAGATTGAGTTCAATCCGTTTCTCATTCCGGATTTAAATCTCATTCCGGATTGAAATTTCGTTCCGGAATCATGTAAACGCGGTGCGAGTTTCATTCCAGAATGAACAACGTGACAGAGAGGACTGGAACAAACAATGCATGCGTGTTTTCTAATATTTACGGATTTCAGGCGACAGGCGGATTTCAATCCAGAAACCCAATTCCCATGTAAACACGGATTGACTTCGCCAATTCAATCCGGATTCATGTAAACCGGCCCCTAAAGGCCCATTTGCACTACGCTTGATTTTTGGTACGGGGCTCGATTAAGGTCTTCGTTACGGTTTGCAGGATCATTTCTGTAAAGCGCTTTCAATTCGTCTGAATTTACGCCACAAAAATAAAATAGATATCGTTAGAAAGCTATGAATTTGTAGAATACAGTGGTGTCTTTGGTTTCGCGATAAACACAAACCGTTAATAGTTGTGAATTTTCTAATTAAAACCAGAGGGCTTCACTCGGGGCGACTCGAGTAAAAAGCGTTTTATTTTGTTCAAAATCTTTTTTTGTACTTTGATTCCGAGATAAATTTCCAGCAAAACGGTGTCAGCGTTTTTTGATATGTCGAGTTTTGCCGATTTTATTGACGACCAAAGTTAAAAATGCTGTTTTTCGACCAACATTCGGACAAAATAAGTCATAAATTCGAAACCAGGCAATAAAGAAAGAAATGCTGACACCGTTTTGCTGGACATTTATCTCGGAATGGAACTGCGAAAAATGTTTTTGAACAAAATGAAACGCTTTGTTCTTAAGTTGCCCCAAGTGAAGCCCTCTGGTTTTCATTAAAAAATTCACAACTATTAACGGTTTGTGTTTATCGCGAAACCAAAGACACCATTGTATATTCTACAAATTCATAGCTTTTTAACGATATCTATTTTATTTTTGTGGCAAAAATTCTGACGAATTGAGAGCGCTTTACAGAAATGACCCTGAAAACCTTAACGAAGACCTTAAATTGTTACCCGTGCCAATTTTATTCGTGCTCGGACCATGTAAATAGGTAGTCCGAGCACGGGTAAAATTGGTACGTATACCATTTTTATCCGAGCCGTACCAAAGGTTGAGCGTAGTGTAAATGGGGCTTAAATGAGCTATTGCTACTTGTTAAGTTGCCCAGAGGGGTGTTACACGCAAACACATTTTCCTCGAGTATGTCATCGGAGCGTTTGGGCCCAGTCTCGAAGCGCGCGGTTGATCCGCCATGTTTTTTGTTCCACGTTTGGGCCCAGTCTTCCTAAAATTCTTACACTTGATTGGCTAGCCTTGAAAATAATTGTGTTGTAATTTGCGGAAGGGTGTTACTCGTTCAGTAACTTGCGAACTTTGAAATACAAAACAAAAAACGCAAACAAAAAATAACGCTTCTGTTTATTAAAGTTTTCATTCCAATTTGTAAGTAACCATTTATCGCAGATTTTTTATAATAAAGTCTATTAAGAAGTCACTTCTTATTCGTTTGCTTTTAGATAAAATCAGAATTGAATAGACTATTTTCCTTCTTCCTTCCTCTTTAAGGAAGAAGCAATGACTAGAGAGTTTATATTAGTTTTATTCATCTTTTAAATTCTTAGAGAAAAAACAGAGGGAAGAATTGGGTATATGACAAGTAATATTTGGTATTTTATGTAATTAAACTGCACTGTTGTAACTTTGGGACTTTTTCTTGTTTGAATAGGTTGTGTGGAAGGAGGTTTCTGAGCTGGGCATGGGATGTAGTAAAAGTCCCACCAAGAACGAGGTCTACGTCGTAGCACTGTACAACCCCCCTGGAAACATTCCCAGCAAGCTTCGCTCGAATGTCCTGGATCCCACCGGGAAGTCTTCGGACGATTTATACGGAAGCATCGCCAAACGTTTCAACACCGGCAAACGCAAAAACAAGCATAGGATAGGATAACTTGAAATAGCTATTATTTTTGACCTGAATCACGTCCGTCCTTTTAACAAGACGCATGGTCAGGCGTTCACTCGGGCTACTGCAAACTCGCAGCTGAAATCACATCGCATGCAGTGCTAAAATCTATAAAAGTCTAAACGTCATTGGTCACAGAAAAAAGTCAAAACACAATCTAATTCTCCGATAGAAAACACAATTTGCAATACAGAAAACACGATTGTCTGTATTGAACGTATTCATATATGTCGAGTCCCTTCGGCTGTTAAATATCAACCAAGCATGATCATGTTTAGTCTAAAGTTTTTTTAAAAAAGTTCCCTTAATCAACGGCGTGCGCGATTGTAAGCGTGTATAAGATCAAGATACCTGCCGGCAACATTACTGACCAATAACTATGTCTGTGAACACACTGAACACGTCCAAAAAAAGAACATTTGACTTCAAACAACGTGATCAGACATCAGGATTCAGGAAAGCGAAGAAAGAAAGCATGAAGATTAGCATTTAGCACAAAAAACGCGACTCGTTCTACCACAGGTAGCCCGAGTAAATAAAAAGACTTTTACTAAGGATTGGAGAAGAATACAGGGAGGGGGAACAAGAAAAGGACTTGGCTATTTTGTGTGCCAAAATGGGCGTCTCTTGAGCCTGTACTCTAATATCCCTGTGAACGAGTATAAGGTCCACTTCGCTTCAACCGAACCGAAACGTAGCGGGTTTTTTTGGTCATAAGGTCATTATAGCTCACAACTCTGCCTTTCGTACGGTATACAGTTCAACTGGAAAACTGCCTTAACTCTTTGCCTACCGTATCGTTCATTTTCAAACGAGCAGTGTTCGCCAGTAACGATGTAAATTTACGTCGTTACTTTACTTAAGTAAAAAAAATCAGTATGTACTTGTAACGAAGTATTTTTTTTCAAGAAATACTTTCTACTTGTAACAAAGTAAAATGTTTGTTAAATAATTACTTTTTAACTTCGTTACTTTTTGTTTTATCGGCGAAGTAAAAAAATAAAACTGACAACGCAGAGTCGCGGTCTAATCCATCTATCCGCTGGAGATGTAGAGTGGAGAGATCGCGTCATGTTGGTTTTACACGTGCACGTGATTGACAACTATTGACTTGGCGCCAAGCGCCGCCAACCAGCGCCCAGATTAAGTACAGCACCACATTAAAGTACAGTATTTGTCCGAATGTTTGGTTCTGATTAGTATTGTCAATTGTCATTTGTCATGTTGGTTAATGGTTCGAGAATTTATATCTTGTTTCAGAAGTACTTTTCTGGAATATATATTTTTTCAGTATACTTTTACTTAAGTAAGATTTTCTGGCCATACTTTTACTTTTACTTAAGTAAGATTTTCTGGCCATACTTTTACTTTTACTTAAGTAAGATTTTCAGGCCATACTTTTACTTTTACTTAAGTAAGATTTTCTGGCCATACTTTTACTTTTACTTAAGTAAGATTTTCAGGCCATACTTTTACTTAAGTAAGTACTTTGCTGAACACTGCAAACGAGGCATGACTTCAGTATTTTAACACCGGAGTATTTTACTTGTCAAGCTGTGAAGAGCCGAGAGCTTTCGCAGCTCAGTAAACTATACACAACAACAACTAGAACAAGTAGTAGGAAACCGTGGCATACACAAATATATAATTAAGACAGTCCTTATATATACATTTACAGTAATTACAGTACATTTGCAGTATTTAGTGGTAACTCCTATAGTCTTGAGTATTTTTGAGTTATGCGTATGCTCCATTATGTGCAGGGATTATTTGGCTAAATTGTTAAATTCAACATGTTTGTATATAATAAGTAATATTGGGCATTTCACTCGATTACATAGCATGTTCTAAGGATTTTGGGTGAAGGAAAATTCGAGTGTGGAATATATACATTTTAAGATCAAACCGGGACCAGTTGCGAAAAATGCAACTACACAGGCCTTCCGGTAGGAATTGAACCCATGCACGACCTTGCGATTCTAGTGCATTGCTCTGACCACTGAGCCACGGAGGGCGTTGCCGAGAGCTTGATCGCGAGTTCTGTATATATAATAAGGTGGTTATGCCAGGAGAGAATTGGGTATATTATAAGTAATATTGGGCATTTCACTCGATTACATAGCATGTTCTAAGGATTTTGGGTGAAGGAAAATTCGAGTGTGGAATATATACATTTTAAGATGTATATATTCCACAATCGAATTTCCCTTCACCCAAAATCCTTAGAACATGTTTGTATATAGTCGGTTGTCTTTTCATCTGACTTCACTACGCTAAAAGCTTAGCAGAAGCAATTTAAAGGACGTATATAAGCGAAAACTAAGTCTGTCTTATTTAAAAGAACACTTCAAATGACAATGTAACATCTTTTGCAGTTTTTCGTTTCCTTGCTTCGTTCTTGAGATATTTCAGTTTGTTTGATATATGCAAATTAAACATTTTGACGTCATATGTGCATAATGAGTTATCAGAGAATATCATATATCTTTGCTATTATCAAACCAAATTAATTCGATGGAAGCATGTGCACGTGTTTCTCTCACAACACCAAACGTTTGAATTTTGAAGTAGAATTTTTAAATGATCATATTTGATAATAGCAAAGATTGTAACATCCGATAATTCATTTTATGCACATGTGACGTCAAGATGTTTGATTTACATATCAAACCAACTGAAATATCTCAACAACGAAGGAAGAAAACCAAAACCTGCAAAAGACTTACTTTTTTATTTTAAGTGTTCTTTCAAGACTTAATTTTTGCTTCATATAAGAAATTCAAATATTTCTATATAAACTTTCACAAGAGTATTCCACCAGTGTACCGAAAAACAGTTTAATTCTACATTTTGAAGTCAACCCAAACTGCATCTTAATGGTTGTTTTTCTTCGTTGTTTTTCTCTTTTCCGTACGACTTTTCTTCGAACTCATGAAATTCTTCACAAAGTTGGCGTCCTCTTGCGATTGCGCCGACGGCTTCCTTTCCCCTCCCTTGAAGGAGAATTCTCCGGGGATACGAAACCCGGCGTTCTTTATCCCGGGCTGGGCGAAGGGGGCTTTCATGAGTGATTTGTCAGAGGATTTTCCGTTGGCGATATCGTCGACGAATCGTGACATCATAGGTCCACCTGGACCTTTCCCCATTCCCATGCCCATTCCATGCATGCCAACACCCATCCCCATGCCCAAGTCGCTCTTCTGGCCTGGTAACAAGTTGGGGTTGAGCGCAGCTTGAGGAGAGATCTGTGGCCTGCTGTCGCCGTTGCCAAGGAACATGTTGTTGGGAGTTTGTTTGTTTATGTTCATCATTGGTGGCGTGTCTTTCATCTGGTACTCAGGCCACTCGTTGTTCGCTAAATTCACGCTGCCGTCCGCGTTGTACTGCTCGCCATAGCCCGGGAGGATCTCTCCTTTTTGTTTAGCGGTCGAGCGGGAAAGGTGGCTGGGTTTTCTCGAGCCGAAGATGTCTTGGAAATTGTGGTCCATTTTCGAGATCTGCATGGCGACGAACGGATCGAGGCCTTGGCCCGATAGATCCCCTTTTGAAAATAAAAGAAGAATTAGGACTCAAAAATTCAATAATTCGTCAAGATGAAATCTATAAGATGTCCATGTTCACTTTATTGTACTGTACTGCACTGCACTGCACTGCACTGCACTGCACTGCACTGCACTGCACTGCACTGCACTGCACTGCACTGCACTGCACTGTACTGTACTGTACTGTACTGTACTGTACTGTACTGTACTGTACTGTACTGTACTGTACTGTACTGTACTGTACTGTACTGTACTGTACTGTACTGTACTGTACTGTACTGTACTCCACTGTACTCCACTGTACTCCACTGTACTCCACTGTACTCCACTGTACTGTACTGTACTGTACTGTACTGTACTGTACTGTACTGTACTGTACTGTACTGTACTGTACTGTACTGTACTGTACTGTTTACAGAATGAGTGACCGTTCTGCTGTATCCCGATACAGAACGGACACGAATTCTGTAAATGACTTCTAAAACGTCTATTAAGTTAGCGAAAACTACATCATGTTAAGAGCTGATAAACCTTCGAGGTATGGTTTAATAGGCTACGATTATTAAATTAGTGATGTGAGCATGCGCTTTGATTTAGTATTAGTCCCGCATTTTATATTCTAAATGACGTGCCATAAATAGCCGTTCTGATCATCATTTGTTAGTCAACAAGTGTTGTTCTTCAGCAACTGTTTTCATCTTTATCTTGTATAAGGACGCTACCAGCGTACCTTACTCAAGATAGTTGAATGCGAAGTGTCTGTACACTTGCTACAGAACTGATACCAGTGATATCAGTTCTGTTACAGAACTGATGTTTTATTAAACAGTTCTGTATCACATTTACAGATACTGATATCAGTTCTGTACCGAGGTAAACAGACATTGATTAAACCTTAATTTCGTTTGAATTTTCTTTCACAAAAAGGTACTCTTCTAGGGGGGTCCGGGGGGCATGCCTCCCGGAAATTTTTGAAATTTAGAGTCTCGGAAACGCTATTTCCTGCGTTCTGGGGGTGATTTTTAAGAACACTGAAGGTCATAAAATGTCATAAAAACTACTTAAAATACAACACATTTCTGACTGTTTCCCTTTGTGTCGGAACTCATCAGCATGTTCACTTTCAAATATAATATGGAGAATGTTGTGAGGAACTAGAAAAAGATTTTTCTTTACCACATACATCTTATCAAAATAAAAACTATTTAACTAATATAAAGATTTATCTATACCTTTGTAACAAAACCTGGGGCAAAAGGGGACTTTTACTGGGGGGGGGGGGGGGGCCCTCAAGGGAGGACTGGCATATATAGTTAAGAGGCCCTGATTAAATTTCTTTAGGGAGGAATTAAAAGATAGTTAGTTTCAGAAATTGCAGCTTGATGTTAGTAATAATTGTCAGTTGTTTGCTGTACAAGCTGTGTTAGTTAGTAATACTCAGAAAAACTCTGAGCTCTAAGCGGGACTCGAACCTACAACCTCCTGAATGCTAGCCAGATGCTCTAACCATTGAGCCACTAGAACTCAGATAGCAGAGCAAGTATATTTAATGTAATTATACTTATCGTAGAGCTCAGAGTTTTTCTGAGTATTACTAACACAGCTTGTACAGCAAACAACTGACAATTAAAAGATAATTACTCACGTGATTCCGAAGTGACTTCGGGATTCATAAACACGTCATCAGTCATGCTATCCAAGTTATTAATTTCACTAACTTCATCGCTACTTAACGCCTTTGGGTTCTTCACAAGATCTATAAGTTAATTTTGATAAAGTTGTGATATTTTAGTTCATATTGACGCGAAGACAAGCACTCAAAGTGTCTATAAAGTGAAAATAAGTTTGTCTTATTTGAAAGAACACTTAAAATGATAGAGTAACATCTTTTGCAGTTTTTCGTTTCCTTGCTTGGTTGTTGAGATATTTCAGTTTGTTTGATATGTAAAGTAAACAACTTGACGTCACATGTGTATAATGAGTTATCAGAGAAGGTTATATATCTTTACTATTATCAAACCAAACTTAAAGTCCAAATGAAGCGAAAATTAAGTCAGTCTTATTTGAAAGAACACTTAAAATGATAGAGTAACATCTTTTGCAGTTTTTCGTTTCCTTGCTTCGTTGTTGAGATATTTCAGGTTGTTTAAGATGTAAATTAAACATTTTGACGTCACATGTGCATAATGAGTTATTGGAGAAGGTTGTATAACTTTGCTGTTATCAAACGAATTCACTTGAAAGGAAACAGGTGCACGTGCTTCTTCCACAACACCAAACATGTAGAATTTTCAAGTGATTATGTTTGATAATAGCAAATATATATGACTTCCGATAACTCATTATTGCCATGTGACGTCGAGATGTTTAATTTTCATATCAAACAAACTGATATATATATATATATATATATATATATATATATATATATATATATATATATATAAGTTTTGTGGAAACACCACGTAAAATATTTCTTTGCTTAGCAAAGAAAAGAAAATTTTTTTTCTTTAGCAAAGAAATATTTTACGTGGTGTTTCCACAAAACTTATTTATATTACTTTATCGCCATGAAAACGTTCAAAGAATTAAACTGATATATCTCAACATTGAACGAAGCAAGGAAACCAAAAACTGCAAAAGATGTTACTTTGTCATTTTTAGTGTTCTTTCAAGTGAGACAGACTTAGTTTTCGTTTCATGTGGAGTTCAACGATGAAATTGGCAAGATGGAAAATCGTATTTCTTCGATTATATACATACCGTGTTAGTTAGTAATACTCAGAAAAACTCTGAGCTCTAAGCGGGACTCGAACCCACAACCTTCTGAATGCTAGCCAGACGCCCTAACCATTGAGCCACTAGAACTCAGTTAGTGGAGCAAGGTTAATTAAGGTAATTATACCTTAGACTGTGCCCAGTCCTCTAGGAACTGTTCTCTAAGAGTGTTACTCTAAGATTGTTCTCTAAGATTATTCTCTAAGAACTGTTCTCTAAGTCCTCTAAGACTCGTTCCTAGATGACTGGGCACAGTCTAAGGTATAATTACCTTAATTAACCTTGCTCCGCTATCTGAGTTCTAGTGACTCAATGGTTGGAGCGTCTGGCTAGCATTCAGAAGGTTGTGGGTTCGAGTCCCGCTTAGAGCTCAGAGTTTTTCTGAGTATTACTAACTAACACAGCTTGTACAGCAAACAACTAACAATAGACGAGTTTCAGGGTGTTGCGTGCGCATCGTTTTGGAAAGAAATTGGCGGGCTCTTGGCGGGCTCCCCACAAAGTAAGGTATGGCAAACAGACTTGCTAGCGAGCCAACAACAGCAGAATAACAATGTTTTATATCCAGAAACTGTATCTACACTTTGTTTATTTTAAACAGTATGTTTAGTTTGAGTGGAGCTTGCTAGTTTTTTTGAAAAATGATGCGCGCGCAACACCCTGAAACTCGCCTATTATTACTAACATCAAGCTGCAATTTCTGAAACTAACTATATACATACCGTTAACATCTTGTGTTGAACGAAAGGGGATCCTCCCGGCATATTTTCCCTGAATGAAGTTTCTAACTAAAAAAAGAGATGTTTTCGGACAGCTTCAGCACAGCATTAACAGTAGCTCCAACATTAATGGCGCTATGTCACCTTCTTTTTGGCAATTCTTACAGAAACAAAATTGTTCTAAAAACTGCACAAAATCTCACAATAACAGTTTTATATTATATAAAAACCTAGACAGTGGTGCGGATGGTCAAAATTTACAAACATTAAAGCGACATCTTGATTTCTGTTGACCCAGCAGCAATCAAGTCTGATTTGATTTCTGTTTTAATAACTTTATTGCTTATAGCATAGTCAATCGAGATATGGTCTGGAAACTCAGCTAAAGTCTTTGGTCTATCTTTTTGTTCGCCTTTATACGTTTTTGTGCACGGTGTACGGTCACTGAACACATTGTATTTTAGTATAATGAACGAATTGTCCAATAGCAACGTTTCAGTTCCATCACTCAACCGTGCTATTTAAATATTAATAAACCTAATACAAAGGATGTGCACGGTGTAAGGTACGGTTCAACATAAAATCACAGCTCATAGGCGCTTTGAAGTTTGCTGAGTTTCCAGACCATATCTCGATTGACTATGCTTATAGCAACTGGTGATCAAGTGGGGCGAAATGGCCCCAATTGGTGTTGATTTTACGGAGCGAGGAAAATCGGAGCACAGGAGAGATCAACTACAACTACTCACATGAGTTCCAAGCTTAACAACGGGGTCATTCCCAAGCGGTCACCCATCCAAGTACTATCCCCATCTAACCGGGCTTAACTTTTTGGTGAGAGGCAGCGCCCTAACAGCACACGCCACCCGTGTAAAAAGTTTGTTTTAAAGGTTCAGAAATGTTCCATAGTTGTTAGGCGACTCGTATTTCAAAATCGAATTAATGTACAACTTGAATTTTGAAGGTTGCAGCAGTCAGCATTTCAACATATAACATGGCATAACCCTTTAACATGCATATATTACAAGATGTCTGCTATTTGCTAGGCTCATTACTATCATAGACAGATAGACTATGCTTTTGTAAGATATGACTAGTGTATGCTACTATACGTAAAATTATTGCATCATTTCTTACCGTGTCCTTTTTTATGAAATGAAGCATGCTTGTTCTTCTTGCCTAAGAAGACAGATTATATATATATATATATATATATATATATATATATATATATATATATATATATATACTTATATATATATATATATATATATATATATATATATATATATATATCAACAATTGCATTATAACGTGGTTGTAGAAATAATCCTTTTAGTTTTGTATATATGTATATGTAGTATATATAATAATATAATGTAGTACATAGTAAAATAACTTAGTAATATATGTATGTATGTATAATATATATAATAATACGTTACAATATATATATATTACTATGTAATACATATAATTATACTATGTAGTACATAGTAATATATGTAGTACATAATAATATATGTATATTACATATGTACATATATATATTACTATTATAGTACATATATATATTACTATGTAGTACATAGCAATATATGTAATAAGTTATGTATAATATATATATATATATATATATATATATATATATATATCTTGCTCTACCTTCAAAAGTATCGAGCACTCTGTGGTCTATTGTACACCACTACTTTAACTATTACTATTATATATATATATATATATATATATATATATATATATATATATATATATATGTAATAAAAGGCCGAAACGGTACCGTCTGTAGTTAGATATCGCTCTATGGCCTTTAGGTCATATTGAGCGCTCTACAGGATGAGCCATTGCTGCTTACGCATTGTGCGCACGCCCACTGCTTGCAGTTTGAGCGCTCTGGCATGGTTTTGATGTCCCACAATTTGTGAGGCACCAAAGGTGACTGTAAATAGCAGTTACCCCTTCATCCTGCTCATCAGCACTACACTGATGAGGCCCAAAAGGCCGAAACGGTACCGTATATATATATATATATATATATATATATATATATATATATATATATATATTATAGTTATATATATATATATTATAGTTATATATATATATATATATTATAGTTATATATATATATATATATATATATATTATAGTTATATATATATTACTATATTTATATAATATACTATATTACTATATTTACTATAATAGTTATATTTATATATATATTTATATTATAGTTATATATATATATATATATATATATATATATATATATATATATATATATATATATATATATATATATATAATACATATATAAATCTGAATCTGTAAATTTAAAGAAGGGCAGTGTACTGAAATATTATTTTGTTTGTAAATTACAAGTCTATTTTTTTACTGAAAATATTTCAGAGTAGTTTAACTACTATATCTAAAGTTTGACAACTGTCGTTACGACACTGTGTTTGAAGATTGGCTAACCTTGTAGCCAAAAGATTTTGAAAAATTAACAACGTTCAACATCACCTCTTGAAACCGAATCTTAATTAACTTCACGATTTCTGTTTCAGAAATTCTAATCCTAGCTATGTTATTTGAAAACAATTATTGAACTGCCTGTACCTACCTGCGCCAGCAAGACATTGCACGGATAAAACAACGACGAATAAAAAAGGTTTATATCCTAACATAGCTTCGTCAGTTTGTTCAACAGATCGACAAGGTATATAACTATTTAAACGTTCATGTGCTTAAATAATTATTAATGACCTGCTGAAGTCAATATCAAGCAGTCGGCCTAGTTTGAGGCGAAAATGGTCAATTACACGTGTCGGTGACGAAATGAGCTGTATTCATCAACCGTATTTTATGATAGTTTGAAAATAGATTAGACTTAATAAATAGTATTTCGATATTAGATAAGAAAAAAGGGGGTGAATTTGTGTTTTACATTGTGAAAGTTTTTTAGCAAGTACTTTTCAAACACTTAACCAAGCGTTTCGGCCATCTTACGCTTGGCTGAAGGAACACCACGGCCAAACGTTTGCACATGCGTGAATTCGCTAGAGTAAACATTGCAAGAGAAGTGGGAACTAGTGGCAACAACAACCAGACAGTGAAGACTAAGTAAGACTCGACTATTCATTTGTGTTTTAAAAAAAGGGTAATGAAAATTACAAAGGGCTAATTTCAGAATATGTTACAATATTGACAATGAAGCCATGTACAAATTATCTACCTTATCTTTTTCGTAGTATGCTTATATTTTTAACTTTTGTGTGGGACTCTTGGAACAGTCCAAATATTTCAATGTTTTCCCGCTCTTTTTTGAGGTGCGAGCTCGGATGTCGCGCAGGTGCAAAACGTTTGGCAGCGGTGTTGGCTGAAAGGGGCAAGGCAACTTCGTACCCAGGCTCTTATTTGGACAATTCGTCCAGAAAAAAGTCTCGGGTACGAGGGTACGAGGGTTGGAGCACTAATCTCAATACAACTCTTTGACCATCTTTTGACTATATTTGTCGTTGGACAGTCAAAACTAAACCAACATCCATCTGTTGTTTGCTTTACGGCTTTCTTTTTATTATTAGATCCATTATAGTACTAGTATACGAGTGTTTAGTATCAACCAACTAGTGGTCTATTACAAATTCGGTTTTCTGATTGACTGAGCTACTAGTGGTCTATTGGTGATAGACCACTAGTAGCGTTATCCAATGATAAACCTTATAACTAGACTCCTTTTCTGGCCAATCAGAAGCCACGATATATTACACAACAAAATACTAAATATATTAAACTAAATATATTAATAACATCATGAAGTAGGGCGGCAAAGGCGACGGGAGCAGTTACATTTTAAACAGTTTAAAGTTGTTTTAAACTGTTTGACTGCTGACCATAAGGAATGCCCTATCCAGTTTATATAGAGATTAGAGATCAGTGGGTTGGAGGCATAGATATAAGAGGTATAGTCTTTCGCAGTTCAGTATTTAAACCCCATTTCCTCGACCTTCTCCGGCGTTGACCGCATAGCTCAGTTGGTAGAACGTCGGACTAGTAAACCGAAGGTCGCAGGTTCAAATCCAGCCATGGTCAAGTAACTTTTCTGCTTGCCCGGTATAGCTTCGTTCACTCGGAGAACAACCTTTATCATCATATTATATTTAACAAGACGCCCGCTAGGCGTAAACTCGGGCTACTTCAAATATATACAACATAACAAAGAAGATTAATACGACCTATGAACAAAAAACCCCACAGAAACCAAGGCAAAACCTACCAAAACAGTGAAATGGTGGTCATAACTGGTGTACCAAAACAATGAAATGGTGGCCATACTGGTGTACCAAAACAATGAAATGGTGGCCATACTGGGGTACCAAAACATTGAGATGGTGGCCATACTGGCGTACCAAAACAACAACAAAAACAAAAACAAAAAAAACAAAAAAAACAAAACAAAAAAAAAGAAATGGTGGCCATACTGGTGTACCAAAACAATGAAATGGTGGCCATACTGGTGTACCAAAACAATGAAATGGTGGCCATACTGGTGTACCAAAACATTGAAATGGTGGCCATACTGGTGTACCAAAACATTGAAATGGTGGCCATACTAGTGTAACAAAACATTGAGATGGTGGCCATACTGGTGTACCAAAACATTGAAATGGTGGCCATACTGGTGTGCCAAAACAATAATACACACTTGATGAAAGTAATGTATGAACTGTTTAATAACATCGACTTTTATTTGCAAGACATCATTACAATAATAAACAATACAAGCAAAAATAAAGGAAACCACATATAGCATTCACAGACACAAGTCAGTTCAGTTAAATGTCAACCTCGATGAAGATGTAAAACACAGCATGTTTACTTTTCACTTGCAAGTTGGCTTTATCAACTTTCTTTGTTCTTTGATTTACAGCACTTGAGCAACATTTTCAGGACAATTTAATTAATAACACATGTATTAAGATCATGTAAATTGATCGAGAACACATTGATCGAGAATTTTCGTATAAAGTTTGATCGAGTACTACACATTTTCAGCGTACGGTTATCGAGATCGCCGACCAACCCAGGTCTACTATAGTCTATTGTAAGTATTGTGAGCGTGTTTATCATTAAAACACAAATTCACTTCAAACAACACAATCAAAGGCCGTCAGGAGAGAAAAAACGCAAGACTCCTGCACGCTCCTGCATGAAAATCAGCCATGATACACCGGCGTGGTTTCGCAAAGCCTATCGGGATGATGCAATAATTGCAATTTGTCGACACAAAAAAAACACGGCTACCACAGTAGCCTGAGTAACAAATAGATTCCATTTTGCCGTTGTCTGTTTAACAAATAAAACATAAAGCTCCGTGCATATGTACTCTTATAAAGGTTCGTTTGACGTCATTTGAACACGAAAGAAGTTGAGTAGAGGCACGAGGCGATAGCCGAGTGCCTTTACACTTCTTTCGTGTTCAAATCACGTCAAACGTACCTTTATAAGAGTACATATGCACAGGAGCGGTATGTTTTATTTGTTTTATAAAATAAGAAGAGGAAAAATCAAACTAAAAGTGAGCTAGTTTAGGAATTTGGCGGGCTTTTCCGGCCAGCTGACGCCATTTTACGTTATTCATGATCTCTGTTCTCTTATAAATGCACGTAGCCCAGCCAATCAGAGCGTGCGTAGAGGACACCTTATTTTATAATCAGTTATAGATGCACAGATGACGTCACAACGTGGTAAGAACAAAAAAGTGGCCCACGAGACGCAGTCGAGTAGCTCGTATATATATATATATATATATATACATATATATATATATATATATACATATATATATATATATATATATATATATATATATATATATATAATATTAATTAATAGATTATTAGTTATTTTAAGTTATTTAACTATTTAACTGCATATTCATGTTAGATGCGAGAACTAGAACTTGCACATCTTGTCTAACTGTTCCATACTAATAATGGCATTTACACGTTTTTCATACTCCTTGGCTTTCTCTGGGTTGCCCAACTCCTCGTATACAATCATCAGGTTTCGATAAGATTTTGCAAGGTTGACATGCTTAGGTCCTAACTGTTTGAGTGTGATGTCTATGGATGTTTCAAAATACTGCTTGGCCTTTTTCAAACCACCCAAATCTGAGTGCACAAAGCCCAGGTTGTCGTAACAACTTGCAACGTCAAAATGATTAGATCCTAACTGTTTGATCAAAATGTCTAAGCCACGTTCATGATACTGTTTGGCTTGCTGCAGGTCACCCAACTTGTGATGCATAAAACCCAAGTTCGTATATGTTTTTGCAACATTAACATGGCTAGATCCATACAATTCTATTTGGATTTCTAGAATGAGATTAAATATATCTTTGGCCAACTGCGGGTAACCCAATCTTACGTGTACCCTTCCCAAATTGCCTGTAGCAATTGCTAAGTCAGCATAATTAGTATCTCCAGACAATTTTTCTAAAATGTTACAAGCACGTTCATAATATTCCTTGGCTTCCACAAGATCACCCAAGAACTCGTGCACGTCGCCCAGGTTGGTGTAAGTAGCAGCAACATCAGCATGGTTAGGTCCTGACAGTTTATTAAAAATGTCTAAGGATAACTTGAAAAACTTCATGGCTTTCCGACCATTATCCATCTTTAAGTATACAGTTCCCAAACTGTTGTAGGATTGTGCAACATAAATATGATTATGTCCATGCTGTTTAATAAAAGTGTCCAGAGCACGTTGTTTATAGCTTTTGGCTTTTTGTAGATTACCAAGCTCTTCGTACACACAACCCAAATTGCCTATAGATTTTACTGATTTCGTTAAGGTTGTTATCCTTACAATGTAATCCAGGCTTCTTACCATTGCTCTTTAAAATGTCTAAAGCCACTGTTAGAAAATGTTTTGAGATTAGAAATTCACCGTGGAAAGAAAGAACTACACCAAAATCTAAAAATATCTCGTTGATACTTGGGCTCGCAATTGTTGAATATGTCTGCTTTAAGTTCTTTTTCTTCAGAAACATGCTGGTCATTGCAGCATGATATGCTTTTAAATGTGGAACCAAAGCCCTTTCACTAATTTCACATTTAAATTGATGTAATGTTCGAGCTGTAATTTCAAATCTACTCACAATTTCTTTTACTGATTCACATATACCGGCGTAAACTTTAATGACATTATGCACAATGCGGTGTAAACGAATAAAAATGCCTTTGCGGTCTTCCGACAAAATTAAAGAACATTTTAGGATTTTGATACCAACTTGTTCTCTATCTTGATTTTTGTCTACAAGAAGAACGTAATTTATTGGAACTTCAAGTGGCAAAGGATCATGGATGCTAACGATAGGAAGTTGAAAGTGTGATTCAACACTACGTCAGTCTCTGCAGCTTTCCTTACAGCAAGTAGTACAGCGGTCGTCATGGTTAGTGAATAGGCTGGGTTAATCTCGCGAAGTTGTTCTTCTGTTAGCTGTCTTTTTCCCTCATCAAGTTTTTCCAAATATTTGTGCCAGGAGAATTCTGGAGATACTTTGGTTTCTCTAACTTGTTTGAGGTAAACTGCGGCGGCAGCCATTGGAAGAGGTTGGTGATCCAATTGTTTTGCCACTTCAGCCAACATGGGATCTTCCGCATCACCAGCCCCAGAAAGTGTCGCTAGCAGATGACAAGACTCAGTCACTCCCATACCTAAACTCACAGAGATGTGAGCAGTAAGCGAACTATTTGAAGGAATGGACAGACTATCCTGCGTGGTGATTAATACCTGACCACCATTCCATTCTTCATCTCCTAGCTGAGGTAGAAGTGAAGACACAAGCTTCAAGTTCTCGACATTATCAACGATAACCAGCCAGGAATGATAAGTCATGATTCTAGTCGCAATTTGGGTTCTTAAATGTCGAATTTTGATTTCCATTGATTGCGTTGAATTAATGATGTTTGCTACGATACGTTCAGTGCAATTCAAACGCCATGCGAAATCTTCATAGGATTCTAAGAGAGTTTGAAGTGTTTCTGCGTTTAAAGTCATAACAAATGTTAGGCCACTCAAATTCGCGTAACCATCGTAGAGTTTGCCGACTAATCTGCTAAGCTGGGATTTCCCACTGCCGGGGTTTCCAGATATGTAGAAATAGGTAAGCTTGCCATTGTTGATTTTGTAAAGCTCTCGTAAATCGTTGAGAATTGCGGTGACATTGGCAGTGCGATTCGCGACTTCGTGAATTGGCCGAGGGGGAAGAACTTTGAATACAACATATTTCGAATTTTCTGATGGATGCAACCAATTGGTAAAATAGAAGGTAAAAATAAGGGAAAGAAAAACCAAAACAGTTGGAATTGCCCAAAATAAAAGACAATTACATGTAAAACTGAACACTTTACGCTTTTGCTCACTTATGATTTTTTCGATCTCTGTGATAGGAAGACGAAGAACTTTGAACGAATTTCGGACCTTGTTTGATGCATTTTCAAACGCTCTGTCCGGCAGTTGACCTCTGGATACGTGAAGGATATTATTTCTTAGGTCTCTCAGGTTGTCCACCTCTTTACGAATGCTAGGATTTAGCGGACCTAATTTACCAATTGTGTTTGAATATAGAATTACATCAAACAGCACAGTACAATCCCATTCGTTTGTGTTTCCATGTTTAAATTTTGGCAGGTATTCTTTTGCGCGTGGTCTTGTTTTTTCGCGATTATACAACTCTTGACCGCTTATGGGCGTGTCATCCCATTCTCCAACGGTTGTCTTGTAACGGCTGTTCCACTCTTGTCTGAAGATTGTCCTCAGGCCTTCACTTACAATATCGGTTACAATCGTTCTCATCAAAATATAGTTTCTCTTGTTTTTATTGTTCCATAGTGAAGACATTTTTATGTACCCATAAATGACGAATCTCCTCAAACCTATTGGAGAGTGAAATAGAAATAGAAATAGAATATAATTGAATAAAATTGAATGGTATAGAATGGAAAGGAATGGAATGAGATAGACTAGACTGGAGTAGAGTAGAGTAGATTAGAGTGGAGTAGAGTAGAGTAGAGTGGAGTGGAGCGGAGCGGAGTGGAGTGGAGTGGCGTGGAGTAAGGTGGCGTGGAGTAAGGTGGCGTGGAGAGTGGAGTGGAGTTTCAGTACTTTACTCTGGCCATAACGCTTGGCGGCAGTGAAATAGAATAGAATAGAATGGAATAAAAATTGAATGGTATTGAATGGAATGAGATAGACTGGACTGGACTGGACTAGAGAGTGGAGTAGACTGGAGTAGATTGGAGTTGGAGTAAGGTGGCTTGGAGAGTAGAGTGGAGTGCATGGTGTTTCAGTACTTTACTCTGACTATAACGCTAGACGATTTTAAGCCCACAAACGGCTGACTTCTCCACAGACGTTTTTAAATATAAACTGTTACGGGGGCTTTCTATCCAATACAGTTCTACACTTCTACTGCACGAGGCCTCGCAATCGAACCGGGTTTTCTATTACTGAAAGCCAATGCAACGACGACACAAACGACAGGATGCTTTTACAAATCTCGATTTAGCCCTCAACAGATTGGTGTAGTTGAAACTGAGAAGTATAGGAATGCCAGACCATCCTCAGACCACGACTATATAACTCATCATGAACGACTTATGCAGAAGTGTCAAATTCGAAAAAGCAGGCAAGCAAAATACTGAAAGAAGGCGAAGCCTTTCTTTTCACGCCCACTTGCAATGGCTGAAACGCCTGAATACATGAAAAGCACAAATCGAAATATAGTAAGGTTAGATATATACTGCCCAAACATGGAACGTAGAAGTCTAACGGTTCGAGCGAAGGTCCTTTGTCAGAGAGAAGTCACAAAATGGATAACATATGATACAGTTAATGTCTAAAATGTTTCCATTCCAACACAAAAACGCAACACTGACAAACAGAACGCACATCTATACTGTAGCACGTATATTGTATACAAGTGTTATGTGCAATTGGCTGAAGTGATGAATTGGGTGAGACAAATCAGCTTTTGACCAGAAAAAACGATCGAAGCTTACCTTGCAATATAAAAGAACTGCTTGTTCGCTGAAAAATCTTTTTGCTAGGTGCTGAATTGTCGCACTACGAATTGAAATCGAAAGCACTCACAGCCGAAGGTGATCGAAAGTTATAAGGAAGCTGAAATCAGTCAAGTGGATCAGGGGAGTACCAGGACGTCAAACTGAGCTTATTGTGAAATTTGGAAAATTTAAAAGCGTTATTAGCATACGGTTAGTATAGGGTTAATTAAGGACTCTTCTGCAATGAAATCATTTTTTTATTTAATTTACCGAGAAAGAAACATGAAGAATTGGAAATCAAATTTCTCATTAGTATGCGATAAAGTGAATGTTATCACACTATTTTTGAATACACCATAGACCTTATTCAAAAAATTGCCGCCGAATTAGAATTCTTTTATGTGCATATAAATTAGCCCTTATGACCTCGTTTTAATGTAAAAATTCTTTTGAATTTGCACATGAAAACGAGCTTCATAAGGGCTAATTTATGTGTATATAAAAGAATTTTAATTCGGCGGCCATTTTTGAATAAGGTCTATACTGTCTGCAACTCCGCTGAAGCCAGTGTAATTGTGTAAACTCTTAAGCCATTCCACACAGCACTCGATTTAGTAAAGCTTTATAAACGGTTTCAGTGACTTTACTCTGGCTATAACGGTAGACGATTTTAAGCCCACTAACGGCAGGGCTAGTTCTAGGCGAGTTTAGGTTTCGGCTCGGTTATTTTTTTGTCCATGTTTCGAATCGGCAATCATTACGTCATCCCGTCAGGCTTTGCAAAACTGATGCGTGCTAAAATGCAAAACGTTCTTTCTTCGCTTTCCTGATTGTCTGATGAGATCAAGTTGTTTGAAGTGAAGTGAAGTGAAGTGAAGTGAAGTGAAGTGAAGTGAAGTGAAGTGAAGTGAAGTGAAGTGAAGTGAAGTGAAGTGAAGTGAAGTGAAGTGAAGTGAAGTGAAGTGAAGTGAAGTGAAGTGAAGTGAACTGAAGTGAAGTGTCAGTCTTTCTTCATAGGCGTATGAGGCGGGGGGGAGGGGGGGGGGGCAGCTGCCTCCCCAGACGAATGGAAATGTTGCTAAGTCGGGCAAATTTTCAAGCTAAGTCGGGCAAAAGTATAGGGCAAAAATAAAAAATAGGATGAAAATAAGGAAAAGTAATCAAAACAATTTAATATCTGTTGTATTGTAATTGGGTTTTTTATATCAAAAGTCGGGCAATTTCCGTTTCAGTCGGGCAAAATGTTCTCTTCCCCCCCTTCCCCCTATAAATTTGTGCCCGTACGCCTATGTCTTTTTTGGACATGTTCAGTGTGTTCACAGACGTAGTTATTGTTCAGCAATTTCGCTGGCAGGTATCTTGATCTTATATACGCTTACAATCGCTGATTAAACATGATCGTGCTGTATTGATATTTAACACCCGAAGGGACTCGACATATGAACGCTGTGTGGAAATGCCTTAAATACAGGCAATAGTGTTTTTGTGTATTGCGAATTGTGTTTTCTATCGGAGAATTGGATAATGCTTTGACTATTTTAGGTGACGAATAACGTTTAGACCTCTTTGCTCGCGCGTTATAGAGACCTCTGCACTTTCCAGTAGCCCGAGTGAAATATAAGCTGTTACGAAGGCTTTCTATCCAATATACAGTTCAACTGCGCGATCGAGGCCTCGCAACCGAACCTGGTTTTCCATCACTGAAAACCAATGCCAGGACACAAATAACGACAAAGATGCTTTACAAATCTTTTTTAAACTCCCAACAAATTAGCGTAGTTGAAACTGAGAAGTAGGAATACCGAACACTCGCAGACCAAGACTAATCTAGTGACCGAATACAGAATCATATCGTACATTTCGAAAAGCACGCAAGCAAAATACTGAAAGAAGGCGAAGTCTTTCTTTGAACGCCCACTTGCAATGGCTGAAACGTCTGAATACATGAAAAGCACAAATCGAAATATAGTAAGGTTAGATATATACTGCTCAAACATGGAACGTAGAAGTCTAACGGTTCGAGCGAGGGTCCTTTGTCAGAGAGAGAAAGGCCTTCGCTCGAAACATAGATTTCGATTTGTGTTTCAACACCGCCTACGCAGCACGGTACTTTGATTTCATTGTTTGAATGCGAAGCAGCTCAGTTTAATTCTTTCTAAATTTGCGTTACGAGGGCCTAATTCTATCGAATACACTTCTGCTGCGCCAGGGCCTCACAACTAAGCAGGATCTTCTATTACTGGTAAGCAAGGACGGTTATGAGACGACCGGTTGTTTCACAAATCTTTATTAAACTCTCAATGGATTGGTATATGAACTGTGAAGTATAGGAATACCGAACACTCCCACAACATGCAAGATTAACCCGCTAGCGACTACTTATACAAAGTGTTACGCGAGGGAAGATTATATTGTACCTAATAGGTTATGACTCATAAACTATTTTGTACGACGAAGCTGTGTAAATAAAGACAACTCATACTAAAAGCTGATAAGAAACATCCATGCAGTTATAGTTTACACAAGGGAGAAATCTTAAATTGACGAGACAAGCAAAAACTGAACACTAAGGCAAAGGACATGTTTTGGTAACGTTTGAGCAAATGACGAATGAAAGTCACAAAATTGATAACACAATATGATACAGTTAATGTCTAAAATGTTTCCATTCCAACACAAACACGCAACACTGACAAACAGAACATATATATGGTAAACACCTCTATACTGTAGCACGTATTACTATACTGTATACAAGTGTTATGTGCAATTAGCTGAAGTGATGAATTGGGCGAGACAACTCAGCTTTTGACCAGGAAAAAAACATCGAAGCTTACCTTGCAATATAAAAGAACTGCTTGTTCGCTGAAAAATCTTTTTGCTAGGTGTTGAATTGTCGCAATACGAATTGAAATCGAAAGCACTCACAGCCGAAGGTGATCGTAAGTTATAAGGAAGCTGAAATCAGTCAAGTGGATAGGGGAGTACCAGGACGTCAAACTGAGCTTATTGTGAAATTAGGAAAATTTAAAAGCGTTATTAACATACGGTTAACAAGGGTTAATCAAGGACTCTTCTGCAATGAAATCATTTTCTTTTTATTTAATTTACCGAGAAAGAAACATCCAGCGTATGAGAAATCAAAATACTTATTAGTATGCTTATTAGTATGCGATAAACGGTGTGCCGATAATTAGTGGTTATCACACTCTTCTTCAGTCAAAAAAATGTGATAACTAATTTTATCACACCGTATGCAAACTAAACAGGGCCCTAATCAGTTGAATAAAGGATTTAAAGTGTTTATGCAGCGAAAATGAAGTTACTTACTTGAGAAAATGTTTGAATTTATAAAGATGGACGCTTACAGTTCGTTGGCGTTATCTCACTTCGTTCTTGAGATATTGAGATTTGTTTTATATGTAATTATAAAATAAGGTGTCCTCAACGCACGCTCTTATTGGCTGAGCTCCGTGCATTTATAAAAGAACAGAGATCATGAATGACGCAAAATGGCGTCAGCTGGCCGGAAAAGCCCACCAAATTCCTAAACTACCTCACTTTTAGTTTGATTTTTCCTCTTCTTATTTTATAAAACAAATAAAACATACCGCTCCTGTGCATATGTACTCTTATAAAGGTACGTTTGACGTCATTTGAACACGAAAGAAGTGTAAAGGCACTCGACTATCGCCTCGTGCCTCTACTCAACTTCTTTCGTGTTCAAATGACGTCAAACGTGCCTTTATAAGAGTACATATGCACGGAGCTTTATGTTTTATTTGTTACATAACATCACTTAGACGTCACACTGCATAATGTCTTGTTGGAAAATCTTGAATACAATTTGAGATTATTTAACGAAATCACTTTTAACTGGACACGTGCTTCTGTGTATCGCAGGACACTGTACATGAAAAGTTTGTAGTGATCTATACTTGAATTATTGCAAGAATAGAAATGATTTTCCGACAAGTCATTATACAGTGTGACGTCTAAGTGATGTTATTTGCATATTACGCAAATCGCAATATCTAAAGAACGAAGGGAGAATGGGAGATATGGAAAAGCAGCAAACGTCAATCTTTATAAATTCAACATTATAACTCCGAACTTATTTTTCGCAGCATACGCCCTTTAACTGGTCTGTTAGAATACATGGATCGCGAATGTCGACTGCGCATCAGAATGACGCGTTCTGAGTCGGGATAAAAGTTAATTAACTTTATAACATCAGGCTAAAGCTGCAGTTTTCATTTGCATTTTCATTTACATTTCTGAACTCATTGTACTGAATTCCTCAGCCTAATGTTATAAATTGAAATAAGTTTTATCCCGACTCAGAACGCGTCATTCTGATGCGCAGTCGACATTCGCGATCCATGTATTGCCTTGTGATGTAGTGACTCAGGTTCCGTGTTAATATCCCTCATGCCATAGTATTAGTTATAAATAAACAGAGACATCAATTACAAAGATTCTTGAATTCTGATTACACTTTTCTTTAGCATTAAAAAGTATTTGAAATGAATTAGCTGTATATATAAACAAAGACAATTACTGTATACTAAAAGCTGATATTATAAGGCATGTACATGCTATTAATTTACACAAGGTGGGTATCTTTAATTGGACGT
>OZ036016.1:2837829-2840329 GCA_964035015.1 Corallium rubrum
TCCAGAGAATAACTTTAATGCTAATCAACAAAGCTACTCTGAAAAGGCAAAGAGTTCTCTCTCATTAAATACATGCCGCATGGAAGGAAATCGCGTGACCCATTCAGGGCCGCAAGATCACATCTCTAAGCCTTCACAACCACGGCAAAATCAAGTGCATAATAATCGCAATAAAGGAGTACATCCCGTCGTTGATTTGGAAAAGATAACTGACGAAACAAGTAATCCTACCCCTCGGCAAGATTCTATAAATCAAGATCAAGCTGATGAATTTGTTGGTGTGGAACGTAAGCGTTTTAATATTACACGTTTCTTTATCAGTGGTATTGCGGAACGTACAAATAAGGATAAAGTCGTGCGGTACTTAAACAACAAAGGCGTCTTTCCGACAATGCTCAACTTATTTCCCAGTAAAAGGAAAGGAACTTTATCGGCTAAGATGAACTTGCGTTCTGAAGATGTGGCTACATTGAATGCCAAAGACTTTTGGCCGCCTTTTGTGTCATGTAGACGGTGGATGTCGAAACAAAAGTTGTTGGAAATGAAAGTTACCAGGGAAGGTAAGGCTACTCGTTGTGGGGCCGTTACTGACGGAGGTATGATTGCCGATGGAAAGTAATGGATCTCTCAAAACTACGACTATCCACTTGGAACATTGGGGGAATGCTGTCAAATGTTATTCATTTGCAGAATTGTTTAGAAAAATCGGATATTTGTGTTGTACAGGAGCACTGGCTGTATCCGGAGTCTCTGAACTTTTTAGCTACTGCAAACGAGAATTTTACAGGATGGGGGCGCTCGAGCCGCGACCTTAATTTGGATTCAATTTGGCGAAGGGGTAAAGGAGGTGTAGGAGTCCTTTGGCGCAAAAGTCTTGATCCATATATTACCAGGATGGATGACCTGGGCAATGACAGAATTATAGTTATCCGTGTTAAACTAATAGAGGAACATGACCTTTTCATTGTTGGAGTGTATTTGCCTCCATCAAATTACTCTATCAATGCATACAGAGCGTGTGTGACAAATTTAGAAGATATTGTACTCCGTCTTAGCACTCATGGAACGTTACTTATACTTGGGGATTTTAATGCTCATATTGGGCAGTTTGGTGGGCCCAGAAGTTTTACCACTGTAAATGAAAGAGGAAGGGAACTTATTGATTTTCTGGAAAGAAGGAACTTTAAATCTGTAAACAGTCAAGACTTTTGTAAAGGACCCGTAGAGACATTTTATGGTCAAGATGGCTTAATCACTACTACGACTGACCACATCTTGGTACAAATGGACGCTATGCCTATTATCATGGACTGTCACATACAATTGGAGCATCCCGATAATCTGTCTTTTCATCTCCCAATCTTCTGTACGTTGAATCAAGGTTTCTTCGGGCACTTGTGGTGCAAAAACGATAGGCCCTATAGGGAAAAGTTATCCTGGAAAAGGATTGATGATGAGAGAATTAGAACCAAATACCAGAGATGTTTGGAGAGAAATATATCTTCGAACTTGGTCGATATTAATATTAATAATGTACGTGATTTGGAATGTACCATTGTTAAGTTTAACGAAGTTTTGGTTGCGTCAGCAAAACAATCAATTCCAAAAGCGAAATTTAAACCACACCTCAAGCCTTATTGGAGTGAGAGCCTTAAACAGCTTCATTATGAAATAAGGCAGTGCCACAGAGAATGGATTGCTGTAGGAAGACCCAGGAATCGAGATAACATGTTCTTTTTCAGGTATAAAGAAGCAAAGAGAAAGTTTAGGAAGGAACTTCGTCAGAAAGCATGGGAACATGAGGTTAGTGAACAGAATGAACTGCAACGCATTTTCGAGGTTGACAGGGGCGAATTCCATAAGCGAATATGTAAATTACGTAGCGCTAAGATTAGAACTGGGAATGTTTTGAAGATTGAAGGAAAATTGGTATCGGACAAGGAACAAGTATTAGGAATATGGCAAGACCATTATGAAAAATTATACTCCCCTCTCGAATGTGAGAACTTTGACGAGGATTTCAAGAAGTTAGTTGAGCAAAAGGTTCAAGAATACTCAACTTTAAGTCACGAGGTGACTGATGATCCTTTAGATACTCAATTTCAGGTGGATGAAGTTGCAAATGTATGTCGAAGTCTGCCAAACGGTAAGGCTGGCGGTTTGGACGGAATCCAATACGAACATTTAAAATATGGTGGTGATTCTTGCTGGGAAAGCTTGACGAGGATTCTAAATTCGATAAGAGAGCTTGAAATTCTACCGGAGTCAATGACTACTGGAATGATAATATCATTGTTTAAAGGAAAGAAAAAGAGTAAATTTGACAAGGATAGTTATCGTGGTATAACACTACTTAATGTGATTGGCAAGATTTTAGAACGTATTATTCTCGAACGAAATTTGGTTGTTCTTAATGAAGCTGGTGTTCCGAATAAAGTACAATTTGCATACCAAGAGTCCAATAGCTGTATTATGGCCAGTTTTGCATTGCAAGAAGTAA
>OZ036016.1:2845329-2885851 GCA_964035015.1 Corallium rubrum
CTGCTTGGCTTGCTGCAGGTCACCCAAGTCTTGGTACACACTGCCCAGGTTGTTGTAACATAGTGCAACATCCATATGGTTAGAGCCTAGTTTAATAAGAATATCCATGGCACGTTCATAATACTGCTTGGCTTGCTGCAGGTCACCCAACTTTTGGTACACAACGCCCAGGTTGCTGTAAAAAGTGCCAACACGCACATGGTTAGATCCTAACTGTTTAATAAAAATATCTAGTGCACGTTCATAATACTGCTTGGCTTGTTGTAGGTCACCCCACTTTTGGTACACAACGCCCAGGTTGTTGTAAGAAGTGCCAACCCGCACATGGTTAGATCCTAACTGTTTAATGTAAATATCTAGGGCTAGCTTATGGTACCTGATGGCTTGTTGTAGTTCACCAAGTACTCCAAACAAAACGCCTAAATTTTCGTAAATATCACTAATTTCTTCAAAGTATTTGGTACTACTATTGCTATCGTTGCTTTCTCTCAACTGCAAAATTTGTAAAGCTGTAGTTAAAAAATGTTTTGTGGGTGAATATTCCCCGTAGTGAAAAACAACTGAACCAAAATATAGAAATATTTCCCGAATTTCTGAGCTTCCAAACATCGAACTCAATGTTTTGTTGTCCCAGGGTACTTTGGTCATTGCAGCATGAAATTCTTTCAGATGTGGCACCAAAGTTCTTCCAACAAAGTCGTGTTTCGACTGATAAATGGATTGAGCTACAATTTCAAATCTACTCATGATTTTTACCAATTTACGTTTAGCGGCGTAAACTTTAATGACATCATGCACAATGCGGTGTAAGCGAATAGAAACAACTTGGGAATAATCTGACAGAATTAAAGAACATTTTCGGATTTTGATACCAACTTGTTCTCTATCTTGATTTTTGTCCACAAGAAGAACGTAATTTATTACGACAGCAAGCGGTAGAGATTCATGGGATGCTAACGATAGGAAGTTGAAAGTGTGATTCAACACTACGTCAGTCTCTGCAGCTTTCTCTACAGCAAGTAGTACAGCGGCCGTCATGGTTAGTGAATAAGCTGAGTTAATCTCGCGAAGTTGTTCTTGTGTTATATGTCCTTCTCCCGCATCAAGCTTTCCCAAATAGTTGTGCCAGGAAAATTTTGGCGATACTTCAGTTGCAATTACCTGGAGGTAAACTGCGGCGGCAGCTAATGCAAGAGGTTGGTAATCCAATTGTTTTGCCACTTTAGCCAACATGGGATCTTTTGCATCATTAGTTCCAGAAAGTGTCGCTAGCAGGTGACAAGACTCAGTCACTCCCATACCTAAACTCACAGAGATGTGAGCAGTAAGCGAACTATTTGGAGGAATGGACAGACTATCCTGCGTGGTGATTAATACCTGACCACCATTCCATTCTTCATCTCCTAGCTGAGGCAGAAGCGAAGACACAAGCTTCAAGTTCTCGACATTATCAACAATAATCAGCCAGGAATGATACGTCTTGATTCTAGTCGCAATTTGGGTTCTTAAATGTCGGATCTTCATTTCCATTGACTGCGTTGAATTAATGATGTTTGCTACGATACGTTCAGTGCAATTCAAACGCCGTGCGAAATCTTCATAGGATTCTAAGAGAGCTTGCAGTGTATCTGCGTTTAAAGTCATAACGAATGTTAGGCCACTCAGATTCGCGTAACCATCGTAGAGTTTGCCGACTAATCTGCTAAGCTGAGATTTCCCACTGCCGGGGTTTCCAGATATGTAGAAATAGGTAAGGTTGCCGTTGTTACTTTTGTAAAGCTCTCGTAAATCGTTGAAAATTGCTGTGACATCCGCCGTGCGATTCGCGACTTCGTGCGATGGCCGAGGGGGAAGAACTTTGAATACAACATGTTTTGGATTTGCTGATGGCTGCAACCAATTAGTAAAATAAGAGGGGGAAATAAGGGAAAGAAAAACCAAAACAGTTGGAATTGCCAAAAATAAAAGACAATTAAAACTGCACACTTTACGCTTTTGCTCACTTATGATTTTTTCGATCTCTGTGATAGGAAGACGAAGAACTTTGAACGAATTTCGGACCTTGTTTGATGCATTTTCAAACGCTCTGTCCGGCAGTTGACCTCTGGAAACGTGAAGGATATTATTTCTTAGGTCTCTCAAGTTGTCCACCTGTTTACGAATGCTGGGATTTAGCGGACCAAATTTACAAATTGAGTTTGAATAAAGAATTACATCAAACAGCACAGTACAATCCCATTCGTTTGTATTTCCATGCTTAAATTTGGGAAGGTATTCTTTTGCGCGTGGTCTTCCTTTTCCAGATTATACAACTCTTGACCGCTTATGGGCGTGTCATCCCATTCTCCAAGCGTTGCCCTGTAACGGCTGTTCCACTCTTGTTTGAAGACTGTCCTCAGGCCTTCACTTACAATATCGGTTACAATCGTTCTCATCAAAATATAGTTTCTCTTGTCTTTATTATTCCATAGTGAAGACATTTTTATGTATCCCGAAATGAAATCTCCTCAAACCTATTGAACAATGAAATAGAAATAGAATAGAATGGAATAAAATTGAATGGTATAGAATGGAAAGGAATGGAATGGAATGGGATAGACTGGACTGGACTGGACTGGACTGGACTGGACTGGACTGGACTGGACTGGACTGGACTGGACTGGACTGGACTGGGCTGGGCTGGGCTGGACTAGAGAGTGGAGTAGAGTAGAGTGGTGTGGAGTGGAGTGGAGTGGAGTGGAGTGGAGTGGAGTGGAGTGGAGTGGGGTGGGGTGGGGTGGGGTGGGGTTGGGGTGGGGGTGGGGTGGGGTGGGGTGGGGTGGAGCAGAGGGGAGTAGAGTGGCGTGTATCGGAGTGGCGTGGAGTGGAGTGGAGTTTCAGTACTTTACTCTGGCTATAACGCTAGACGATTTTAAGCCCACAAACGGCAGACTTCTCCAGGGACGTTTTTAAATATAAAGTGTTAAGATGGCTTTCTATCCAATATATAGTTCTACTGTGCGAAGGTCTCGCAACCGAGCGGGATTTTCTATACTGAAAACCATGCAATGCAACGACACAAACGACAGGATGCTTTAATTTACAAATCTTTATTAAACTTTGCCAATTTTTTAAGTTCCGAATTAATTGCCTCTCAACAGATTGGTGTAGTTAAAACTGGAAAGTATAGGAATGCCAAACCATCCCAGACTAGATTATATAACCCGCGAGCGACTTATACAGAAGTGTCAAATTCGAAAAAGCACGCAAGTAAAATAGTCAGAAAAGAGGCGAAGCCTTTCTTTGCACGCCCACTTGCAATGGCTGAAACGTCTGAATACATGAAAAGCACAAATCGAAAATAGTGAGGTTGGATATAAACTGCCGAAACATGGAACGTTAGAAGTCTAACGTTTCGAGCGTAGGCCCTTCGAGCCTTCGCTCGCAACGTTAGTCTTCTCGTTCTCTGTTTCGGCAGTATGTCCGACCTTACTGTATTTTGATTTGTGTTTCAACACTGCCTACGCCGCACCGCACGGTGCTTCGCATTCAAACAGTGAAATCAAAGTAGCTCAGTTTAATTACTCGGGCTACCTGTGCTAGCCGAGTCTAGGTTTGTTTTTTAGGGTCGCGATATTGCCCCGACAGGCTTTGCGAAACTGCAGGCATGTGACGCTTCTGACGTCACAGCTCAAATGCTGATGTTTCATCATGGCGGATTTTCATGCAGGAGTGGCGAGTTTTTTCTTCTCCTGACGCCTTTGGTTGTGTTGTTCGAAACTTGTGAATTTATGTTTTAATGATAAACGCGCTCGCAATGCTTTTATACTATAGTAGACCTGGGTTGGTCCGCGATCTCGATAACCGTACGCTGAAAATGTGTAGTACTCGATCAACTCTCGATCAATGTGTTCTCGATCAATTTTATACATGTGTTATTAATTAAATTGTACTGGAAAATGTTGCAGTCAAGTGCTGTAAATCAAAGATCAAAGAAAGTTGATAAAGTTGCAAGTGAAAGGTAAACATGCTGTGTTTTACATCTTCTTTACATCACATCTCTTACACCGAACTGACTTGTGTCTGTGAATGCTGTATGTAAATGTATTGAGGTTTAATAAACTGTATTAATATTTGTGGTTTGCTTCATTTTTGCTTGTATTGTTTATTATTGATTTATTGTACTGATGTCTTGCAAATAAAAGTCGATTTTATTCAACAATTTATACATTACTTTCATCAAGTGTGTATTGTTTTGGTACACCAATATGGCCACTATTTCAATGTTTAGTTACACCAGTATAGCTGCCATTTCATTGTTTGTTACACCAATATGGCCACCATTTCATTGTTTTGGTACACGAGTATGGCCACCATTTGATTGTTTTGGTACACCACCAATATGGCCACCATTTCATTGTTTGGTACACCAATATGGCCACCATTTCATTGTTTCTGTACACCGATATGGCCACTATTTCATTGTTTTGGTACACCAATATGGCCACCATTTCATTGTTTTGGTACACCAATATGGCTGATTGGCCACTATTTCATTGTTTTGGTACACCAGTATGGCCACCATTTAGATGTTTTGGTACACCAGTATGACCACTATTTCATTGTTTTGGTACACCAGTATGGCCACCATTTAGATGTTTTGGTACACCAGTAATGGCCATCATTTCAATGTTTTGGTAGACCAGTATGGCTTCCAAATCAATGTTTTGGTACACCAGTATACCCACCATGATTTTCTTTATGATGAATATCCCACTACTACAGTCAATTGACTGAAAGTTCCATCAAATCCAACCATTAACTCCAAACGGCACTGCTATTGTTATATTATTTTGCAAGGCACCGGGCGTCTTGTTTTTTCTAATTTTGCGTTACGAGGGCCTAATTCTATCGAATACACTTCTGCTGCGCCAGGGCCTCGCAACTAAGCAGGATCTTCTATTACTGGTATAAGCAAGGACGGTTATGGCACGATCGGCTGTTCACGAATCTTTATTAAACTCTCAATAGATTGTTATATGAACTGTGAAGTACAGGAATGCCGAACACTCAAACATCATGGAAGATTAACCCGCTAGCGACTTTTTATAGTACAAACTGCTACACGAGGAAAGATTATACTACACCTAACAGATTATATAGGACTTCATAAACTATTTTGTACATATATCAAGCTGCATAAATAAAGACAACCCATACTAAAAGCTGATAAGAAACATCCATGCAGTTATAGTTTACACAAGGCAGTGCTGGAATACGAAAATTGATGAGACAAGCAAAAACTGAACACTAAGGCAAAGGAATGTTTTGGTAACGTTTGAGTAAATGACGAATGAAAGTCACAACATGGATAACACAATATGATACAGTTAATGTCTAAAATGTTTCCATTCCAACACAAAAACGCAACACTGACAAACAGAACGTATAGCCGTATACTGTATACAAGTGTTATGTGCAATTGGCTGAAGTGATGAATTGGGTGAGACAACTCAGCTTTTGACCAGGAAAAACGATCGAAGCTTACCTTGCAATATAAAAGAATTGCTTGTTCGCTGAAAAATCTTTTTGCTAGGTGTTGAATTGTCGCCACACGAATTGAAATCGAAAGCACTCACAGTCGAAGGTGATCGAAGCTGAAATCAGTCAAGTATATCGGGGGAAGTACCAGGACGTCAAACTGAGCTTATTGTGAAATTTGGAAAATTTAAAAGCGTTATTAACATACGGTTAGTAAGGGTTAATCAAGGACTCTTCTGTAATAAAATCAATTTTTGAAATTTAATTTACCGAGAAAGAAACTTCAAGAGTTAGAAATGACATTTCTCATTATTATGCGGTAAAGTGCATGTTGTCACACTATTTTTGAATGTGATAACCATTTATCACATGCACTGTCTGCAAACTAATCAACGGCAAACGTTGAATGGGGTCGTGAGATCTTAGTATTGATTTTGCTGACGGAGGAAAATTGGAGCATCCAGTGAAAATCTTCGAGGCACAAGCGAAAACTACTTACATGAAGCAAAGGCGGTCACCCATCCAAGTATTAACGCTATTTGATCAGGCTGATAACTTCAGCAATAAGAGCTAGACATCACGCTGAACAGCTTGTGCCACTCGCGGCTTCCTTTTGCCATGCACTCCGCGAGCATACCCATAATTTCTCTTCACGGTGTAATATTCTCTCTGTATCGTATATACGAGTACCGAATATTGTATGGGATGCTATACATTACATATATCGCAGCCATATATATGTTTGGCAAAAGGGGCATTCTGCATGCAATTGCTCTGTGACCTCCGCCTTATAAAGCCAGCGTGAACTCTTGACATTTTAGACAACACTCAATTTTTAAAGCTTAGCCTGTCTCAGTGACTTTACTCTGGCTATAATGCTAGACGATTTTAAGCCATGCACTAACGGCAGACTTCACCACAGACCTTTTTAACTGTTACGGGGGCTTTCTATCCAATACAGTTCTACTGCGCGAGGCCTCGCAACCGAACCGGTTTTCTATTGCTGAAAACCAATGCCACGACACAAAAGACAGGATGCTTTACAAATATCTTTATTAAGCTATCAACAGATTGGTGTAGTTAAAACTGGGAAGTATAGGAACGCCAAACTATCCCAGACCAAGACTATATAACCCAGAGCGACTTATGCAGATTGAAGTGTCAAATTCGAAAAAGCACGCAAGCAAAATAGTCAGAAAATAGGCGAAGCCTTTCTTTTCACGCCCACTTGCAATGGCTGAAACGTCGGAATGCAAAGCAGAAATCAAAATATAGTAAGGTTGGATATATACTGCCGAAACGTGGAACGTAGTCTAACGTTTCGAGCGAAGGCCCTTCGTCAGAGAGATATAGGACTTCACTCGAAACGTTAGTCTTCTACATATACCATGTTTCGGCAGTATATCTAACCTTACTATATTTTGATTTGTGTTTCAACACTGCCTACGCAGCACAATATTTTGATTTCACTGTTTGAATGCGAAGCAGCTCAGTTTCATTTTTTCTAAATTTGCGTTACGAAGACCTAATTCTATTGATACACTTCTGCTGCGCCAGGGCCTCGCAACTAAGCAGGATTTTCTATTATTGGTAAGCAAGGACACGACCGGTTGTTTCACAAATCTTTATTAAACTCTCAATAGATTGGTATATGAACTGTGAAGTATAGGAATGCCGAACACTCCCACATCATGCAAGTTTAAGCCGCTAGCGACTACTAATACAAAGTGTTACGCGAGGACAGATTATATTGTACGGGCCTAACAGATTATATGACTCATCAACTATTTTGTACATATACCAAGCTGTGTAAATAAAGACAACTCATACTAAAAGCTGAGAAGAAACATCCATGCAGTTATAGTTTACACAAGGGAGAAATACTTAAATTGACGAGACAAGCAAAAACTGAACACTAAGGCAAAGGACATTTTTTGGTAACGTTTGAGCAAACGACGAATGAAAGTCACAACATGGATAACACAATATGATACAGTTAATGTCTAAAATGTTTCCATTCCAACACAAATACGCAACACTGACAAACAGAACATATATATGGTAAACACCTCTATACTGTAGCACGTATTACTATACTGTATACAAGTGTTATGTGCAGTTGGCTGAAGTGATGAATTGGGCGAGACAACTCAGCTTTTGGCCAGGAAAAACCCATCGAAGCTTACCTTGCAATATAAAAGAACTGCTTGTTCGCTGAAAAATCTTTTTGCTAGGTCTTGAATTGTCGCAATACGAATTGAAATCGAAAGCACTCACAGTCGAAGGTGATCGAAAGTTATAAGGAAGCTGAAATCAGTCAAGTGGATCAGGGGAAGTACCAGGACGTCAAACTGAGCCTATTGTGAAATTTGGAAAATTTAAAAGCGTTATTAACATATGGTTAGTATAGGGTTAATTAAGGACTCTTTTGCAACATATGAAATCCTTTTTTTATTTAATTTACCCAGAAAGAAACGTCAAGAGTCAGAAATCAAATTTCTCATTAGTATGCGAGAAAGTGAATGTTATCACACTATTATTGAATACACCATACTGTCTGCAACTCCGCCTTACAAAGCCAGTGTAAACTCTTAAGCCATTCCACACAGCACTCGATTTAGTAAAGCTTAGCCGGTTTCAGTGACTATACTCTGGCTATAACGGTTGACGATTTTAAGCTCACTAACGGCAGACTTCACCACAGACGTTTTTAAATATAAACTGTTACGAGGGCTTTCTATCCAATATACAGTTCAACTGCGCGAGGCCTCGCAACCGAACCTGGTTTTCGATCACTGCATGAAAACCAATGCCACGACACAAACGACAAAGATGCTTTACAAATCTTTATTAAACTCTCAACAAATTAGTGTAGTTGAAACTGAGAAGTATAGGAATACCGAACACTCGCAGACCAAGACTAATCTAGTGACCGAATACAGAATCGTCAATTTCGAAAAGCGCGCAAGCTAAAGGTGCTGTTACACGATGCGATTTTTCTTGCAACTTGCAACAAATCACTGAATGTTGTAAGTTGCATAAGAAATCGCACCGTGTAACACCCCTAGCAACTTACGATTTTGTCATTTTTCCCGTGTTGCAAGTTGCAAGAAAAATTGGATGGGTTCTACTTTTTGCTGCAACTTGCAACAAAATCGCAAGTTGCTGAACGTGTAACACCCTTCCCGCAACTTGCGATTTTTTTTCCATATGTAAATTTGTTGCAAGTTGCAAGAAAAATCGCACCGTGTAACAGCAGCTTAAATACTGAAAGAAGGCGAATATATACTGCCGAAACATGGAACGTATAGAAGTCTAACATTTCGAGGAAGGCCCCTCGTCAGAGAGAAGGGCTTTGGCTCGAAACGTTAGTCTTCTACGTTCCAATGTTTCGGCAGTATATATCTAACCTAACTATATTTCCATTTGTGTTTCAACACTGCCTACGTAGCACATGCATTATTTTGATTTCACTGTTTGAATGCAAAGCAGCTCAGTTCCATTCTTTCTAAACTTGCGTTACGAGGACCAGGGCCTCACAACTAAGCAGGATCTTCTATTACTGGTAAGCAAGGACGGTTATGACACGACCGGTTGTTTCACGAATCTTTATTAAACTCTCAATAGATTGGTATATGAACTGTGAAGTATAGGAATGCCGAACACTGCCACATCATGCAAGATTAACCCGCTAGCGACTACTAATACAAAGTGTTACGCGAGGGCAGATTATATTGTACCTAACAGATTATATGACTCATAAACTATTTTGTACATATACGAAGCTGTGTAAATAAAGACAACTCATACTAAAAGCTGATAAGAAACATCCATGCAGTTATAGTTTACACAACGGAGTGAATACGAAAATTGAGGAGACAAGCAAAAACTGAACACTAAGGCAAAGGACATGTTTTGGTAACGTTTGAGCAAATGACGAATGAAAGTCACAAAATGGATAACACAATGTAATACAGTTAATGTCTAAAATGTTTCCATTCCAACACAAAAACGCAACACTGACAAACAGAAGGTATATATGGTAAACACCTCTATACTGTAGCACGTATATTATATACAAGTGTTATGTGCAATTGGCTGAAATGATGAATTGGGTGAGACAACTCAGCTTTTGACCAAAAAAACCCATCGAAGCTTACCTTGCAATATAAAAGAACTGCTTGTTCGCTGAAAAATCTTTTTGCTAGGTGCTGAATTGTCGCAATACGAATTGAATTCGAAAGCACTCACAGCCGAACGTGATCGTAAGTGATAAGGAAGCTGAAATCAGTCAAGTAGATCAGGGGAAGTACCAGGACGTCAAACTGAGCCTATTGTAAAATTGGGAAAATTTAAAAGCGTTATTAACATACGGTTAGTAAGGGTTAAGCTTTCCTATTGCCTTGTGATATAGTGACTCAGGTTCCGCGTTAATATCCCTCAAGCCATGGTATTAGTTATAAATAAACAAAGACATCAATTACAAAGATTCTTGAATTCTGATTACACTTTTCTTTAGCATTATAAAGTATTTGAAATGAATTAGCTGTATATATAAACAAAGACAATTACTGTATACTAAAAGCTGATATTATAAGGCATGTACATGCTATTAAATTACACAAGGTGGGGGTATCTTTAATTGGAAGTTGAACTTACAGTCATTTGCAACTCATTGTTTCACCCAAATCTTTGGAAGTTGACTGTTCGTTCCGAAGTTCGCAAGTTCGTTGAGAGCAGTGTTTGCAAAGTCAAGTTTCGTAAAAATCCCAATAAAAGTCTGAAAATATCCCAAGATTCCCTATTTTTTACCAAAAAATCCCAAGGTTCACAGTGCTCCTATAAACAATCAGTTCTCATTATATATCAAATTTTTACCTTTAAATTGTTTTTCATGTTTCCACGAAGGATTTAATGTGTGCATTTTTGCGTGTGTACACGGAGAACTTTGTGGTGAGTACGAAATTTTTTCCGTTTATAGCAATCTGAGCCTATTGTATCAATGATAATTCATTTGGATAGAGTACTTCATCTTGTCTAAATCAAACGAATACATAGGCTTGTGGAGTATGATCACTGAGTATGATTGGTATGATCTAATGATCAAGTAAATTAAAAAAATAATAATTAACATTGAAACCAGCTTTTTAAAACCGAAACTGTTTGCTCTGAAAAAATCCCAACTCCTTCAAAAAATCCCAACTCCTTCAAAAAATCCCAAGATCTTGGGATAAAATCCCAAGGTTGGCAACACTGGTTGGGAGGTTCAAAGTTCGTTTTGAACTACGCATATGATTGGCTGCTAGGAACCAAGCAACCAATCAAATACAGAGTTTAAAACGAACTACGATTCGAACGAACTTCCGAACTTCCGAACGAACGTCCGAAGATTTGGGTTAAAAGTGAGTTACAAATGACTGTAAAACTGACCAGACACATGTTCCGAGACATAATATATAACAAGAGAGTTGATGTTCGCGTGCATAAATACGTTTTTGGCCCAACTCAGGCTTATTTAGCCCGAGCCGAAGGCGAGGGTTAAAATTGGCTCTGAGAAGGGCCCAACTCATCAGCTGTATTACTATTATAATAATTTTAGCGGGCATTTAAAACGAAAAAAATGAAATCAAAGACAGTATACGGTAAACAGTATCTTCAACAGTGCCACCTTTGCGTCGGCGTGTATTTCATAACTTACATGTAACTTGGCAGAAAAACGCAACATTTGTCATGAAAACAATCTTTGCTCCAAAGTATTGACAAGAAAAGTTTACAATTCCGTAAACAACAAACCAATAGTGATTCAGAACTGTTAGAACTGATAGGCTCAGATAAGCGGGGTAAAAAAATTTTTAATAGATTTGTCGCTTACGTGTAACTTGGCAGAAAAACGCAACATTTGTCATGAAAACAATCTTTGCTCCAAAGTATTGACAAGAAAAGTTTACAATTCCGTAAACAACAAACCAATAATGATTCAGAACTGTTAGAATTGATAGGCTCAGATCAGCGGGCTAAAAAAATTTTTTAAATATATTTGTCGCTTACGTGTAACTTGGCAGAAAAACGTAACATTTTTCATCAAAATAATCTTTGCTTCAAAGTATTGACAAGAAAAGTATTCCGTAAACAACAAACCAATAGTACACTGATTCTTGTACTTTTTGTTATTTTCTTTAGCGAGGGCCACAAGTTTGTTAGTACTTTGTACTATTAAGTGTCACCTTCTTTAAATAAAGTTTCTATCTATCTTTAGTAGAAACTTACTAGTATTTTATTGCAAATGCTGTAATCTGATTGGCTACTCTACTCGATATCTATTTAACAATTAGACAACGAGTCCGAGTTGTCTATGAGCGAATAGTCAACGAAGGCGAAGCCTGAGTTGACTATTCGCTCATAGATAACGAGGACGAGTTGTCTAATTGTTTTAGTATACACCCTTTACCTGCTGTAAAAAATACAGTTTTTCTAGTGCAAACTGACAAAAATGTTGTGTTATTTAACCACTCGTGAGCGGCAAGTAAAAGCAGATTTATTGATAAAATACGGTTTGTATTTCGTTCCTTACCATTAAAAATCTTCATGCCATATTTTGTGGCGTTTTTAGTTTTCTCAGGGATAGAATTGTCTATCAAACTCTCAAAAAATTCCTCCAAAACGTCTGCAAAACGAGAGTTTACTGCCATATTTTTTCAGGTTTGTTTTCATTTTTCTCAAACGTTGTCCATCACGAATAGACAACGGTTGAGTAGCCAATCAGAATAAAGGATTTGTAATAGACGATGGTTGGGTGTATACTAATCGATAGATAGCGAGTAGCAAATTGAGTACCAGTACTCGCGCGGCCATACAGTAAAACAACATGGAGGACACGAAGAGTGACCGATTGTTTTGTCTTGGTTTTCGCACAGAAACAATGGTTATGCTTCGTTGTTTGAAATAATCTGGAAGAACTAAGGTACACAAATTAGTTTCTACTAAAACAATTAGATTATTCGCTCTCAATTTCTATGAGATGATAGTTGACTCGAGCTCCGCTCTCGTCAACTATTCACTCGAGCTCCGCTCTCGTCAACTATTCACTCATAGAAATTTCGAGCTCGTAATCTAATTGTTAATTATTAATAGTGATTTAGAACTGTTTAAACTGATAGCCTCAGATCAGCCGGCTAAAATATACTTAGCCCGCTTAATTCTTCATTTTAGCCCGCAAAAAACACCACAATGCCCGATGAAATTATTATAATTAACATTAGCATATACCTTGCGGGTGAATAGTGCTTTTCACGCAATCTGATATCGCAGGGTATCTGATTGGTTCCTCTAGCTCAGGATATCCTGCACTATTCACCTGCGGGCAAAACAAAATGGCGGACAGTTTTGCTTTGCTTTCCGAAGCAGGAGATTTTGTTGATAAACAAGGCTGATGTAGTAGATAATTAGACCTACAACACGTTCTAAAGTTTGATTTTAGACTAATCTGCATCGTTGGCTCCTGATCGTTTTAGACGGATATCTTGAGCATGTTCATAATACTGCTTGGCTTGCTGCAGGTCACCCAGGTTTATGTGCACATTGGCCAGGTTGTTGTAAGAAGCTGCGACTTCCAAATGACTAGATCCTAATTGTTTAATATAAATATCTAGTGCATGTTCATGATACTGCTAGGCTTGCTGCAGGTCACCCAAGGCTTGGTACACAATACCTAGGCTGCTATAGGAAGCTCCAACCTTCATATGGTTAGATCCTAACTGTTTAACTCTTTCTTGTCCGAATTGGTCTTTAGTATTTTATTCTGGCTAACGCCAGACGATTTTATTCACCTCTGGGGAAGCCCCCAGACAGGAATGAATTATAAACTATCTCTTTAACTCTTTCTTGTCCGAATTGGTCTTTAGTATTTTATTCTGGCTAACGCCAGACGATTTTATTCACCTCTGGGGAAGCCCCCAGACAGGAATGAGTTATAAACTATCTCTTTAACTCTTTCTTGTCCGAATTGGTCTTTAGTATTTTATTCTGGCTAACGCCAGACGATTTTATTCACCTCTGGGGAAGCCCCCGGACAGGAATGAGTTAATATAAATATCTAGTCCACGTTCATGATACTGCTTGGCTTGTTGCAGGTCGCCTAAGTAGTAGTACACAATGCCTAGATTGATGTGAGATTCCCCAACATTCACATGGTTAGCTCCTAACTGTTTAATACGAATATCTAGTGCAAGTTCATTATACTGCTTGGCTTGCTGCAGGTCACCCAACGCTTGGTGTACAAGGCCCAGGTTGTTGTAGGAAGCTGCCACGTCCACATGGTTGGATCCTAACTGTTTAATACAAATATCTAGTGCACGTTCATAATACTGCTTGGCTTGCTGCAGGTCACCCAAGTCTTTGTACACACTGCCCAGGTTGTTGTAGGAAGCTGCAACGTCCACATGGTTAGATCCTAACTGTTTAATACGAATATCTAGTGCACGTTCATGATACTGCTTGGCTTGCTGCAGGTCACCCAAGTCTTGGTACACACTGCCCAGGTTGTTGTAAGAAGCTCCAACCTTCACATGGTTAGATCCTAACTGTTTAATACAAATATCTAGTCCATGTTCATGATACTGCTTGGCTTGCTGCAGGTCACCCAAGGCTTGGTACACAATACCTAGGCTGCTGTAGGAAGCTCCAACCTTCACATGGTTAGATCCTAACTGTTTAATACAATATCTAGTCCACGTTCATGATACTGCTTGGCTTGTTGCAGGTCGCCTAAGTAGTAGTACACAACACCTAGGTTGATGTGAGATTCCCCAACACACACATGGTTAGCTCCTAACTGTTTAATACGAATATCTAGTGCACGTTCATTATACTGCTTGGCTTGCTGCAGGTCACCCAAGACTTGGTACACACTGCCCAGGTTGTTGTAACATAGTGCAACATCCACATGGTTAGATCCTGACTGTTTAATAGAAATATCTAGTGCACGTTCACAATACTGCTTGGCTTGCTGTAGGTCACCCAAGTCTTCGTGCGCATTGCCCAGGTTGTTGTAGGACAGTGCAACATTCACATGGTTAGGTCCTAACTGTTTAATATAAATATCTATTGCACGTTCATAATACTGCTTGGCTTGCTGCAGGTCACCCAACTCTTGATACACAACGCCCAGGTTGCTGTAAGAAGTGCCAACACGCACATGGTTAGATCCTAACTGTTTAATAAGAATGTCTAGTACATGTTCATAATACTGCTTGGCTTGCTGCAGGTCACCCAACTCTTGGTACACAACGCCCAGGCCGTTGTAAGAAGCTGCCACGTGCACATGGTTAGATCCTAACTGTTTAATATAAATATCTAGTGCACGTTCATAATACTGCTTGGCTTGCTGTAGGTCACCCAAGGCTTTGTACGCACTGCCCAGGTTGTTGTAAGAAGTTGCAACGTCCACGTGGCTAGAGCCTAACTGTTTAATAAGAATGTCTAATGCACGTTCATAATACTGCTTGGCTTGCTGTAGGTCACCCAAGTCTTGGCGCACACTGCCCAGGTTGTTGTAGCTATGTCCAACATCCACATGGTTAGATCCTAACTGTTTAATACGAATATCTAGGGCTAGCTTATGGTACCTCATGGCTTGTTGTAGTTCACCAAGTGCTTCAAACAAAACGCCTAATTGATCGTAAATATCACTAATTTCTTCAAAGTATTTTCTACTACTATCGTTGCTTCTGTTCAACTGCAAAATTTGTAAAGCTGTAGTTAAAAAATGTTTTGTGGGTGAATATTCCCCGTAGTGAAAAACAACTGAAGCAAAATATGAAAATATTTGCGGGATTTCTGAACTTGCAAATAAAGAACACGTTTTGTTGTTCCAAGGTATTTTGGTCATTGCAGCATGAAATTCTTTAAGATGTGGCACCATAGTTCTTCCAACAAACTCGTGTTTCGATTGATAAAATGATTGAGCTACAATTTCAAATCTACTCATGATTTTTACCAATTTACGTTTAGCGTCGTAAACTTTAATGACATCATGCACAATGCGGTGTAAGCGAATAGAAACAACTTGGGAATCATCAGGCAGAATTAAAGAACATTTTCGGATTTTGATACCAACTCGTTCTCTATCTTGATTTTTGTCTACAAGAACAACGTAATTTATTACAACATCAAGCGGTAGAGGTTCATGCGATGCTAACGATAGGAAGTTGAAAATGTGATTCAACTCTACGTCAGTCTCTGCAGCTTTCTCTACAGCGAGTAGTACAGCGGCCGTCATGGTTAGTGAATAGGCTGGGTTAATCTCGCGAAGTTGTTCTTGTGTTATATGTCCTTTTCCCGCATCAAGCTTTCCCAAATAATTGTGCCAGGAGAATTTTGGCGATACTTCAGTTGCAATTACTTGATTGAGATAAACTGCGGCGGCAGCCAGTGCAAGTGGTTGGTAATCCAATTGTTTTGCCACTTCAGCCAACATGGGGTCTTTTGCATCATCAGTTCCAGAAAGATTAGCTAGCAACTGACAAGACTCAGTCACTCCCATACCTAAACTCACAGAGATGTGAGCAGTAAGCGAACTATTTGGAGGAATGGACAGACTATCCTGTGTGGTGATTAATACCTGACCACCATTCCATTCTTCATCTCCCAGCTGAGGTAGAAACTGAGACACAAGCTTCAAGTTCTCGACATTATCAACAATAACCAGCCAGGAATGATAAGTCTTGATTCTAGTCGCAATTTGGGTTCTTAAATGTCGGATTTTTATTTCTATTGATTGCGTTGCATTAATGATGTTTGCTACGATACGTTCAGTGCAATTCAAACGCCGTGCGAAATCTTCATAGGATTCTAAGAGAGCTTGCAGTGTTTCTGCGTTTAAAGTCATAACAAATGTTAGGCCACTCAAATTCGCGTAACCATCGTAGAGTTTGCCGACTAATCTGCTAAGCTGAGATTTCCCACTGCCGGGGTTTCCAGAAATGTAGAAATAGGTAAGCTTGCCGTTGTTGCTTTTGTAAAGCTCTCGTAAATCGTTGAGAATTGCTGTGACATTGGCAGTGCGATTCGCGACTTCGTGAATTGGCCGAGTGGGGAGAACTTTGAATACGACATGTTTTGGATTCGGTGATGGCTGCAACCAAATAAAAATAAGGGAAAGAAAAACCAAAACAGCGGGAATTGCTAAAAATAAGAGCCAATTATAATTGAACACTTTTAATTGCTCATTTGTGAATTTATCGATCTCTGTGATAGGAAGACCAAGAGCTATGAACGAATTTCGGATCTTGTTTGATGCATTTGCAAAGGCTTTGTCCGGCAGTTGGCCTCGAGGATCGTGAAGGATATTATTTCTTAGGTCTCTTAAGTTGTTGACCTCTTTGCGAATGATAGGATCCAGACCAGCTCCATTTATTGCGTTAGAAAAAATGATTGCTTGAAATAGCACAGTACAATCCCATTCGTTTGTATTTCCTTGTTTAAATTTGGGTAGGTGTTCTTTTGCGTGTGGTCTTGTTTTTTCGCGATTATACAACTCTTGACCGCTGATAGGCGTGTCATCCCAGTCTCCAAGCGTTGCTTGATAGAGTGTGTTCCACTCTTGTTTGAAGATTGTCCTCAGGCCTTTACATACAATATCTTTCAGAATTCTTGTCATCAAACTATAGTTTCTCTTGTCGTTGCTGTACCATAAAAACATTTTTATGTATCTAGATATGGAAAATTTCCTCAAACCTATCGGACAGTGGAATAGAAAATAGAATGGAATAAAATTGAATGGAATGGTATGGTATGGAATGAAATATGCTAGACTGGGGAAGACTGGGGTAGAGTAGAGTAGAGTAGAATAGAGTAGAGTAGAGTAGAGTAGAGTAGAGTAGAGTAGAGTAGAGTAGAGTAGAGTAGAGTAGAGTAGAGTAGAGTAGAGTAGAGTAGAGTAGAGTAGAGTAGAGTAGAGTAGAGTAGAGTAGAGTAGAGTAGAGTAGAGTAGAGTAGAGTAGAGTAGAGTAGAGTAGAGTAGAGTAATACAATATGATACAGCTAATGTCTAAAATGTGTCCATTCCAATACAAAAACGCAACACTGACAGTGACAAACAGAACGTATATATGGTGACACGTTTATATACTGTAGCACGTATACTGTATACAACTGTTATGTGAAATTGGCTGAAGTGATGAATTGGGCGAGACAACTCAGCTTTTGGTATGAAGGTAAAACGATCTAAGCTTACCTTGAAATGTGAAAGAACTGCTTGTTCGCTGAAAAATCTTTTTGCTAGGTGTTGAATTGTCGTCACACGAATTGAAATCGAAAGCACTCACAGTCGAAGGTGATCGAAGCTGAGATCAGTCAAGTATATCGGGGGAAGTACCAGGACGTCAAACTGAGCCTATTGTGAAATTTGGAAAATTTAAAAGCGTTATTAACATACGGTTAGTAAGGGTTAATCAAGGACTCTTCTGTAATAAAATCAATTTTTTTTATTTAATTTACCGAGAAAGAAACTTCAAGTGTTAGAAATGACATTGCTCATTAGTATGCGGTAAAGTGCATGTTATCACACTATTTTTGAATGTGATAATTTCTCACACTGTCTGCAAACTAATCAACAGCAAACGTTGATGGGGTCGTGAGATCTTAGTATTGATTTTGCTGACGGAGGAAAATTGGAGCATCCAGTGAAAATCCTCGAGGCACAAGCGAAAACTACTCACATGAAACAAAGGTGGTCACCCATCCAAGTATTAACGCTATTTGATCAGGCTGATAACTTCAGCGATAAGAGCTAGACATCGCGCTGAACAGCTTGTGCCACTCGCGGCTTCCTTTTGCCATGCACTCTACGAACATACCCATAATTTCTCTAATTCACGGTGTAATATTCTCTCTGTATCGTATATACGAGTACCGAATATTGTATGGGATGGTATATCCCTTATAAAGCCAGTGTGAACTCTTAACTTTCTAGACAACATGCCTTTACTCTGGCTATAACGCTAAAGGATTTTAAGCCCACCAACGGCAGACTTTACCACAGACATTTTTAAATATAAACTGCTACGGGGGCTTTCTATCCAATACAATTCTACTGCATGAGCGAGGCTTCGCAACCGAGCGCGATTTTCTATTGCTGAAAACCAATGCCAGGACACAAACGACAGGATGCTTTTCAAATATTTATTACATAAGCTCTCAACAGATTGGTGTTAGTCTGTTAGTTGAAACTGGGTAGTATAGGATATGCCAAACCAAACCATCCCAGACCAAGACTATATATATATACTGAACTCATCATGAGCGACTAATGCAGAAGTGTCAAATTCGAAAAAGCAGGCAAGCAAAATAGTCAGAAAGAAGGCGAAGCCTTTCTTTTCACGCCCACTTGCAATGGCTGAAACGTCTGAATACATGAAAAGCACAAATCGAAATATAGTAAGGTTAGATATGTACTGCCCAAACATGGAACGTAGAAGTCTAACGGTTCGAACGAAGGTCCTTTGTCAGAGAGAAGGGCCTTCGCTCGAAACATTATAGATTGCGATTTGTGTTTCAACATCGCCTGCGCAGCACGATACTTTGATTTCCCTGTTTGAATGCGAAGCAGCTCAGTTTAATTCTTTCTAAATTTGCGTTACGAGGACCTAATTCTATCGAATACACTTCTACTGCCCCTGGGCTTCGCAACTAAGCAGGATCTTCTATTACTGGTAAGCAAGGACGGTCATGAGACGACCAATAGATTGGTATATGAACTGTGAAGTACAGGAATGCCGAACACTCCCACATCATGCAAGATTAATCCTCTAACGACTACTAATACAAAGTGCTGCGCGAGGGAAGATTATATTGTACCTAACAGATTATGTGACTCATCAAACTATTTTGTACGTATACGAAGCTGTATAAATAAAGACAACTCATACTAAAAGCTGATAAGAAACATCCATGCAGTTATAGTTTACACAACGGAGTGAATACGAAAATTGACGAGACAAGCAAAAACTAAACACTAAGGCAAAGGACATGTTTTGGTAACGTTTGAGCAAATGACGAATGAAAGTCACAAAATTGATAACACAATATGATACAGTTAATGTCTAAAATGTTTCCATTCCAACACAAATACGCAACACTGACAAACAGAACATATATATGGTAAACACCTCTATACTGTAGCACGTATTACTATACTGTATACAAGTGTTATGTGCACTTGGCTGAAGTGATGAATTGGGCGAGACAACTCAGCTTTTGACCAGAAAAAACCCATCGAAGCTTACCTTGCAATATAAAAGAACTGCTTGTTCGCTGAAAAATCTTTTTGCTAGGTCTTGAATTGTCGCAATACGAATTGAAATCGAAAGCACTCACAGCCGAAGGTGATCGAAAGTTATAAGGAAGCTGAAATCAGTCAAGTAGATCAGGGGAAGTACCAGGACGTCAAACTGGGCTTATTGTGAAATTTGGAAAATTTAAAAGTACTGTATAATAAACGAAATTATCATTATATCTGATAAAACACGAACTGCGAGTTTATTATACGGCTTCAAAAACGAACCACGTGGTAAGTTGATTGGCGGAGTTAGTTTGAAAAATAACCTTGTCTAAGCCGAGAAAATCAAAGCCAAAGTTTATGTAAATCAGGAGAAATCTTTATCACATATAAAGATACGATACGGTCATGATTTTCTTTTGTGTTTTCCTCATGAATTATTAATGAGTTTTTGAAGTGTTGTTAACATATGGTTATTATAGGGTTAATTAAGGACTCTTTTGCAATGAAAACAATTTTTTTTATTTGATTTAAGGCGGTTTTCCACAAGCTCTCAAGTGGAACTAATTAGCCAAGACAAAAGAGAAATGTCGAGTCGGCCGACAAATGTCGCCTAGTGAAAAACCGCCTTTACCGAGAAAGAAACGTCAAGAGTTAGAAATCAAAATACTTATTAGTATACAATAAACGGTGTGCCGCTAATTAGTGGTTATCACGCTCTTTTTCAGTCAAAGGAGTGTGATAACCATTTACCGTACACTGTATGCAAAACTAATCCAAATAGGTCCAAATCAGTTGAATAAAGGGTTTAATTGGTCTGTTTGAACACTGAAATGTGGGGTGTGTCATGCTATAACATACGGTTGGTAAGGGTTAATCAATGGTCACGAGTGTGATAAATTCTCTATCACACGAGTGAACATTGATTAACCATCTTATCTCTCGATTCTTCTGCAATGAAATCATCTTTTTACCGAGAAAATTACCGTTAGCGCTAATTAACGCTCACTGTACCCTTGTGGCAGTTTCAGCGCTCTGGCCGTATAACAACTCATGCTTTCTGGATTTGCGCACTATACTTATACCATCCCACAAGCAGTTGTCACCGTCAATTGCTTGGGTAATATATAAGTAGTGTTTTCACATCTAGATTGTTCCAAGTTACACTGATGAGTTGTCATACAGCCGGACTCGCATGTCTGTAGATTGCATGAATATATATATATACATATATATATATACGTGTGGGTTTTGGTCTACGAAACGCAAAGAGTGCTCGATAACATATAGTTAGAGCAAATATAGATTTTCGCTTACCTCAAAAGTCTGCTACAGGCTGTTTCATCTAAAAAGAATCTTCAAGCAGATCTGCTTGAAGATTCTTTTTTAGATGAAACAGCCTGTAGCAGACTTTTGAGGTAAGCGAAAATCTATATTTGCTCTAACTATATGTTATGCCCAATATCATTTATATATATATATATATATATATATATATATATATATATATATATATATATATATATATATATATATATATATATATATATATATATATATATATATATATATATATATATAAATGATATTGGGCATTTCACTCGATTACACAGCATGTTCTAAGGATTTAGGGTGAAGGAAAATTCGAGTGTGGAATATATACATTTTAAGACCAAACCGGGAGCAGTTGCGAAAAATGCAACTACACAGGCCCTCCGGCAGGAATTGAACCCACGACCCATGCTATATATATATATATATATATATATAGTTATATATATATATATATATAGTTATATATGACATAATTGTAGCAATCGAGGTACCAGGCGGGAATCGTAATCTTGTTATAAAAATTATTGCCCAGCAAATAATTCGTAACAAAGCCATGATAAAATCAAAAGTCGTAAGTAAGCATGATAAAAAAATTTTTTAATAAAGAACTAACGTTTCGTCACTAACCAGCGACATCATCAGAGTGATAAATATTTACAAAAATGTCTCAGCTTTATACCTACGCAATTACAAAAATAGATGTGATAGGAGAATAATAAATGAGGGAGACGTCAGAAGTGAAGAGTCACCCGCGAAGGTGAGAAGTCAGAATAACATTAAAGGAAAGGATCTAATATTAGCATTAAGTGATGGATTTATTTTTGATATGAGTAAACTTTCTCGGAGAAGGACATTAAATTCTGAATTACCAGATGATAAAATAGAGAAGTCATCAAACGAGATAGGATGACCAGTTTGACTCACGTGTGTGGAAATACTAGATAAGGTTGATTGAGAAACTCTGTTTCCGGTGTAAGGTGAAATGCCCATATGCTCAGAAGCCCTAATGTGTAAATTTCGGCATGTTTCGCCAATATACAAGGAGTTACATCCTTGGCACGTAAATTTGTAAACGGCAGTTTAACGCTACTATGGCTTAAACGTTTTTTGAACGTAGCTTCAAAGAGTGGTCATGAACAGTAAATTTTTAAGCTACGTTCAAAAGACTTTTAAACCAGAGTAGCGTTAAACTATGCACTGATTCTTCACCTGGCTGCGTTGGGACTTTATTTGTTATATACTAAATATTAATTTAATAGATTACGAGTTAGATGCGAGAACTAGAGCATGCACTTCTTGTCTAACTGTTCCATACTAATAATGGCATTTACACGTTTTTCATACTCCTTGGCTTTCTTCGGGTTGCCCAATTTTTCGTGGACAATCATCAGGTTTCGATAAGATTTTGCAAGGTTGCCATGCTTAGGTCCTAACTGTTTGATTGTGATGTCTATGGCTGTTTCATAATACTGCTTTGCTTTCTCCAAATCACCTAAATCTGAGTGCACAATGCCCAGGTGGTGGAAACAACTTGCAACGTGAACATGATTAGATCCGAACTGTTTGATAAAAATGTCTAAGGCATGTTCATAATACTGTTTGGCTTGCTGCATGTCACCCAAGCTGAGATGCGCAAAACCCAAGTTGGCGTACGTTTTTGCAACAGCAACATGGCTACATCCAAACAATTTTTTTTGAAATTCTAGAATGGAATAAAGAGTTTTTTTGGCCACCTGCGGGTAACCCAATCTTCCGTATAGTATTCCCAAATTGGATGTAACGGTCGCAAAATTGGCATATAAATTAGGACCTCCAGACATTTTCAATAAAATGTTAGAAGCACGTTCATAATATTCCTTGGCTTTCTCAAGATCATCCAAGGACTCGTGCACATTGCCCAGGTTGGTGTAAGTAGCAGCAACATCAGCATGATTAGGTCCTGACAGCTTATTTAAAATGTCTAAGGATAACTTGAAAAACCTCATGGCTTTCCGACCATTATCCTTCTTTAAGTATACAGTTCCCAAATTGTTGTAAGCACGTGCAACATAAATATGATTACGTCCATGCTGTTTAATAAAAGTGTCCAGGGAACGTTCTTTATAGCTTTGGGCTTGTTCCAGATTACCAAGCTCTTCGTACACAGTACCTAAATCACTATAGATTTTACTGATTTCGTTAAGGTTGTTATCCTTGTAATGTACTCCAAGCTTCTTCCCGTTGTTGTTTAAAATTTGTAAAGCCATTGTTAGAAAATGTTTTGAAAGTAGAAATTCACCGTGGCGATAAAGAACTGCACCAAAATCAGAAAATATTTTGTGGATGCTTGAGCTCGCAATTGTTGAATATGTATTTTTTAAGTTCTTTTTCTTCTCAAACATGCTGGTCATTGCATAATATGCTTTTAAATGTGGAACCAAAGCCCTTTCACTAATGTTACATTTATATTGATGTAGTGTTCGAGCTGTAATTTCAAATCTACTCGCAATTTCTTTTACTGATCCGCATATACCGGCGTAAACTTTAATGACATTATGCACAATGCGGTGTAAACGAATAAAAATGCCTTTGCGGTCTTCCGACAAAATTAAAGAACATTTTAGGATTTTGACACCAATTTGTTCTCTATCTTGATTTTTGTCTACAAGAAGAACGTAATTTATTGGAACTTCAAGTGGCAAAGGATCATGGGATGCTAACGATAGGAAGTTGAAAGTGTGATTCAACACTACGTCAGTCTCTGCAGCTTTCCTTACAGCAAGTAGTACAGCGGTCGTCATGGTTAGTGAATAGGCTGGGTTAATCTCGCGAAGTTGTTCTTCTGTTAGCTGTCTTTTTCCCTCATCAAGTTTTTCCAAATATTTGTGCCAGGAGAATTCTGGAGATACTTTGGTTTCTCTAACTTGTTTGAAGTAAACTGCGGCGGCAGCCATTGCAAGTGGTTGGTGATCCAATTGTTTTGCCACTTCAGCCAACATGGGATCTTCCGCATCACCACCTCCAGAAAGTGTCGCTAGCAGATGACAAGACTCAGTCACTCCCATACCTAAACTCACAGTGATGTGAGCAGTAAGCGAACTATTTGAAGGAATGGACAGACTATCCTGTGTGGTGATTAATACCTGACCACCATTCCATTCTTCATCTCCTAGCTGAGGCAGAAGCGGAGACACAAGCTTCAAGTTCTCGACGTTATCAACAATAAGCAGCCAGGAATGATAAGTCATGATTCTAGTCGCAATTTGGGTTCTTAAATGTCGGATTTTTATTTCTACTGATTGCGTTGAATTAATGATGTTTGCTACGATACGTTCAGTGCAATTCAAACGCCGTGCGAAATCTTCATAGGATTCTAAGAGAGCTTGAAGTGTTTCTGCGTTTAAAGTCATAACGAATGTTAGGCCACTCAGATTCGCGTAACCATCGTGGAGTTTGCCGACTAATCTGCTTAGCTGGGATTTCCCACTGCCGGGGTTTCCAGAAATGTAGAAATAGGTAAGCTTGCCATTGTTGATTTTATAAAGCTCTCGTAAATCGTTTAGAATTGCTGTGACATTGGCAGTGCGATTCGCGACTTCGTGAATTGGCCGAGGGGGAAGAACTTTGAATACAACATGTTTTGGATTCGGTGATGGAAACCAAATAAAAACAAGGGAAAGAAAAAGAAAAACAACAGGAATTGCCCAAAATAAAAGACAATTAAAACTGAGCACTTTACGCTTTTGCTCACTTATGATTTTTTCGATCTCTGTGATAGGAAGACGGAGAACTTTGAACGAATTTCGGACCTTGTTTGATGCATTTTCAAACGCTCTGTCCGGCAGTTGACCTCTGGAAACGTGAAGGATATTATTTCTTAGGTCTCTCAGGTTGTCCACCTCTTTACGAATGCTAGGATTTAGCGGACCTAATTTACCAATTGAGTTTGAATAAAGAATTACATCAGACAGCACAGTACAATCCCATTCGTTTGTATTTCCATCCTTAAATTGGGGTAGGTATCCTTTTGCGCGTGGTCTTCCCCTTTCCAGATTATACAACTCTTGACCACTTATGGGCGTGTCATCCCATTCTCCAAGCGTTGCCCTGTAATGGCTGTTCCACTCTTGTTTGAAGATTGTCCTCAGGCCTTCACTTACAATATCGGTTACAATCGTTCTCATCAAAATATAGTTTCTCTTGTTTTTATTGTTCCATAGTGAAGACATTTTTATGTATCCAGAAATGGCACTAATACCCTCAAACCTATTTGACAGTAGAATAGAATATACAATGTAGAATGTAGAGTGTAGAATGTAGAATATAATATAGAATTTAGAATATATAATTTAGAATGTAGAATATAGTCTGAACATAGAACATATAGAACATATAAAACATAGAACATAGAATGTAGAATTTAGAATATAGAATGTAGAATTTAGAATTAGGATATAGAAAATAGAATATAGGATATAGTATAGTATAGTATAGTATAGAATATAGAATATAGAATATAGAATATAGAATATAGAATATAGAATATAGAATATAGAATATAGAATATAGAATGTAGAATGTAGAATGTAGAATGTAGAATGTAGAATGTAGAATGTAGAATGTAGAATGTAGAATAGAATGTAGAATGTAGAATGTAGAATGTAGAATGTAGAATGTAGAATGTAGAATGTAGAATGTAGAATGTAGAATGTAGAATGTAGAATGTAGAATGTAGAATGTAGATTGTAGATTGTAGAATGTAGAATGTAGAATGTAGAATGTAGAATGTAGAATGTAGAATGTAGAATGTAGAATAGAATGTAGGCCTAGAATGTAGAATGTAGAATGTAGAATGTAGAATGTAGAATGTAGAATGTAGAATGTAGGCCTAGAATGTAGAATGTAGAATGTAGAATGTAGAATGTAGAATGTAGAATGTAGAATGTAGAATGTAGAATGTAGAATGTAGAATGTAGAATGTAGAATGTAGAATGTAGAATATAGAATGTAGAATGTAGAATGTAGGCCTAGAATATAGAATGTAGAATGTAGAATGTAGAATGTAGAATGTAGAATGTAGAATGTAGAATGTAGAATGTAGGCCTAGAATGTAGAATGTAGAATGTAGAATGTAGAATAGAATGTAGGCCTAGAATGTAGAATGTAGAATGTAGAATGTAGAATGTAGAATAGAGAATAGAGAATAGAGAATTTAGATATAGAATATAGAAATTAGAGTATACAGTTTAGAATAGAATATAGAATATAGAATATAGAATATAGAATATAGAATATAGAATATAGAATATAGAATATAGAATATAGGATATAGAATATAGAATATAGAATATAGAATATAGAATATAGAATATAGATAGAGAACAGAGAACAGAGAACAGAGAACAGGGAACAGGGAACAGGGAACAGGGAACAGGGAACAGGGAACAGGGAACAGGGAACAGGGAACAGAGAATAGAGAATAGAGAATTTAGATATAGAGTATAGAAATTAGAATATACAGTTTAGAATATAGGATATAGAATTTAGATATAGGATTTAGAACTTAGAATTCAGAATATAGAGTTTAGAATATAGCACACAGAATATAGAATACAGAACACAGAATAAGACTAGCGGAATGCAGAACATAGAATATAGCGGCATACAGAGCATAGCGGAATACCGAATATAGAATAGACTATAATTAATAGAAAATAGAATGAAAGGTTACCTGTTCCTATGGAGTATCGGCACCTTCAAATAAAATTAAATCGAATCGATTCGTATCATTCCTGTGCAATACGCCGCTGCTTTATAGAAGAAGGCATACTAATATTTACCACTCAACATTCTGTTCTTGCGTCAAAAGAGAACACTTTTAGTTAAAGCTTACCTGGCTTGTTCGAGTAAAGGAACCTTGCCGCTGATAAAATTAAAACAATGTGAAAATCAAACTTTTTGGCTCAGTGTTGATATGTCGTAACACGAATTAGAAGTGAAAGTAAAAATTTCGGAAATTGATATGGGAAGACGGATCAAGTTGCTATTTGATATTAGATTTTCCGCTTAATTGATGTGTACCTATAAATACCTAACAGAACTGCTTCGTTCTTTAATTAAAATAGTGCATATGATAAATTGTACGTAACTGTGTACAGTATGCGATTTTGGTGTAGTGTAACAGACGTTTGTAGACGTTCATCAAGCTCAAATACTCAGAATGTACCAAACGTCTGTTACACTACACAGATAAATAGATAAACAGATAAACACTATTAAATAGATAAACAGATAAACACTATTAAATAGATAAACAGATAAACACTATTAAATAGATAAACAGATAAACACTATTAAATAGATAAACAGATAAACACTATTAAATAGATAAACAGATAAACACTATTAAATAGATAAACAGATAAACACTATTAAATAGATAAACAGATAAACACTATTAAATAGATAAACAGTTAAATAGTTTTAAAAATAGTTAAATAGTTAAATAAGTAAATAGTAAAATAAGTAAATAGATAAAAGTTTATAAATAGATAAATAAATAGATAAATGGATAAATAGATAAATAGATAGATGGATAAATGGAAAATAATGTATAATTATTTTTTTTCGGTCCGTATCCTACCAAATCCTGCTTTCTGATTGGTTAACGAGCGGTCCGTATGAGCCCGTACGGACCGCTCGAGATAATTTTTTAATGTGTTTTATAGGCCGTAAAATTGATCGATTTTCATAACTATTTCGCTTGCCACAGAAAAAAATATATTCAACAGAGAGCTACGGGGATACAAATGAGTTTTATTATCCAAATCGCTTTGACAACTTCGTGTGAAAACAGCGAATTTTAAAAGAAAGCGAGAATGCCGTGAAAAAGCAAAATTTCAGCCAGCGACATTTATAAAGTTTTAAAGTATTATTGCTCAACGACGTATGAAAACAGTTTAAAACAATAGGCAAAACATACATAAACTTGTGAACACAGTATTTTGAATCACTAAATGAAACTATATAGAAGTATATATTAAAAAAACATACCACGAGAGGACAGAAAAGCTGAAACCTTTTGATACTAAACTGTCATTCTTCTGTTGTCCAACAACAAAACCGCTACAAGTCTTTACCCTTTAGTCAAATATTTTCCACATGCCAACCTCGTATCGTGTCATGTCTTTGAAAAAAGTTTCAAATGGCTTCCTACAAGCATTTTCGTCTTCAAACTCGAACGACCCACTCCTTTCAATTTCCATGCAGTCAGCCGAGTACTGAAAGCGATTTTCCAAACGAACAGCCAAAAACGAGCAAGCGACGAAGAAGGACGAAGAATCTTTATCAACTAAACTTTAAAAGCACTGGATCTTCAAGTTTTGACTGTTTTTTTATCACAAAAGACGTTCCAAGCTTCCCTGTCAGACTGCATGTCGGCAGTTGTTTACTGTCGAACGATAAACTTTGGACTTTTGAATATCACGTGAATGTCACGTCGATTACGCAATTAATTATGTTAATTTACTTAATTATGTAAATTATAAATCGTACGATTAATAAAAAAAATAAATATGTTATTTACCGTTTTGGTCGGTCCGTATAGAGAAATATTTCCCTCGGTCTCAAAAACGACCCTCGGCCTGCGGCCTCGGGCAGTTTTTGAGACCTCGGGAAATATTTCTCTATACGGACCTCCCAGCCGGTAAATAACATATATATACTTTATACCTAAATACATAAATACATAAATACACAAATACATAAATACACAAATACATAAATACACAAATACATCAATACACAAATAAATACATAAATACACACACATAAATACATAAATACACAAATACACAAATACATAAATACATAAATACACAAATACACAAATACACAAATACATAAATACATAAATACATAAATACATAAATAAATAAATACATAAATACATAAATACATAAATACATAAATACATAAATACATAAATACATAAATACATAAATACATAAATACATAAATACATAAATACATAAATACATAAATACACAAATACACAAATACACAAATACACAATACATAAATATTCCTATTTCCTGGATTTGGGAGAAAACCTGGCCGTGTATTTTCCAAGGGAACTGGGTGCTACTAAGCATTATGGGACGGTTGCTACCACAACAAAACATGGCGCGCGTTCATGATATTAGAAATATAGTGCAAATATATTGACGAATATTGAAGAAACCGAATATATTTTGGCAGTTTTAAATGAGTTTTTCAACAGAGGATTAACCATACGAAATATTTCCTTCTCGTTCGCAGTTTGCTTGTTTTGGGAAGACAGTTGAGGAATTTTTCGAAGAAGAATTTTGACGCAATTGGAGTTGTTGTCAAACGATTTTTTGGTTTTCAATTGGGGTTATTTCTTCTCAAATATTGTAAGGGTAATGAGGAGGGGAATGAAAGGTTAGAAATATGACGGAGGTTGACGATATTCAGAATTTTATTGCTGCCCAAAAGAGGAGAATAGAAGAAGAGAGGGCTGAGTTGTCTCAAGGGAATGTGGTTCGTCGAAATGTGAGTAGGTTTAGTTATAATAGTAAGTTTTGTTATTATTATAGTTATTTAATGATTGAGTTGTTTTTTGTTGTTTTCTATCAGTGGTAAGTACAACTTTAGGATACCAGGCCATTAAAAGTTAGGGGTTGTACAATATATATATATATATATATATATATATATATATATATATATATATATATATATATATTTATAATATAGCTACTAATGGTATATGAGCTATCTTGCAATCTGATTGGCTGCATTACTAACTGTATATCAGCTCATATACAGCGAGTAGTGAAAAACAAAATGGCGGCGTAGTTTTCTTAAACTATTGCAGGTGAAACTGCTGGGTTTTTTCAACGTATAGCTCAGAAAAACTTGAGCTAAGAAGGGGAAACTAACATATTTAACACAAAATACACAACCCAAATGCACAATTTACAAAGTTAAGATAGTAAATCCACTTTAAAAACCGTCTTAAGAGTTTACAAAACCCGTTATAAATTTCAGGTTGACAATAATGTCTTGTCAGACAAATTAAAATCCATAAGAATTGAACTAACAACACATATTTATGAGTAAAACCATTTATTATTACTCAGCAAAGTGGTTTTTGAAGTAATAAATCATTATGGATAAAAACTGTGTTATTCTTTCAGGTTAGAAATATTGAAAAACAACGCGTAATTTTCGCTATTAATTATATTTTTAGCTTCTTTGTCCATTTAAAACACCAAAGATTCACAACCACGACAGATTAAGAAATAAATCACCCACCTTTTGACTTATCAAAGCTGTTTTTATTCTTCATTCAATCTTTTCAACGTATTTTCTGGCTCTGAGAGAAAATTCTGAAGCTGTTTTCAACTCAGCAAGAAACTTGAAAACATAAACTACAATACGCATGACGGAAGCTCATATGTGGTGGATATTCAATTAATATAATTTATTGCAATAAATCAACAATTTTGCATTAATTATCATAACATATTTTGCTATATTATAAAACAATTATACCATTCGCTCTCGTCGTATATGAACTCATAGCCAACTCGGCGAAGCGCCTCGTTGGCTATGAGCTCATATACGACTCGAGCTCATGGTATAATTGTTAAATATATATATATATATATATATATATATATTATATAAATATATATATATATATATATATTTATCACATACTTGTGCCTTTATCAGGGTGATAACAGTGGGACATAAAAACGATATGTCCCGCTGTACCGTATCTGTCTCATCATATATCCCGCTGTCCTGCGTTGGGAGCCCTAAAACATGATACATGCACAAGTATGTGATAAATAGGTTATGACATCTGTGACTCGGTATATCATTTTTATCGCTTTCAGGACGGTATCGTAATTGTCCCTCGTTTGCTGCGCTCACTCGTGACAATAACAATATCATCCCTCAAGCGATAAAACTGATATCACGTCGTCCCTCATGTGATAACCTATATATATATATATATATATATATATATATATATATATATATATATAAATATTACCAGGGTTAAGTCAACCGTGGCCGACGCTGTCCTAGAAGCTTTTAACTATATATATACATATATATATATATTAAAAATTAAAATAGCCATTATTATAGCCATTACAGGTATAGCCAAAAATTATTGCACCATTAAAAATTAGGGGTTATATATATATATATATATATATTTAATGATTAGATTATGAGCTCGAAATTTCTACGAGAGTGGAGCTCGAGTCAACTATCATCTCATAGAAATTGAGAGTGAATAATCTAATTGTTTTAGTAGAAACTAACTTGTGTACCTTAGTTCTTCCAAATTATTTCAAAAAATGAAGCATAACCATTGTTTCTGTGCGAAAACCAAGACAAAACAATCTGTCACTACTTGTGTCCTCCATGTTGTTTTACTGCATGGCCACGCAAGTACTGGTACTCAATTTGCTACTCACTATCTATCGACGAATAGATATCGAGTAGAGTAGTCTATCAGATTGCAGCATTTGCAATAGAATTATCAGGCTATGCAAACATTAGACTCCTACGTTCTCTGTTTCAGTAGTATATGTATACTATACTATATTTCGATTGTTGTTTCTACACTGCCTATGCAGCACGCTACTTTTATTACACTATGCAAACATGGTTGTGATGTCATAGTACATTTCTCATTTTCATAAGAACTATATACTTAAGAAATAGAAAATGGTATATATTTTTTTTTATTTGGATCATATATATTTAACAAGAATAGAACATTAATAGTATTATATAACAAGATGACGAAAGATATGCAGTATAAAAATATAATAATAAGATCCAAAAGGGGAAGGGTGCAAGTGGGACTCTAAGGCCCATGCAAGACACCCACCCAAATAAATTTAAAAAGTCTAGGAAAAAATTAGATATGGAAGGAACAATTGAATGACAAAGTAAATCAACGAGTGATCAATGAGTGAGTGAGTGAGTGAGTGACTGAGCGACCGAGTGAGTGAGTGAGTGAGTGAGTAATTTAATGAGGGTGGGTGATTTAATTATTGAGTGAGAAAGTAAGCGAGCGCTCGAATGAATGAACGAACATGTTCTGTGACAAGGGCAATCACGGGTCAAGGACCATGTACAAGTTATTTCTGCATCAAAAACTAAAGTAACCAGAGAGAAATAAACCCACCTAAGATAACATTTAAAGGAACTAGGGCTGGAAAAACAATCAGGAGGCGTTAGTTTACATATAGTGTTCCAGATCTTAACAGTACGATTAAAATAAGATGCTTGGAAAGTACTAGTTTTACAGAGAGGGACTTGAAGAATGTCACTAGAGGTTTGACTGAGCCGAGTACGGGAGTGGTCTACGAAAGAAACATAATTATTAACGTTCAGATTTATATAACCATATAACGACTTGTAAAAAAATGATAAATCTTTGATTTCTCTGTTGTAAGACACGAGGCAGCAGATTCAAAATTAGCAGTTGCTGCAAATACGGTATCTCTCCTGGTTTGACTTTCAGGATCCACCTAGTTGCTCTGCATTGCACTTTTTCCACTTTTTGTTTGACTGTGTATATATATATATATATAATAGACATACATGTGTTTCGCTGTACTACAGCTCATCAGTGTAGCTTGGAACAATCTAGATTTGAGAATACCACTTATATATGCCCAAGCAATTACTGGTAATAACTGCTTGTGGGATAGTATAAGTAGTGTGCACATCTAGAGGGCAACTGCTAACAGACACTTACACCAACCTCATAGAGTGCTCAACAACACAGAAATGAGGAGCATAAATATATATATATATATATATATATGAGTTAGGTTACAAAAACCAATGACAGGGTGCTCAATGGATAACCAGAGCATAATAGAGTAAAACACAAAAACTCAGCAAGCTTTGTTAGGCATATTTATTACTATATAGTTTCGTACCACATATAACATGGCACTCTTCAGATAAAATGGCCTATGTAATGACCTCTAGCTTTTATATATATATATATATATATATTTGAAAAATTAAGGTGATGATGTGATGAGTGGTGGAAGTGGTGGTGATAGAGATGGTGGTAGTGATAGAGATGGTGATGGTGGTGATGATGGTGGTAGTGTTCGTAATAGAGATGATGATTTGGTGGTGGTCACTGGTGGAAGTGGTGGTGATAGAAATGGTGTGGTGGTAGTGATAGAGATGGTGATGGTGATTATGATGGTGGTAGTGGTGGTGATAGTGATGGTGATGATTTGGTGGTAGTCACTGGTGGAAGTGCTGGTGATAATGCTGGTGTGGTGGTAGTGATAGAGATGGTGATGGTGGTGATGATGATGATGATGGTGGTGGTAGTGGCCGTGATAGAGATGTTGATGATTTGGTGGTGGTCACTGGTGGAAGTGATGGTGATAGAGATGGTGATGATGATGTGCTGGTGATAGTGCTGGTGTGGTGGTAGTGATGGTGATGGTGATGATGATGCTGAATTGGAGAAAGGTTTTGCTTCACAAAATTCACCCCATGATACCGAGCAACTAAGATGAATTTTGTAAAGCAAAACTTCATCTCAGATTTGAGAGCCTTTAAGTTCTCAATCAGTGTTAATTTAGGCAACCGCTGACAAATTTGTTGGCACTGATAACGAACGTCTGAGACTTAGGAGGACCCTATGTGATGTGTGGTGATTTAGCCATGTGGCAGATGTAGCTACATAGTCAGCCGTGAGTTCATTGTTTTGCCATCTATTTGTAGGTTGGTAATCCCAATTCTACAAGTTTTAAAACACCACAAGAGAACAGTACCAGGTACATCTATTACAATGTAACATAAGGTCTCATGCACACAGTAAAGTTAATGTACAGTAAGGTTTCACAATGTAACGTGAGGTTTCACAATAACGTAATGTCTCGCAATCAATGTAGTGTAAGGTCTCACAATGTAATGTAAGGTCTCACAATGTAACGTAAGGTCTCGCAATGTGACGTAAGGTCTCACAATGTAATGTAAGGTCTCACAATGTAACGTAAGGTCTCACAATGTAACATAATGTCTCGCAATGTAACGTAAGGTCTCACAATGTAACGTAAGGTCTCACAATGTAACATAATGTCTCGCAATGTAACGTAAGGTCTCACAGTGTAACGTAAGGTCTCACAATGTAACATAATGTCTCGCAATGTAACGTAAGGTCTCACAGTGTAACGTAAGGTCTCACAATGTAATGTAAGGTCTCACAATGTAATGTAAGGTCTCACAATGTAACGTAAGGTCTCACAGTGTAACGTAAGGTCTCACAATGTAATGTAAGGTCTCAGGGTAATGTAAGGTCTCACAATGTAACGTAAGGTCTCACAACGTAATGTAAGGTCTCGCAATGTAACGTAAGGTCTCGCAATGTAACGTAAGGTCTCGCAATGTAACGTAAGGTCTCACAATGGAACGTAAGGTCTCGCAATGTAACGTAAGGTTTCACAATGGAACGTAAGGTCTCGCAATGTAACGTAAGGTCTCGCAATGTAACGTAAGCGCTCACAATGTAACGTAAGGTCTTACAATGTAACGTAAGGTCTCACAATGTAACGTACGGTCTCACAATGTAACGTAAGGTCTTACAATGTAACGTAAGGTCTTACAATGTAACGTAAGGTCTCACAATGTAACGTACGGTCTCACAATGTAACGTAAGGTCTCACAATGTAACATAATGTCTCGCAATGTAACGTAAGGTCTCACAGTGTAACGTAAGGTCTCACAATGTAACATAATGTCTCGCAATGTAACGTAAGGTCTCGCAATGTAACGTAAGGTCTCACAATGTAATGTAAGGTCTCACAATGTAATGTAAGGTCTCACAATGTAACGTAAGGTCTCACAGTGTAACGTAAGGTCTCACAATGTAATGTAAGGTCTCAGGGTAATGTAAGGTCTCACAATGTAACGTAAGGTCTCACAACGTAATGTAAGGTCTCGCAATGTAACGTAAGGTCTCGCAATGTAACGTAAGGTCTCGCAATGTAACGTAAGGTCTCACAATGGAACGTAAGGTCTCGCAATGTAACGTAAGGTTTCACAATGGAACGTAAGGTCTCGCAATGTAACGTAAGGTCTCGCAATGTAACGTAAGGTCTCGCAATGTAACGTAAGCGCTCACAATGTAACGTAAGGTCTTACAATGTAACGTAAGGTCTCACAATGTAACGTACGGTCTCACAATGTAACGTAAGGTCTCACAATGTAACATAATGTCTCGCAATGTAACGTAAGGTCTCACAGTGTAACGTAAGGTCTCACAATGTAACATAATGTCTCGCAATGTAACGTAAGGTCTCACAGTGTAACGTAAGGTCTCACAATGTAACATAATGTCTCGCAATGTAACGTAAGGTCTCGCAATGTAACGTAAGGTCTCGCAATGTAACATAATGTCTCGCAATGTAACGTAAGGTCTCACAATGTAACATAATGTCTCACAATGTAACGTAAGGTCTCGCAATGTAACGTAAGGTCTCACAATGTAACATAATGTCTCGCAATGTAACGTAAGGTCTCGCAATGTAACGTAAGGTCTCGCAATGTAACGTAAGGTCTCGCAATGTAACGTAAGCGCTCACAATGTAACGTAAGGTCTCGCAATGTAACGTAAGGTCTCGCAATGTAACGTAAGCGCTCACAATGTAACACAAGGTCTCACAATGCTGTAGTACAGAGTCTGGAACTGTGTGATCGTTTATCAATTTTTTCTCATCTATTTTTTGACTTTTAGTGTAAGGAGACAAGAGCAACCAAAAGGTACAGTACATTTCTTCTGTATCTTACTATATAAAATTATTGCTATAAATTACTGAGTTGCTGGGTGTTCATGGTGGCAAGCTTCGTTTGAAGGCAACAGTGGTTGATAAAGGGAGTTAACAGATACACAAGCATTATAATCAAGATTTTGAATTACCACATGGTTCCAAAAGTGAAAATTGCATAGGAAAGAGAGAATTTATGAAAGTTATGCATGCCAATTATATTTTCTATTTACACCGGTTAGACCAGTTAGAAAATTCGAGTGTAGAATATATACATTTGTATATATTCTACACTATTAAATGTACATGTATATATTCTCACTCGAATTTTCCTTCACCCAAAATCCTTAGTACACGCTATGTAATCGAGTGAAATGCCCAATATTACTTATAATATACCCAATTCTCTCCTGGCATTACCACCTTATTATATATACAGAACTCGCGATCAAGCTCTCGGCAACGCCCTCCGTGGCTCAGTGGTCAGAGCATTGCACTAGAATCGCAAGGTCGTGGGTTCAATTCCTGCCGGAAGGCCTGTGTAGTTGCATTTTTCGCAACTGGTCCCGGTTTGGTCTTAAAATGTATATATTCTACACTTGAATGTTCCTTCACCCAAAATCCTTAGTACACGCTATGTAATCGAGTGAAATGTCCAATATTACTTATAATAGACCAGTTAGACCCTGTTTGCATGAAGTGGTTGACAGTCCATTCCAGCGTTTCAGGTTTTTGTGAAAGGGTCTGGAGAATGAAATTAATGACCTGGAGAATCAGGGCCAAAGGCCCTGCATATCATGGTCCGGAGGACCATCCTGCTAGGGGGTTCCTGGGGCATGCCCCCCGGGAAATTTTGAAGCTCTCAAATGCCATTTCCAGTCATTTCAGAGGTAAAAAATACCATACAACTGAATCGGATATGATGCCTTTTATCTTAGAATAAATCACTACACTTCAAGGTTGTCTGCATTTGGCCGCCATATTGAATTCTACCGCGCTGGAGCCTGGTAATGGTAGATCCCAGACTCCAGCGTGCCGTAGAATTCAATATGGCGGCCAATGTACAAATTCTAGATTTAGCCGCTAGTGACGAAGAGCAAGTTTACTTCAAACATTTTCACACAAAACGGGTTTCAAAACGCGCGTTGGGGAATTTAAAATCATTCATGGTTTATCTATCCAGCGACGGCGAAATACGATGGAGACACGGTGAATTTGCTACAAAATCCGCTCAACCACCGGCGAAATTCGCCGTTCGCCGGCCTAAATCTGAAGGGCTGTTATTCGGATCGAAAAACGCGAATGAAGTCAATCCGGGCACATGTTTACGTGGACAATCCGATCTTCTCGGAACAGTGTTTTCGGTTTTGGAACACTATTTTCTGTGCTTCCCTTGATGTCTGCCATTTAGGGGCCGTTTAAATGAATCTGGGTTGAGTTTCAATCCGGATTGAAAAGCGAAGTCAATCCGTGTTTACATGGGAATTGGGTTTCTGGATTGAAATCCGCCTGAAATCTGAAATACGTAAATATTAGAAAACACGCATGCATTGTTTGTTCTAGTCCTCTCTGTCACGTTTTTCATTCCGGAATGAAACTCGCACCGCCTTTACATGATTCCGGAACGAAATTTCAATCCGGAATGAGATTTCAATCCGGAATGAGAAACGGATTGAACTCAATCCGGAATGAGCTAATCTCAATCCGGATTCTTGTAAACAGATAAAGGGGTTTGATCAGAAGCGGATTGAAACTCAATCCGGATTCATGTAAACGGCCTATACGCACCAACTTTACTCATGCGTATCAAGTCATTTTCACGTCAAACCGTGTTTTCATGAGAATCCGATTTAATTGGAAACATTCAAGTCGATCCTTGCTTGAATCTCAAGTCAATCCACTCCACTGCGTGGGTTGACTTCAGCCATTCGTTTCGATCAGATCGAAAATTTTCAATCTTCTTCATGTAAGCATAACAAGGAGAAACAACATGCGAGATTTGACTTGAACACTCAATCCATTTCATGTAACAGGGCCTGGCTTGGAAAATTTAGTCCTAATCAAAAGCAAGTCCATCTGATCTTGTAAATTGGAAAGTGTCCTTAGTTTCATTACGGTGTGTGTTTTTTAGCTGAGAAACAAGACGTATTATCACCAAGTGGTCTTGCTTTTGGAGCGTATGGAAATGTTCAAGAAAAGTTACGCAAAGAAAGAGCTGAAGAATATAAAAAGTTCTTAGCCCAGGTAGGACATGAGTCGTGATGTCTGGAGATATATAGTATAGTATACATAGGAGATATATAGTGTAGTATATATATAGGAGATATATAGTATAGTATATATAGGAGATATATAGTATAGTATATATAGGAGATATATAGTGTATAGTATAGGAGATATATAGTGTAGTATATATAGGAGATATATAGTATAATATATATATATAGGAGATATATAGTGTAGTATATATAGGAGATATATAGTGTAGTATATATATAGGAGATATATAGTATAGTATAGTATAGTATATATATAGGAGAGATATAGTGTAGTATATATATATATATATATATATATATATATATATATATATATATATATATATATATATATATATATATATATATATATATATATATATATATATATATATATATATATATATGTATATATATATATATGTATATATATATGTAATGTTTACAACACGAGCGGCCGTGTTGTATTGAATATACAATCACGAGCCGAATAAACAACTTGTGAAATGAATAAATAGTAAAAATCCCTTTGGGATATTGAGATGCTAATTTGCTAATTAGTTACAAGCACTAGTGGTTGTATCAGAAGAGTATACATCCACTAGTGGTTGTAACTAATTAGCATCATTGGTTTTAGTTTGTATGGGGTTTACAGGGGTATACATGTGACGTAATTTCTGAAATTGGATTGGCTGCAAAACTCATGAATTAGTAATGAATTTCACAAATATATATATATATATGAGATATATAGTGTAGTATATATAGGAGATATATAGTATAGTATATATAGGAGATATATAGTGTAGTATATATAGGAGATATATAGTATAGTATATATAGGAGATATATAGTATAGTATATATAGGAGATATATATAGTATAGTATATATAGGAGATATATAGTATAGTATATATAGGAGATATATAGTATAGTATATATAGGAGATATATAGTATAGTATATATAGGAGATATATAGTGTAGTATATATATATAGGAGATATATAGTGTAGTATATATAGGAGATATATAGTATAGTATATATAGTATAGTATACATAGGAGATATATATATTGTAGGAAAGTAGAGTGTTGCGTAAGGTAGTGTTTTTTCAGAGTCTGGTTGCATAAAGAGTATAGGAACTATATTATTTTGTATGTTTGGCCTTTTCTGGTGGGAAAGAGATTTCCATATGATAACCAATGAGGAACCACAATGGGTAGCAAAAAGACTTGAGACAGCTTCCCCAAGTGAGATAGTATTGCCGCGCTCAGGTTCGAGTTGGTCATGTGACTTTAACCCAACCCCCCCCCCCCCCCGTCCCCCCAAGCAATGTTGATCAACAAAACAAATTCTATATTGTCAGTATACAGTTATAATAGCGGCACAACATTGTAAGGGGGAGGGGGGGGGGGGGGGGGACGATAAACACAAGTCCGTTTTTTCTTAAGATTTTCTCTGGATATTATAAATTTTACGCAAAATTGTTTAAGTGTCTCAACCATTTTGCACGCGATTGCAGATGGGAAACGTAAACGTAATAAAAATATTAATGCCCAGCATAAAACAAGAAATAAAGTCATATTAATATGAATAATATTTATTAAAGAGTATAAGAACTAACGTTTCGTCGCATCGCGCAACATCACCAGAGTGAGATAAAATACAGTAAACAATGAATAAATTAGAAATATATGAGTATTGTAGTACATACATGTTCATAAAGGCCGAAGTAAAGTGGAAAAATGATGATGATGATGATGATGATGATGATGATGATGATGATGATAGAACTTTATTTATACACGCTAACCCCGTCAACCGAAGCTGATTTCCACAGGGGGCGTGTAAAAAAGAATTACATAAGTATTTTAAGTTACTTACAAAATAAGGAGTATATCAATATAGAATGTTATCAATAGTGTCACTAATATAATAGTCACTAAAAATCAAAATAAGGAAAGAGGGACGGAGCTAATATTGGCATTTAGAGAAAGTTTAAGTTTGGAGATTAACAGACTTTCACGTTCGAGAAGTTCAGAGGTTAAAGAGTAAGAAGAAAGGATTTTGAAGTCGTTAAAGTGCTTATATCACTTGTGGGATTTTAACGTATTTGAATAGAGCAAAAAAAGTTAGTTAATAAGTTATTTTGCCGTTTTTGATTTACTTTAATAGTTTCTGAGATATAAGCCTTTAAACATGCCAATTTCGGCTTTTCCCCCAAAATTTCCGTCGTTCATTTTTAAGCACGAGGGCCTGGAACTCAGGGACCTAAGACGACCGTCTTCTTAGTTG
>OZ036016.1:2886051-3028551 GCA_964035015.1 Corallium rubrum
TTGGCATTTCTTTTGAATAAGATTTCTACGAAAATTCGCGTTGTTTGACATTTCTCACTCTATCAGCAGAGTGACAAAATTTCTGTGTTTACGTTGTTTGACATTTCTTTTGAATAAGATTTCTTGGAATGTTAGCGTTGTTTGACTTTCCTCACTCTATCAATAGATTGACAAAAGTTCTGTGTTTACATTGTTTGACATTTCTTTTGAATAAGATTTCTTGGAATGTTAGCCTTGTTTGACTTTTCCTCACTCTATCAACAGAGTGACAAAATTTTTGTGTTTGCATTGTTTGGCATTTGTTTTCAATAAGATTTCTTGGAATGTTAGCGTTGTTTGACATTCCTCACTCTATCAACAGTGACAAAATTTCTGTGTTTACATTGTTTGGCATTTGTTTTGAATAGTAAGATTTCTTGGAATGTTAGCGTTGTTTGACATTACTCACTCTATCAACAGAGTGACAAAAATTCTGTGTTTACATTGTTTGACATTTCTCACTCTATCAGCAGTGACAAAATTTCTGTGTTTACATTGTTTGGCATTTGTTTTGAGGAATAAGATTTCTTGGAATGTTAGCGTTGTTTGACATTCCTCACTCTATCAACAGAGTGACAAAATTTCTGTGTTTACATTGTTTGGCATTTGTTTTGAATAAGATTTCTTGGAATATTAGCGTTGTTTGACATTCCTCACTCTATGAACAGAGTGACAAAATTTCTGTATTTACTTTGTTTGACATTTCACTCTATCAACAGAGTGACAAAATTTCTGTGTTTACATTGTTTGACATTTCTCACTCTATCAACAGAGTGACAAAATTTCTGTGTTTACATTGTTTGGCATTTCTTTTGAATAAGATTTCTTGGAATGTTAGCGTTGTTTGACTTTCCTCACTCTATCAACAGAGTGACAAAATTTCTGTGTTTATAGTTTGGCATTTGTTTTGAATAAGATTTCTACGAAAATTCGCGTTGTTTGACATTTCTCACTCTATCAGCAGAGTGACAAAAGTTCTGTGTTTACGATTTTGACATCCCTCATTCTAACAACAGAGTGACAAAATTTCTGTGTCTACATTGTTTGACATTTCTCACTCTATCAACAGAGTGACAAATGTTCTGTGTTTACAGTGTTTGACATTTCTTTTGAATAGGATTTCTTGGAATGTTAGCGTTGTTTGACTTTCCTCACTCTATCAACAGAGTGGCAAATTTTCTGTGTTTACATTGTTTGACATTTCTCACTCTATCAACAGAGTGACATAATTTCTGTGTTTACATTGTTTGGCATTTGTTTTGAATAATAATATTTCTTGGAATGTTAGCGTTGTTTGACATTCCTCACTCTATCAACAGAGTGACAAAATTTCTGTGTTTACACTGTTTGGCATTTCTTTTTGAATAAGATTTCTTGGAAAATTAGCGTTGTTTGACATTCCTCACTCTATGAACAGAGTGACAAAATTTCTGTTTACATTGTTTATTTACTTTGTTTGACAATTCTCACTCTATCAACAGAGTGACAAAATTTCTGTGTTTACATTGTTTAGCATTTCTCACTCTATCAACAGAGTGACAAAAGTTCTGTGCTTACATTGTTTGACATTTCTTTTGAATAAGATTTCTTGGAATGTTAGCGTTGTTTGACATTCCTCACTCTATCAACAGAGTGACCAAATTTCTGTGTTTACACTGTTTGGCATTTCTTTTGAATACGATTTCTTGGAATTTAGCGTTGTTCGACATTCCTCACTCTATCAACAGAGTGACAAAATTTTTGTGTTTACATTGTTTAGCATTTGTTTTCAATAACAAGCTTTCTTGGAATGTTAGCGTTGTTTGATATTCCTCACTCTATCAGCAGAGTGACAAAAGTTCTGTGTTTACATCGTTTGACATTTCTCACTCTATCAGCAGAGTGACAAAATTTCTGTGTTTACATTGTTTGGCATTTGTTTTGAATAATAAGATATCTTGGAATGTTAGCGTTGGAATGTTAGCGTTGTTTGACATTACTCACTCTATCAACAGAGTGACAAAATTTCTGTGTTTACATTGTTTGACATTTCTCACTCTATCAGCAGTGACAAAATTTCTATACATTTGTTTGGCATTTGTTTTGAATAATAAGATTTCTTGGAATGTTAGCGTTGTTTGACATTACTCACTTTATCAACAGAGTGACAAAATTTCTGTTTGCATTTTTTGGCATTTCTCACTCTATCAGCAGTGACAAAATTTCTGTGTTTACATTGTTTGGCATTTGTTTTGAATAAGAAGATTTCTTGGAATGTTAGCGTTGTTTGACATTCCTCTCACAAAATTTCTGTGTTTATATTGTTTGACATTTCTCTTGATTGATAAGACTTCTTGCAATGTTACTTCTCTAATCTTGGATTTCTTTAGTGTCCTTTATTCTTAGATTGAAACAGATCATAACGTGATCACTGGAACTATTTCTGAGAAGTAACAATGAAAAACAACTATCGCTATGGTTACAGGATGCGTGTACAACTATCTCCATGGCTACAGGGATGTGTGTACAACTACCAACAGGATTATGGATACAAGATGCAAATGCGATCATCAGAGGAATTGAAAAAAAAAGTGAAAAGTGGTCAGGTTAGATGTGGCACTAGTGCATGCCTAGGGACCATAAGGTATGAGGAGAGTAGACTAACTCTTGCTCATATAGGGTAGGAAATAGTGCAGCTAAATCTACAATGTCACAACTCTAAAACGGCACTGTTGTTGACTTGTTATTTAGTTTCTCTACGGTGAATGTACAAATTGTACAGACACCATAAGGTGATAAGAAAACTAGCTAGGAAGGAGAATTAAACCCAATAAATATAAAAAGAGCAAATAACTTTTCGGCTGTGTCTATTTATGGCTGGGTTTGGTCATCCTTGGGACTTTCTGTTCTATGACTGTCCTTAAGTTAGGTCAAGAAGATGCTCCCAACCATGGAAGGTACGTAGCGCGTCCGGTATGCATGATTCCTCATTTTTGATAGTGCGGAACAACAGTTTAGGATTCCCCCTGATGTGTGTTTTAACTATTAATCTTAGTTAATTTTTCAGTACAGTGTCTATAGAGACAATAGTATAACAGTAACTTTCAGATAGGTTGAGGAAAGCTAAAATTGTGTACACTGCTTGGATAGGGAAACTCTATCCAAGTTTTAGCCTTTCTCATCAACTGCTTTGCCACACAGTTGTTTATTATTATAATTAATTATTATAAGCTAATTTATGCTGATTTCTCTCTTACAAGTGGTAAGAGAAAAATTTGTATATTCGGATAATTCGGATCTTAGGAAATAGGTTCTTCCGATTTCGGGAATAGGGTTTTTTTGGTAATAACTTTCCGGCTTTCGCTAATAAGTAGGTCTTCGTTTTTTTCGGAAATAAGTCTTCCATCTTTCATCAATACATTCTGCACAAATTATCATATCTTATCGAGATACATACACTGTATCAAGATAACGTTTTGGCATATACATCTTTCTTGTTTTCTGTTTCACAACCATCTTAAATCTTACACACTCTTATATCAAGATACTCATATGGTATCAAGATAAGCTTTTGGTATAACAATACATTTAATTAATGGTTGTCTTTCATAATAACTTTCTTTTAACATACTCTAAATTTCACGCACTCTTATCAAGATACTCATATGGTATCAAGATAAGCTTTTGGCAGAACAATACTTTTAATTAGTGGTTGTCTTTCATGACAACTTTATTTTAACATACTCTAAATTTCACACACCCTTATCAAGATACTCATATGGTATTAAGATAAGCTTTTGGCATAACAATACATTTAATTAATTGTAAAATAACTTTAATTTAAGAACGCATAGTTTGTCATTTCCACTTGATAAACTAGGTCAACACTTTTCCTGAAATGTCAGCGTTGTTTGACATTTCTCACTCTATCAACAGAGTGACAAAAGTTCTGTGTTTACATTGTTTGACATTTCTTTTAAATAAGATTTCTTGGAATGTCAGCGTTGTTTGACATTCTTCACTCTATCAACAGAGTGACAAATTTCTGTGTTTATAGTTTGGCATTTCTTTTGAATAAGATTTCTACGAAAATTCGCGTTGTTTGACATTTCTCACTCTATCAGCAGAGTGTCAAAATTTCTGTGTTTACGTTGTTTGACATTTCTTTTGAATAAGATTTCTTGGAATGTTAGCGTTGTTTGACTTTCCTCACTCTATCAATAGATTGACAAAAGTTCTGTGTTTACATTGTTTGACATTTCTTTTGAATAAGATTTCTTGGAATGTTAGCCTTGTTTGACTTTCCTCACTCTATCAACAGAGTGACAAAATTTTTGTGTTTGCATTGTTTGGCATTTGTTTTCAATAACAAGCTTTCTTGGAATGTTAGCGTTGTTTGACATTCCTCACTCTATCAGCAGTGACAAAATTTCTGTGTTTACATTGTTTGGCATTTGTTTTGAATAGTAAGATTTCTTGGAATGTTAGCGTTGTTTGACATTACTCACTCTATCAACAGAGTGACAAAAATTCTGTGTTTACATTGTTTGACATTTCTCACTCTATCAGCAGTGACAAAATTTCTGTGTTTACATTGTTTGGCATTTGTTTTGAGGAATAAGATTTCTTGGAATGTTAGCGTTGTTTGACATTCCTCACTCTATCAACAGAGTGACAAAATTTCTGTGTTTACACTGTTTGGCATTTCTTTTTGAATAAGATTTCTTGGAAAATTAGCGTTGTTTGACATTCCTCACTCTATGAACAGAGTGACAAAATTTCTGTATTTACTTTGTTTGACAATTCTCACTCTATCAACAGAGTGACAAAATTTCTGTGTTTACATTGTTTGACATTTCTCACTCTATCAACAGAGTGACAAAAGTTCTGTGCTTACATTGTTTGACATTTCTTTTGAATAAGATTTCTTGGAATGTTAGCGTTGTTTGACATTCCTCACTCTATCAACAGAGTGACCAAATTTCTGTGTTTACACTGTTTGGCATTTCTTTTGAATACGATTTCTTGGAATTTTAGCGTTGTTCGACATTCCTCACTCTATCAACAGAGTGACAAAATTTTTGTGTTTACATTGTTTAGCATTTGTTTTCAATAACAAGCTTTCTTGGAATGTTAGCGTTGTTTGATATTCCTCACTCTATCAGCAGAGTGACAAAAGTTCTGTGTCTACATCGTTTGACATTTCTCACTCTATCAGCAGAGTGACAAAATTTCTGTGTTTACATTGTTTGGCATTTGTTTTGAATAATAAGATATCTTGGAATGTTAGCGTTGGAATGTTAGCGTTGTTTGACATTACTCACTCTATCAACAGAGTGACAAAATTTCTGTGTTTACGTTGTTTGACATTTCTCACTCTATCAGCAGTGACAAAATTTCTATACATTTTTTGGCATTTGTTTTGAATAATAAGATTTCTTGGAATGTTAGCGTTGTTTGACATTCCTCACTCTATCAACAGAGTGACAAAATTTCTGTGTTTACACTGTTTGGCATTTCTTTTGAATACGATTTCTTGGAATTTTAGCGTTGTTCGACATTCCTCACTCTATCAACAGAGTGACAAAATTTTTGTGTTTACATTGTTTAGCATTTGTTTTCAATAACAAGCTTTCTTGGAATGTTAGCGTTGTTTGATATTCCTCACTCTATCAGCAGAGTGACAAAAGTTCTGTGTTTACATCGTTTGACATTTCTCACTCTATCAGCAGAGTGACAAAATTTCTGTGTTTACATTGTTTGGCATTTGTTTTGAATAATAAGATATCTTGGAATGTTAGCGTTGGAATGTTAGCGTTGTTTGACATTACTCACTCTATCAACAGAGTGACAAAATTTCTGTGTTTACGTTGTTTGACATTTCTCACTCTATCAGCAGTGACAAAATTTCTATACATTTTTTGGCATTTGTTTTGAATAATAAGATTTCTTGGAATGTTAGCGTTGTTTGACATTACTCACTTTATCAACAGAGTGACAAAATTTCTGTTTGCATTTTTTGGCATTTCTCACTCTATCAGCAGTGACAAAATTTCTGTGTTTACATTGTTTGGCATTTGTTTTGAATAAGAAGATTTCTTGGAATGTTAGCGTTGTTTGACATTCCTCTCACAAAATTTCTGTGTTTATATTGTTTGACATTTCTCTTGATTGATAAGACTTCTTGCAATGTTACTTCTCTAATCTTGGATTTCTTTAGTGTCCTTTATTCTTAGATTGAAACAGATCATAACGTGATCACTGGAACTATTTCTGAGAAGTAACAATGAAAAACAACTATCGCTATGGTTACAGGATGCGTGTACAACTATCACCATGGCTACAGGGATGTGTGTACAACTACCAACAGGATTATGGATACAAGATGCAAATGCGATCATCAGAGGAATTGAAAAAAAAAAGTGAAAAGTGGTCAGGTTAGATGTGGCACTAGTGCATGCCTAGGGACCATAAGGTATGAGGAGAGTAGACTAACTCTTGCTCATATAGGGTAGGAAATAGTGCAGCTAAATCTACAATGTCACAACTCTAAAACGGCACTGTTGTTGACTTGTTATTTAGTTTCTCTACGGTGAATGTACAAATTGTACAGACACCATAAGGTGATAAGAAAACTAGCTAGGAAGGAGAATTAAACCCAATAAATATAAAAAGAGCAAATAACTTTTCGGCTGTGTCTATTTATGGCTGGGTTTGGTCATCCTTGGGACTTTCTGTTCTATGACTGTCCTTAAGTTAGGTCAAGAAGATGCTCCCAACCATGGAAGGTACGTAGCGCGTCCGGTATGCATGATTCCTCATTTTTGATAGTGCGGAACAACAGTTTAGGATTCCCCCTGATGTGTGTTTTAACTATTAATCTTAGTTAATTTTTCAGTACAGTGTCTATAGAGACAATAGTATAACAGTAACTTTCAGATAGGTTGAGGAAAGCTAAAATTGTGTACACTGCTTGGATAGGGAAACTCTATCCAAGTTTTAGCCTTTCTCATCAACTGCTTTGCCACACAGTTGTTTATTATTATAATTAATTATTATAAGCTAATTTATGCTGATTTCTCTCTTACAAGTGGTAAGAGAAAAATTTGTATATTCGGATAATTCGGATCTTAGGAAATAGGTTCTTCCGATTTCGGGAATAGGGTTTTTTTGGTAATAACTTTCCGGCTTTCGCTAATAAGTAGGTCTTCGTTTTTTTCGGAAATAAGTCTTCCATCTTTCATCAATACATTCTGCACAAATTATCATATCTTATCGAGATACATACACTGTATCAAGATAACGTTTTGGCATATACATCTTTCTTGTTTTCTGTTTCACAACCATCTTAAATCTTACACACTCTTATATCAAGATACTCATATGGTATCAAGATAAGCTTTTGGTATAACAATACATTTAATTAGTGGTTGTCTTTCATAATAACTTTCTTTTAACATACTCTAAATTTCACGCACTCTTATCAAGATACTCATATGGTATCAAGATAAGCTTTTGGCAGAACAATACATTTAATTAGTGGTTGTCTTTCATAATAACTTTATTTTAACATACTCTAAATTTCACACACCCTTATCAAGATACTCATATGGTATTAAGATAAGCTTTTGGCATAACAATACATTTAATTAATTGTAAAATAACTTTAATTTAAGAACGCATAGTTTGTCATTTCCACTTGATAAACTAGGTCAACACTTTTCCTGAAATGTCAGCGTTGTTTGACATTTCTCACTCTATCAACAGAGTGACAAAAGTTCTGTGTTTACATTGTTTGACATTTCTTTTGAATAATAAGATCTCTTGGAATGTCAGCGTTGTTTGACATTCATCACTCTATTAACAGAGTGACAAAATTTCTGTGTTTATAGTTTGGCATTTCTTTTGAATAAGATTTCTACGAAAATTCGCGTTGTTTGACATTTCTCACTCTATCAGCAGAGTGTCAAAATTTCTGTGTTTACGTTGTTTGACATTTCTCACTCTATCAGCAGTGACAAAATTTCTGTGTTTACATTGTTTGGCATTTCTTTTGAATAATAAGATTTCTTGGAATGTTAGCGTTGTTTGACTTTCCTCACTCTATCAACAGAGTGACAAAATTTCTGTGTTTGCATTGTTTGGCATTTCTTTTGAATAATAAGATTTCTTGGAATGTCAGCGTTGTTTGACGTTCCTCACTCTATCAACAGAGTGATAAAATTTATGTGTTTGCATTGTTTGGCATTTGTTTTCAATAACAAGCTTTCTTGGAATGTTAGCGTTGTTTGACATTCCTCACTCTATCAGCAGTGACAAAATTTCTGTGTTTACATTGTTTGGCATTTGTTTTGAATAGTAAGATTTCTTGGAATGTTAGCGTTGTTTGACATTACTCACTCTATCAACAGAGTGACAAAAATTCTGTGTTTACATTGTTTGACATTTCTCACTCTATCAGCAGTGACAAAATTTCTGTGTTTACATTGTTTGGCATTTGTTTTGAGGAATAAGATTTCTTGGAATGTTAGCGTTGTTTGACATTCCTCACTCTATCAACAGAGTGACAAAATTTCTGTGTTTACACTGTTTGGCATTTCTTTTTGAATAAGATTTCTTGGAAAATTAGCGTTGTTTGACATTCCTCACTCTATGAACAGAGTGACAAAATTTCTGTATTTACTTTGTTTGACAATTCTCACTCTATCAACAGAGTGACAAAACTTCTGTGTTTACATTGTTTGACATTTCTCACTCTATCAACAGAGTGACAAAAGTTCTGTGCTTACATTGTTTGACATTTCTTTTGAATAAGATTTCTTGGAATGTTAGCGTTGTTTGACATTCCTCACTCTATCAACAGAGTGACCAAATTTCTGTGTTTACACTGTTTGGCATTTCTTTTGAATACGTTTTCTTGGAATTTTAGCGTTGTTCGACATTCCTCACTCTATCAACAGAGTGACAAAATTTTTGTGTTTACATTGTTTAGCATTTGTTTTCAATAACAAGCTTTCTTGGAATGTTAGCGTTGTTTGATATTCCTCACTCTATCAGCAGAGTGACAAAAGTTCTGTGTTTACATCGTTTGACATTTCTCACTCTATCAGCAGAGTGACAAAATTTCTGTGTTTACATTGTTTGGCATTTGTTTTGAATAATAAGATATCTTGGAATGTTAGCGTTGGAATGTTAGCGTTGTTTGACATTACTCACTCTATCAACAGAGTGACAAAATTTCTGTGTTTACGTTGTTTGACATTTCTCACTCTATCAGCAGTGACAAAATTTCTATACATTTTTTGGCATTTGTTTTGAATAATAAGATTTCTTGGAATGTTAGCGTTGTTTGACATTCCTCACTCTATCAACAGAGTGACAAAATTTCTGTGTTTACACTGTTTGGCATTTCTTTTGAATACGATTTCTTGGAATTTTAGCGTTGTTCGACATTCCTCACTCTATCAACAGAGTGACAAAATTTTTGTGTTTACATTGTTTAGCATTTGTTTTCAATAACAAGCTTTCTTGGAATGTTAGCGTTGTTTGATATTCCTCACTCTATCAGCAGAGTGACAAAAGTTCTGTGTTTACATCGTTTGACATTTCTCACTCTATCAGCAGAGTGACAAAATTTCTGTGTTTACATTGTTTGGCATTTGTTTTGAATAATAAGATATCTTGGAATGTTAGCGTTGGAATGTTAGCGTTGTTTGACATTACTCACTCTATCAACAGAGTGACAAAATTTCTGTGTTTACGTTGTTTGACATTTCTCACTCTATCAGCAGTGACAAAATTTCTATACATTTTTTGGCATTTGTTTTGAATAATAAGATTTCTTGGAATGTTAGCGTTGTTTGACATTACTCACTTTATCAACAGAGTGACAAAATTTCTGTTTGCATTTTTTGGCATTTCTCACTCTATCAGCAGTGACAAAATTTCTGTGTTTACATTGTTTGGCATTTGTTTTGAATAAGAAGATTTCTTGGAATGTTAGCGTTGTTTGACATTACTCACTTTATCAACAGAGTGACAAAATTTCTGTTTGCATTTTTTGGCATTTCTCACTCTATCAGCAGTGACAAAATTTCTGTGTTTACATTGTTTGGCATTTGTTTTGAATAAGAAGATTTCTTGGAATGTTAGCGTTGTTTGACATTCCTCTCACAAAATTTCTGTGTTTATATTGTTTGACATTTCTCTTGATTGATAAGACTTCTTGCAATGTTACTTCTCTAATCTTGGATTTCTTTAGTGTCCTTTATTCTTAGATTGAAACAGATCATAACGTGATCACTGGAACTATTTCTGAGAAGTAACAATGAAAAACAACTATCGCTATGGTTACAGGATGCGTGTACAACTATCTCCATGGCTACAGGGATGTGTGTACAACTACCAACAGGATTATGGATACAAGATGCAAATGCGATCATCAGAGGAATTGAAAAAAAAATTGAAAAGTGGTCAGGTTAGATGTGGCACTAGTGCATGCCTAGGGACCATAAGGTATGAGGAGAGTAGACTAACTCTTGCTCATATAGGGTAGGAAATAGTGCAGCTAAATCTACAATGTCACAACTCTAAAACGGCACTGTTGTTGACTTGTTATTTAGTTTCTCTACGGTGAATGTACAAATTGTACAGACACCATAAGGTGATAAGAAAACTAGCTAGGAAGGAGAATTAAACCCAATAAATATAAAAAGAGCAAATAACTTTTCGGCTGTGTCTATTTATGGCTGGGTTTGGTCATCCTTGGGACTTTCTGTTCTATGACTGTCCTTAAGTTAGGTCAAGAAGATGCTCCCAACCATGGAAGGTACGTAGCGCGTCCGGTATGCATGATTCCTCATTTTTGATAGTGCGGAACAACAGTTTAGGATTCCCCCTGATGTGTGTTTTAACTATTAATCTTAGTTAATTTTTCAGTACAGTGTCTATAGAGACAATAGTATAACAGTAACTTTCAGATAGGTTGAGGAAAGCTAAAATTGTGTTCACTGCTTGGATAGGGAAACTCTATCCAAGTTTTAGCCTTTCTCATCAACTGCTTTGCCACACAGTTGTTTATTATTATAATTAATTATTATAAGCTAATTTATGCTGATTTCTCTCTTACAAGTGGTAAGAGAAAAATTTGTATATTCGGATAATTCGGATCTTAGGAAATAGGTTCTTCCGATTTCGGGAATAGGGTTTTTTTGGTAATAACTTTCCGGCTTTCGCTAATAAGTAGGTCTTCGTTTTTTTCGGAAATAAGTCTTCCATCTTTCATCAATACATTCTGCACAAATTATCATATCTTATCGAGATACATACACTGTATCAAGATAACGTTTTGGCATATACATCTTTCTTGTTTTCTGTTTCACAACCATTTTAAATCTTACACACTCTTATATCAAGATACTCATATGGTATCAAGATAAGCTTTTGGTATAACAATACATTTAATTAATGGTTGTCTTTCATAATAACTTTCTTTTAACATACTCTAAATTTCACGCACTCTTATCAAGATACTCATATGGTATCAAGATAAGCTTTTGGCAGAACAATACTTTTAATTAGTGGTTGTCTTTCATGACAACTTTATTTTAACATACTCTAAATTTCACACACCCTTATCAAGATACTCATATGGTATTAAGATAAGCTTTTGGCATAACAATACATTTAATTAATTGTAAAATAACTTTAATTTAAGAACGCATAGTTTGTCATTTCCACTTGATAAACTAGGTCAACACTTTTCCTGAAATGTCAGCGTTGTTTGACATTTCTCACTCTATCAACAGAGTGACAAAAGTTCTGTGTTTACATTGTTTGACATTTCTTTTAAATAAGATTTCTTGGAATGTCAGCGTTGTTTGACATTCTTCACTCTATCAACAGAGTGACAAATTTCTGTGTTTATAGTTTGGCATTTCTTTTGAATAAGATTTCTACGAAAATTCGCGTTGTTTGACATTTCTCACTCTATCAGCAGAGTGTCAAAATTTCTGTGTTTACGTTGTTTGACATTTCTTTTGAATAAGATTTCTTGGAATGTTAGCGTTGTTTGACTTTCCTCACTCTATCAATAGATTGACAAAAGTTCTGTGTTTACATTGTTTGACATTTCTTTTGAATAAGATTTCTTGGAATGTTAGCCTTGTTTGACTTTCCTCACTCTATCAACAGAGTGACAAAATTTTTGTGTTTGCATTGTTTGGCATTTGTTTTCAATAACAAGCTTTCTTGGAATGTTAGCGTTGTTTGACATTCCTCACTCTATCAGCAGTGACAAAATTTCTGTGTTTACATTGTTTGGCATTTGTTTTGAATAGTAAGATTTCTTGGAATGTTAGCGTTGTTTGACATTACTCACTCTATCAACAGAGTGACAAAAATTCTGTGTTTACATTGTTTGACATTTCTCACTCTATCAGCAGTGACAAAATTTCTGTGTTTACATTGTTTGGCATTTGTTTTGAGGAATAAGATTTCTTGGAATGTTAGCGTTGTTTGACATTCCTCACTCTATCAACAGAGTGACAAAATTTCTGTGTTTACACTGTTTGGCATTTCTTTTTGAATAAGATTTCTTGGAAAATTAGCGTTGTTTGACATTCCTCACTCTATGAACAGAGTGACAAAATTTCTGTATTTACTTTGTTTGACAATTCTCACTCTATCAACAGAGTGACAAATGTTCTGTGTTTACAGTGTTTGACATTTCTCACTCTATCAACAGAGTAACAAAAGTTCTGTGCTTACATTGTTTGACATTTCTTTTGAATAAGATTTCTTGGAATGTTAGCGTTGTTTGACATTCCTCACTCTATCAACAGAGTGACCAAATTTCTGTGTTTACACTGTTTGGCATTTCTTTTGAATACGATTTCTTGGAATTTTAGCGTTGTTCGACATTCCTCACTCTATCAACAGAGTGACAAAATTTTTGTGTTTACATTGTTTAGCATTTGTTTTCAATAACAAGCTTTCTTGGAATGTTAGCGTTGTTTGATATTCCTCACTCTATCAGCAGAGTGACAAAAGTTCTGTGTTTACATCGTTTGACATTTCTCACTCTATCAGCAGAGTGACAAAATTTCTGTGTTTACATTGTTTGGCATTTGTTTTGAATAATAAGATATCTTGGAATGTTAGCGTTGGAATGTTAGCGTTGTTTGACATTACTCACTCTATCAACAGAGTGACAAAATTTCTGTGTTTACGTTGTTTGACATTTCTCACTCTATCAGCAGTGACAAAATTTCTGTTTACATTGTTTGGCATTTGTTTTGAATAATAAGATTTCTTGGAATGTTAGCGTTGTTTGACATTACTCACTTTATCAACAGAGTGACAAAATTTCTGTTTGCATTTTTTGGCATTTCTCACTCTATCAGCAGTGACAAAATTTCTGTGTTTACATTGTTTGGCATTTGTTTTGAATAAGAAGATTTCTTGGAATGTTAGCGTTGTTTGACATTACTCACTTTATCAACAGAGTGACAAAATTTCTGTTTGCATTTTTTGGCATTTCTCACTCTATCAGCAGTGACAAAATTTCTGTGTTTACATTGTTTGGCATTTGTTTTGAATAAGAAGATTTCTTGGAATGTTAGCGTTGTTTGACATTCCTCTCACAAAATTTCTGTGTTTATATTGTTTGACATTTCTCTTAATTGATAAGACTTCTTGCAATGTTACTTCTCTAATCTTGGATTTCTTTAGTGTCCTTTATTCTTAGATTGAAACAGATCATAACGTGATCACTGGAACTATTTCTGAGAAGTAACAATGAAAAACAACTATCGCTATGGTTACAGGATGCGTGTACAACTATCTCCATGGCTACAGGGATGTGTGTACAACTACCAACAGGATTATGGATACAAGATGCAAATGCGATCATCAGAGGAATTGAAAAAAAAAGTGAAAAGTGGTCAGGTTAGATGTGGCACTAGTGCATGCCTAGGGACCATAAGGTATGAGGAGAGTAGACTAACTCTTGCTCATATAGGGTAGGAAATAGTGCAGCTAAATCTACAATGTCACAACTCTAAAACGGCACTGTTGTTGACTTGTTATTTAGTTTCTCTACGGTGAATGTACAAATTGTACAGACACCATAAGGTGATAAGAAAACTAGCTAGGAAGGAGAATTAAACCCAATAAATATAAAAAGAGCAAATAACTTTTCGGCTGTGTCTATTTATGGCTGGGTTTGGTCATCCTTGGGACTTTCTGTTCTATGACTGTCCTTAAGTTAGGTCAAGAAGATGCTCCCAACCATGGAAGGTACGTAGCGCGTCCGGTATGCATGATTCCTCATTTTTGATAGTGCGGAACAACAGTTTAGGATTCCCCCTGATGTGTGTTTTAACTATTAATCTTAGTTAATTTTTCAGTACAGTGTCTATAGAGACAATAGTATAACAGTAACTTTCAGATAGGTTGAGGAAAGCTAAAATTGTGTACACTGCTTGGATAGGGAAACTCTATCCAAGTTTTAGCCTTTCTCATCAACTGCTTTGCCACACAGTTGTTTATTATTATAATTAATTATTATAAGCTAATTTATGCTGATTTCTCTCTTACAAGTGGTAAGAGAAAAATTTGTATATTCGGATAATTCGGATCTTAGGAAATAGGTTCTTCCGATTTCGGGAATAGGGTTTTTTTGGTAATAACTTTCCGGCTTTCGCTAATAAGTAGGTCTTCGTTTTTTTCGGAAATAAGTCTTCCATCTTTCATCAATACATTCTGCACAAATTATCATATCTTATCGAGATACATACACTGTATCAAGATAACGTTTTGGCATATACATCTTTCTTGTTTTCTGTTTCACAACCATCTTAAATCTTACACACTCTTATATCAAGATACTCATATGGTATCAAGATAAGCTTTTGGTATAACAATACATTTAATTAGTGGTTGTCTTTCATAATAACTTTCTTTTAACATACTCTAAATTTCACGCACTCTTATCAAGATACTCATATGGTATCAAGATAAGCTTTTGGCAGAACAATACTTTTAATTAGTGGTTGTCTTTCATGACAACTTTATTTTAACATACTCTAAATTTCACACACCCTTATCAAGATACTCATATGGTATTAAGATAAGCTTTTGGCATAACAATACATTTAATTAATTGTAAAATAACTTTAATTTAAGAACGCATAGTTTGTCATTTCCACTTGATAAACTAGGTCAACACTTTTCCTGAAATGTCAGCGGTGTTTGACATTTCTCACTCTATCAACAGAGTGACAAAAGTTCTGTGTTTACATTGTTTGACATTTCTTTTAAATAAGATTTCTTGGAATGTCAGCGTTGTTTGACATTCTTCACTCTATCAACAGAGTGACAAATTTCTGTGTTTATAGTTTGGCATTTCTTTTGAATAAGATTTCTACGAAAATTCGCGTTGTTTGACATTTCTCACTCTATCAGCAGAGTGTCAAAATTTCTGTGTTTACGTTGTTTGACATTTCTTTTGAATAAGATTTCTTGGAATGTTAGCGTTGTTTGACTTTCCTCACTCTATCAATAGACTGACAAAAGTTCTGTGTTTACATTGTTTGACATTTCTTTTGAATAAGATTTCTTGGAATGTTAGCCTTGTTTGACTTTCCTCACTCTATCAACAGAGTGACAAAATTTTTGTGTTTGCATTGTTTGGCATTTGTTTTCAATAACAAGCTTTCTTGGAATGTTAGCGTTGTTTGACATTCCTCACTCTATCAGCAGTGACAAAATTTCTGTGTTTACATTGTTTGGCATTTGTTTTGAATAGTAAGATTTCTTGGAATGTTAGCGTTGTTTGACATTACTCACTCTATCAACAGAGTGACAAAAATTCTGTGTTTACATTGTTTGACATTTCTCACTCTATCAGCAGTGACAAAATTTCTGTGTTTACATTGTTTGGCATTTGTTTTGAGGAATAAGATTTCTTGGAATGTTAGCGTTGTTTGACATTCCTCACTCTATCAACAGAGTGACAAAATTTCTGTGTTTACACTGTTTGGCATTTCTTTTTGAATAAGATTTCTTGGAAAATTAGCGTTGTTTGACATTCCTCACTCTATGAACAGAGTGACAAAATTTCTGTATTTACTTTGTTTGACAATTCTCACTCTATCAACAGAGTGACAAAACTTCTGTGTTTACATTGTTTGACATTTCTCACTCTATCAACAGAGTGACAAAAGTTCTGTGCTTACATTGTTTGACATTTCTTTTGAATAAGATTTCTTGGAATGTTAGCGTTGTTTGACATTCCTCACTCTATCAACAGAGTGACCAAATTTCTGTGTTTACACTGTTTGGCATTTCTTTTGAATACGTTTTCTTGGAATTTTAGCGTTGTTCGACATTCCTCACTCTATCAACAGAGTGACAAAATTTTTGTGTTTACATTGTTTAGCATTTGTTTTCAATAACAAGCTTTCTTGGAATGTTAGCGTTGTTTGATATTCCTCACTCTATCAGCAGAGTGACAAAAGTTCTGTGTTTACATCGTTTGACATTTCTCACTCTATCAGCAGAGTGACAAAATTTCTGTGTTTACATTGTTTGGCATTTGTTTTGAATAATAAGATATCTTGGAATGTTAGCGTTGGAATGTTAGCGTTGTTTGACATTACTCACTCTATCAACAGAGTGACAAAATTTCTGTGTTTACGTTGTTTGACATTTCTCACTCTATCAGCAGTGACAAAATTTCTATACATTTTTTGGCATTTGTTTTGAATAATAAGATTTCTTGGAATGTTAGCGTTGTTTGACATTCCTCACTCTATCAACAGAGTGACAAAATTTCTGTGTTTACACTGTTTGGCATTTCTTTTGAATACGATTTCTTGGAATTTTAGCGTTGTTCGACATTCCTCACTCTATCAACAGAGTGACAAAATTTTTGTGTTTACATTGTTTAGCATTTGTTTTCAATAACAAGCTTTCTTGGAATGTTAGCGTTGTTTGATATTCCTCACTCTATCAGCAGAGTGACAAAAGTTCTGTGTTTACATCGTTTGACATTTCTCACTCTATCAGCAGAGTGACAAAATTTCTGTGTTTACATTGTTTGGCATTTGTTTTGAATAATAAGATATCTTGGAATGTTAGCGTTGGAATGTTAGCGTTGTTTGACATTACTCACTCTATCAACAGAGTGACAAAATTTCTGTGTTTACGTTGTTTGACATTTCTCACTCTATCAGCAGTGACAAAATTTCTATACATTTTTTGGCATTTGTTTTGAATAATAAGATTTCTTGGAATGTTAGCGTTGTTTGACATTACTCACTTTATCAACAGAGTGACAAAATTTCTGTTTGCATTTTTTGGCATTTCTCACTCTATCAGCAGTGACAAAATTTCTGTGTTTACATTGTTTGGCATTTGTTTTGAATAAGAAGATTTCTTGGAATGTTAGCGTTGTTTGACATTACTCACTTTATCAACAGAGTGACAAAATTTCTGTTTGCATTTTTTGGCATTTCTCACTCTATCAGCAGTGACAAAATTTCTGTGTTTACATTGTTTGGCATTTGTTTTGAATAAGAAGATTTCTTGGAATGTTAGCGTTGTTTGACATTCCTCTCACAAAATTTCTGTGTTTATATTGTTTGACATTTCTCTTGATTGATAAGACTTCTTGCAATGTTACTTCTCTAATCTTGGATTTCTTTAGTGTCCTTTATTCTTAGATTGAAACAGATCATAACGTGATCACTGGAACTATTTCTGAGAAGTAACAATGAAAAACAACTATCGCTATGGTTACAGGATGCGTGTACAACTATCTCCATGGCTACAGGGATGTGTGTACAACTACCAACAGGATTATGGATACAAGATGCAAATGCGATCATCAGAGGAATTGAAAAAAAAAGTGAAAAGTGGTCAGGTTAGATGTGGCACTAGTGCATGCCTAGGGACCATAAGGTATGAGGAGAGTAGACTAACTCTTGCTCATATAGGGTAGGAAATAGTGCAGCTAAATCTACAATGTCACAACTCTAAAACGGCACTGTTGTTGACTTGTTATTTAGTTTCTCTACGGTGAATGTACAAATTGTACAGACACCATAAGGTGATAAGAAAACTAGCTAGGAAGGAGAATTAAACCCAATAAATATAAAAAGAGCAAATAACTTTTCGGCTGTGTCTATTTATGGCTGGGTTTGGTCATCCTTGGGACTTTCTGTTCTATGACTGTCCTTAAGTTAGGTCAAGAAGATGCTCCCAACCATGGAAGGTACGTAGCGCGTCCGGTATGCATGATTCCTCATTTTTGATAGTGCGGAACAACAGTTTAGGATTCCCCCTGATGTGTGTTTTAACTATTAATCTTAGTTAATTTTTCAGTACAGTGTCTATAGAGACAATAGTATAACAGTAACTTTCAGATAGGTTGAGGAAAGCTAAAATTGTGTTCACTGCTTGGATAGGGAAACTCTATCCAAGTTTTAGCCTTTCTCATCAACTGCTTTGCCACACAGTTGTTTATTATTATAATTAATTATTATAAGCTAATTTATGCTGATTTCTCTCTTACAAGTGGTAAGAGAAAAATTTGTATATTCGGATAATTCGGATCTTAGGAAATAGGTTCTTCCGATTTCGGGAATAGGGTTTTTTTGGTAATAACTTTCCGGCTTTCGCTAATAAGTAGGTCTTCGTTTTTTTCGGAAATAAGTCTTCCATCTTTCATCAATACATTCTGCACAAATTATCATATCTTATCGAGATACATACACTGTATCAAGATAACGTTTTGGCATATACATCTTTCTTGTTTTCTGTTTCACAACCATCTTAAATCTTACACACTCTTATATCAAGATACTCATATGGTATCAAGATAAGCTTTTGGTATAACAATACATTTAATTAATGGTTGTCTTTCATAATAACTTTCTTTTAACATACTCTAAATTTCACGCACTCTTATCAAGATACTCATATGGTATCAAGATAAGCTTTTGGCAGAACAATACTTTTAATTAGTGGTTGTCTTTCATAACAACTTTATTTTAACATACTCTAAATTTCACACACCCTTATCAAGATACTCATATGGTATTAAGATAAGCTTTTGGCATAACAATACATTTAATTAATTGTAAAATAACTTTAATTTAAGAACGCATAGTTTGTCATTTCCACTTGATAAACTAGGTCAACACTTTTCCTGAAATGTCAGCGTTGTTTGACATTTCTCACTCTATCAACAGAGTGACAAAAGTTCTGTGTTTACATTGTTTGACATTTCTTTTAAATAAGATTTCTTCGAATGTCAGCGTTGTTTGACATTCTTCACTCTATCAACAGAGTGACAAATTTCTGTGTTTATAGTTTGGCATTTCTTTTGAATAAGATTTCTACGAAAATTCGCGTTGTTTGACATTTCTCACTCTATCAGCAGAGTGTCAAAATTTCTGTGTTTACGTTGTTTGACATTTCTTTTGAATAAGATTTCTTGGAATGTTAGCGTTGTTTGACTTTCCTCACTCTATCAATAGATTGACAAAAGTTCTGTGTTTACATTGTTTGACATTTCTTTTGAATAAGATTTCTTGGAATGTTAGCCTTGTTTGACTTTCCTCACTCTATCAACAGAGTGACAAAATTTTTGTGTTTGCATTGTTTGGCATTTGTTTTCAATAACAAGCTTTCTTGGAATGTTAGCGTTGTTTGACATTCCTCACTCTATCAGCAGTGACAAAATTTCTGTGTTTACATTGTTTGGCATTTGTTTTGAATAGTAAGATTTCTTGGAATGTTAGCGTTGTTTGACATTACTCACTCTATCAACAGAGTGACAAAAATTCTGTGTTTACATTGTTTGACATTTCTCACTCTATCAGCAGTGACAAAATTTCTGTGTTTACATTGTTTGGCATTTGTTTTGAGGAATAAGATTTCTTGGAATGTTAGCGTTGTTTGACATTCCTCACTCTATCAACAGAGTGACAAAATTTCTGTGTTTACACTGTTTGGCATTTCTTTTTGAATAAGATTTCTTGGAAAATTAGCGTTGTTTGACATTCCTCACTCTATGAACAGAGTGACAAAATTTCTGTATTTACTTTGTTTGACAATTCTCACTCTATCAACAGAGTGACAAATGTTCTGTGTTTACAGTGTTTGACATTTCTCACTCTATCAACAGAGTGACAAAAGTTCTGTGCTTACATTGTTTGACATTTCTTTTGAATAAGATTTCTTGGAATGTTAGCGTTGTTTGACATTCCTCACTCTATCAACAGAGTGACCAAATTTCTGTGTTTACACTGTTTGGCATTTCTTTTGAATACGATTTCTTGGAATTTTAGCGTTGTTCGACATTCCTCACTCTATCAACAGAGTGACAAAATTTTTGTGTTTACATTGTTTAGCATTTGTTTTCAATAACAAGCTTTCTTGGAATGTTAGCGTTGTTTGATATTCCTCACTCTATCAGCAGAGTGACAAAAGTTCTGTGTTTACATCGTTTGACATTTCTCACTCTATCAGCAGAGTGACAAAATTTCTGTGTTTACATTGTTTGGCATTTGTTTTGAATAATAAGATATCTTGGAATGTTAGCGTTGGAATGTTAGCGTTGTTTGACATTACTCACTCTATCAACAGAGTGACAAAATTTCTGTGTTTACGTTGTTTGACATTTCTCACTCTATCAGCAGTGACAAAATTTCTATACATTTTTTGGCATTTGTTTTGAATAATAAGATTTCTTGGAATGTTAGCGTTGTTTGACATTACTCACTTTATCAACAGAGTGACAAAATTTCTGTTTGCATTTTTTGGCATTTCTCACTCTATCAGCAGTGACAAAATTTCTGTGTTTACATTGTTTGGCATTTGTTTTGAATAAGAAGATTTCTTGGAATGTTAGCGTTGTTTGACATTACTCACTTTATCAACAGAGTGACAAAATTTCTGTTTGCATTTTTTGGCATTTCTCACTCTATCAGCAGTGACAAAATTTCTGTGTTTACATTGTTTGGCATTTGTTTTGAATAAGAAGATTTCTTGGAATGTTAGCGTTGTTTGACATTCCTCTCACAAAATTTCTGTGTTTATATTGTTTGACATTTCTCTTAATTGATAAGACTTCTTGCAATGTTACTTCTCTAATCTTGGATTTCTTTAGTGTCCTTTATTCTTAGATTGAAACAGATCATAACGTGATCACTGGAACTATTTCTGAGAAGTAACAATGAAAAACAACTATCGCTATGGTTACAGGATGCGTGTACAACTATCTCCATGGCTACAGGGATGTGTGTACAACTACCAACAGGATTATGGATACAAGATGCAAATGCGATCATCAGAGGAATTGAAAAAAAAAGTGAAAAGTGGTCAGGTTAGATGTGGCACTAGTGCATGCCTAGGGACCATAAGGTATGAGGAGAGTAGACTAACTCTTGCTCATATAGGGTAGGAAATAGTGCAGCTAAATCTACAATGTCACAACTCTAAAACGGCACTGTTGTTGACTTGTTATTTAGTTTCTCTACGGTGAATGTACAAATTGTACAGACACCATAAGGTGATAAGAAAACTAGCTAGGAAGGAGAATTAAACCCAATAAATATAAAAAGAGCAAATAACTTTTCGGCTGTGTCTATTTATGGCTGGGTTTGGTCATCCTTGGGACTTTCTGTTCTATGACTGTCCTTAAGTTAGGTCAAGAAGATGCTCCCAACCATGGAAGGTACGTAGCGCGTCCGGTATGCATGATTCCTCATTTTTGATAGTGCGGAACAACAGTTTAGGATTCCCCCTGATGTGTGTTTTAACTATTAATCTTAGTTAATTTTTCAGTACAGTGTCTATAGAGACAATAGTATAACAGTAACTTTCAGATAGGTTGAGGAAAGCTAAAATTGTGTACACTGCTTGGATAGGGAAACTCTATCCAAGTTTTAGCCTTTCTCATCAACTGCTTTGCCACACAGTTGTTTATTATTATAATTAATTATTATAAGCTAATTTATGCTGATTTCTCTCTTACAAGTGGTAAGAGAAAAATTTGTATATTCGGATAATTCGGATCTTAGGAAATAGGTTCTTCCGATTTCGGGAATAGGGTTTTTTTGGTAATAACTTTCCGGCTTTCGCTAATAAGTAGGTCTTCGTTTTTTTCGGAAATAAGTCTTCCATCTTTCATCAATACATTCTGCACAAATTATCATATCTTATCGAGATACATACACTGTATCAAGATAACGTTTTGGCATATACATCTTTCTTGTTTTCTGTTTCACAACCATCTTAAATCTTACACACTCTTATATCAAGATACTCATATGGTATCAAGATAAGCTTTTGGTATAACAATACATTTAATTAGTGGTTGTCTTTCATAATAACTTTCTTTTAACATACTCTAAATTTCACGCACTCTTATCAAGATACTCATATGGTATCAAGATAAGCTTTTGGCAGAACAATACTTTTAATTAGTGGTTGTCTTTCATGACAACTTTATTTTAACATACTCTAAATTTCACACACCCTTATCAAGATACTCATATGGTATTAAGATAAGCTTTTGGCATAACAATACATTTAATTAATTGTAAAATAACTTTAATTTAAGAACGCATAGTTTGTCATTTCCACTTGATAAACTAGGTCAACACTTTTCCTGAAATGTCAGCGTTGTTTGACATTTCTCACTCTATCAACAGAGTGACAAAAGTTCTGTGTTTACATTGTTTGACATTTCTTTTAAATAAGATTTCTTGGAATGTCAGCGTTGTTTGACATTCTTCACTCTATCAACAGAGTGACAAATTTCTGTGTTTATAGTTTGGCATTTCTTTTGAATAAGATTTCTACGAAAATTCGCGTTGTTTGACATTTCTCACTCTATCAGCAGAGTGTCAAAATTTCTGTGTTTACGTTGTTTGACATTTCTTTTGAATAAGATTTCTTGGAATGTTAGCGTTGTTTGACTTTCCTCACTCTATCAATAGATTGACAAAAGTTCTGTGTTTACATTGTTTGACATTTCTTTTGAATAAGATTTCTTGGAATGTTAGCCTTGTTTGACTTTCCTCACTCTATCAACAGAGTGACAAAATTTTTGTGTTTGCATTGTTTGGCATTTGTTTTCAATAACAAGCTTTCTTGGAATGTTAGCGTTGTTTGACATTCCTCACTCTATCAGCAGTGACAAAATTTCTGTGTTTACATTGTTTGGCATTTGTTTTGGATAGTAAGATTTCTTGGAATGTTAGCGTTGTTTGACATTACTCACTCTATCAACAGAGTGACAAAAATTCTGTGTTTACATTGTTTGACATTTCTCACTCTATCAGCAGTGACAAAATTTCTGTGTTTACATTGTTTGGCATTTGTTTTGAGGAATAAGATTTCTTGGAATGTTAGCGTTGTTTGACATTCCTCACTCTATCAACAGAGTGACAAAATTTCTGTGTTTACACTGTTTGGCATTTCTTTTTGAATAAGATTTCTTGGAAAATTAGCGTTGTTTGACATTCCTCACTCTATGAACAGAGTGACAAAATTTCTGTATTTACTTTGTTTGACAATTCTCACTCTATCAACAGAGTGACAAAATTTCTGTGTTTACATTGTTTGACATTTCTCACTCTATCAACAGAGTGACAAAAGTTCTGTGCTTACATTGTTTGACATTTCTTTTGAATAAGATTTCTCTGAATGTTAGCGTTGTTTGACATTCCTCACTCTATCAACAGAGTGACCAAATTTCTGTGTTTACACTGTTTGGCATTTCTTTTGAATACGATTTCTTGGAATTTTAGCGTTGTTCGACATTCCTCACTCTATCAACAGAGTGACAAAATTTTTGTGTTTACATTGTTTAGCATTTGTTTTCAATAACAAGCTTTCTTGGAATGTTAGCGTTGTTTGATATTCCTCACTCTATCAGCAGAGTGACAAAAGTTCTGTGTTTACATCGTTTGACATTTCTCACTCTATCAGCAGAGTGACAAAATTTCTGTGTTTACATTGTTTGGCATTTGTTTTGAATAATAAGATATCTTGGAATGTTAGCGTTGGAATGTTAGCGTTGTTTGACATTACTCACTCTATCAACAGAGTGACAAAATTTCTGTGTTTACGTTGTTTGACATTTCTCACTCTATCAGCAGTGACAAAATTTCTATACATTTTTTGGCATTTGTTTTGAATAATAAGATTTCTTGGAATGTTAGCGTTGTTTGACATTCCTCACTCTATCAACAGAGTGACAAAATTTCTGTGTTTACACTGTTTGGCATTTCTTTTGAATACGATTTCTTGGAATTTTAGCGTTGTTCGACATTCCTCACTCTATCAACAGAGTGACAAAATTTTTGTGTTTACATTGTTTAGCATTTGTTTTCAATAACAAGCTTTCTTGGAATGTTAGCGTTGTTTGATATTCCTCACTCTATCAGCAGAGTGACAAAAGTTCTGTGTTTACATCGTTTGACATTTCTCACTCTATCAGCAGAGTGACAAAATTTCTGTGTTTACATTGTTTGGCATTTGTTTTGAATAATAAGATATCTTGGAATGTTAGCGTTGGAATGTTAGCGTTGTTTGACATTACTCACTCTATCAACAGAGTGACAAAATTTCTGTGTTTACGTTGTTTGACATTTCTCACTCTATCAGCAGTGACAAAATTTCTATACATTTTTTGGCATTTGTTTTGAATAATAAGATTTCTTGGAATGTTAGCGTTGTTTGACATTACTCACTTTATCAACAGAGTGACAAAATTTCTGTTTGCATTTTTTGGCATTTCTCACTCTATCAGCAGTGACAAAATTTCTGTGTTTACATTGTTTGGCATTTGTTTTGAATAAGAAGATTTCTTGGAATGTTAGCGTTGTTTGACATTCCTCTCACAAAATTTCTGTGTTTATATTGTTTGACATTTCTCTTGATTGATAAGACTTCTTGCAATGTTACTTCTCTAATCTTGGATTTCTTTAGTGTCCTTTATTCTTAGATTGAAACAGATCATAACGTGATCACTGGAACTATTTCTGAGAAGTAACAATGAAAAACAACTATCGCTATGGTTACAGGATGCGTGTACAACTATCTCCATGGCTACAGGGATGTGTGTACAACTACCAACAGGATTATGGATACAAGATGCAAATGCGATCATCAGAGGAATTGAAAAAAAAAGTGAAAAGTGGTCAGGTTAGATGTGGCACTAGTGCATGCCTAGGGACCATAAGGTATGAGGAGAGTAGACTAACTCTTGCTCATATAGGGTAGGAAATAGTGCAGCTAAATCTACAATGTCACAACTCTAAAACGGCACTGTTGTTGACTTGTTATTTAGTTTCTCTACGGTGAATGTACAAATTGTACAGACACCATAAGGTGATAAGAAAACTAGCTAGGAAGGAGAATTAAACCCAATAAATATAAAAAGAGCAAATAACTTTTCGGCTGTGTCTATTTATGGCTGGGTTTGGTCATCCTTGGGACTTTCTGTTCTATGACTGTCCTTAAGTTAGGTCAAGAAGATGCTCCCAACCATGGAAGGTACGTAGCGCGTCCGGTATGCATGATTCCTCATTTTTGATAGTGCGGAACAACAGTTTAGGATTCCCCCTGATGTGTGTTTTAACTATTAATCTTAGTTAATTTTTCAGTACAGTGTCTATAGAGACAATAGTATAACAGTAACTTTCAGATAGGTTGAGGAAAGCTAAAATTGTGTACACTGCTTGGATAGGGAAACTCTATCCAAGTTTTAGCCTTTCTCATCAACTGCTTTGCCACACAGTTGTTTATTATTATAATTAATTATTATAAGCTAATTTATGCTGATTTCTCTCTTACAAGTGGTAAGAGAAAAATTTGTATATTCGGATAATTCGGATCTTAGGAAATAGGTTCTTCCGATTTCGGGAATAGGGTTTTTTTGGTAATAACTTTCCGGCTTTCGCTAATAAGTAGGTCTTCGTTTTTTTCGGAAATAAGTCTTCCATCTTTCATCAATACATTCTGCACAAATTATCATATCTTATCGAGATACATACACTGTATCAAGATAACGTTTTGGCATATACATCTTTCTTGTTTTCTGTTTCACAACCATCTTAAATCTTACACACTCTTATATCAAGATACTCATATGGTATCAAGATAAGCTTTTGGTATAACAATACATTTAATTAATGGTTGTCTTTCATAATAACTTTCTTTTAACATACTCTAAATTTCACGCACTCTTATCAAGATACTCATATGGTATCAAGATAAGCTTTTGGCAGAACAATACTTTTAATTAGTGGTTGTCTTTCATGACAACTTTATTTTAACATACTCTAAATTTCACACACCCTTATCAAGATACTCATATGGTATTAAGATAAGCTTTTGGCATAACAATACATTTAATTAATTGTAAAATAACTTTAATTTAAGAACGCATAGTTTGTCATTTCCACTTGATAAACTAGGTCAACACTTTTCCTGAAATGTCAGCGTTGTTTGACATTTCTCACTCTATCAACAGAGTGACAAAAGTTCTGTGTTTACATTGTTTGACATTTCTTTTAAATAAGATTTCTTGGAATGTCAGCGTTGTTTGACATTCTTCACTCTATCAACACAGTGACAAATTTCTGTGTTTATAGTTTGGCATTTCTTTTGAATAAGATTTCTACGAAAATTCGCGTTGTTTGACATTTCTCACTCTATCAGCAGAGTGTCAAAATTTCTGTGTTTACGTTGTTTGACATTTCTTTTGAATAAGATTTCTTGGAATGTTAGCGTTGTTTGACTTTCCTCACTCTATCAATAGATTGACAAAAGTTCTGTGTTTACATTGTTTGACATTTCTTTTGAATAAGATTTCTTGGAATGTTAGCCTTGTTTGACTTTCCTCACTCTATCACCAGAGTGACAAAATTTTTGTGTTTGCATTGTTTGGCATTTGTTTTCAATAACAAGCTTTCTTGGAATGTTAGCGTTGTTTGACATTCCTCACTCTATCAGCAGTGACAAAATTTCTGTGTTTACATTGTTTGGCATTTGTTTTGAATAGTAAGATTTCTTGGAATGTTAGCGTTGTTTGACATTACTCACTCTATCAACAGAGTGACAAAAATTCTGTGTTTACATTGTTTGACATTTCTCACTCTATCAGCAGTGACAAAATTTCTGTGTTTTCATTGTTTGGCATTTGTTTTGAGGAATAAGATTTCTTGGAATGTTAGCGTTGTTTGACATTCCTCACTCTATCAACAGAGTGACAAAATTTCTGTGTTTACACTGTTTGGCATTTCTTTTTGAATAAGATTTCTTGGAAAATTAGCGTTGTTTGACATTCCTCACTCTATGAACAGAGTGACAAAATTTCTGTATTTACTTTGTTTGACAATTCTCACTCTATCAACAGAGTGACAAAATTTCTGTGTTTACATTGTTTGACATTTCTCACTCTATCAACAGAGTGACAAAAGTTCTGTGCTTACATTGTTTGACATTTCTTTTGAATAAGATTTCTTGGAATGTTAGCGTTGTTTGACATTCCTCACTCTATCAACAGAGTGACCAAAATTTCTGTGTTTACACTGTTTGGCATTTCTTTTGAATAAGATTTCTTGGAATTTTAGCGTTGTTCGACATTCCTCACTCTATCAACAGAGTGACAAAATTTTTGTGTTTACATTGTTTAGCATTTGTTTTCAATAACAAGCTTTCTTGGAATGTTAGCGTTGTTTGATATTCCTCACTCTATCAGCAGAGTGACAAAAGTTCTGTGTTTACATCGTTTGACATTTCTCACTCTATCAGCAGAGTGACAAAATTTCTGTGTTTACATTGTTTGGCATTTGTTTTGAATAATAAGATATCTTGGAATGTTAGCGTTGGAATGTTAGCGTTGTTTGACATTACTCACTCTATCAACAGAGTGACAAAATTTCTGTGTTTACGTTGTTTGACATTTCTCACTCTATCAGCAGTGACAAAATTTCTATACATTTTTTGGCATTTGTTTTGAATAATAAGATTTCTTGGAATGTTAGCGTTGTTTGACATTCCTCACTCTATCAACAGAGTGACAAAATTTCTGTGTTTACACTGTTTGGCATTTCTTTTGAATACGATTTCTTGGAATTTTAGCGTTGTTCGACATTCCTCACTCTATCAACAGAGTGACAAAATTTTTGTGTTTACATTGTTTAGCATTTGTTTTCAATAACAAGCTTTCTTGGAATGTTAGCGTTGTTTGATATTCCTCACTCTATCAGCAGAGTGACAAAAGTTCTGTGTTTACATCGTTTGACATTTCTCACTCTATCAGCAGAGTGACAAAATTTCTGTGTTTACATTGTTTGGCATTTGTTTTGAATAATAAGATATCTTGGAATGTTAGCGTTGGAATGTTAGCGTTGTTTGACATTACTCACTCTATCAACAGAGTGACAAAATTTCTGTGTTTACGTTGTTTGACATTTCTCACTCTATCAGCAGTGACAAAATTTCTATACATTTTTTGGCATTTGTTTTGAATAATAAGATTTCTTGGAATGTTAGCGTTGTTTGACATTACTCACTTTATCAACAGAGTGACAAAATTTCTGTTTGCATTTTTTGGCATTTCTCACTCTATCAGCAGTGACAAAATTTCTGTGTTTACATTGTTTGGCATTTGTTTTGAATAAGAAGATTTCTTGGAATGTTAGCGTTGTTTGACATTCCTCTCACAAAATTTCTGTGTTTATATTGTTTGACATTTCTCTTGATTGATAAGACTTCTTGCAATGTTACTTCTCTAATCTTGGATTTCTTTAGTGTCCTTTATTCTTAGATTGAAACAGATCATAACGTGATCACTGGAACTATTTCTGAGAAGTAACAATGAAAAACAACTATCGCTATGGTTACAGGATGCGTGTACAACTATCTCCATGGCTACAGGGATGTGTGTACAACTACCAACAGGATTATGGATACAAGATGCAAATGCGATCATCAGAGGAATTGAAAAAAAAAGTGAAAAGTGGTCAGGTTAGATGTGGCACTAGTGCATGCCTAGGGACCATAAGGTATGAGGAGAGTAGACTAACTCTTGCTCATATAGGGTAGGAAATAGTGCAGCTAAATCTACAATGTCACAACTCTAAAACGGCACTGTTGTTGACTTGTTATTTAGTTTCTCTACGGTGAATGTACAAATTGTACAGACACCATAAGGTGATAAGAAAACTAGCTAGGAAGGAGAATTAAACCCAATAAATATAAAAAGAGCAAATAACTTTTCGGCTGTGTCTATTTATGGCTGGGTTTGGTCATCCTTGGGACTTTCTGTTCTATGACTGTCCTTAAGTTAGGTCAAGAAGATGCTCCCAACCATGGAAGGTACGTAGCGCGTCCGGTATGCATGATTCCTCATTTTTGATAGTGCGGAACAACAGTTTAGGATTCCCCCTGATGTGTGTTTTAACTATTATTCGTAGTTAATTTTCCAGTACAGTGTCTATAGAGACAATAGTATAACAGTAACTTTCAGATAGGTTGAGGAAAGCTAAAATTGTGTACACTGCTTGGATAGGGAAACTCTATCCAAGTTTTAGCCTTTCTCATCAACTGCTTTGCCACACAGTTGTTTATTATTATAATTAATTATTATAAGCTAATTTATGCTGATTTCTCTCTTACAAGTGGTAAGAGAAAAATTTGTATATTCGGATAATTCGGATCTTAGGAAATAGGTTCTTCAGATTTCGGGAATAGGTTTTTTTTGGTAATAAGTTTCCGGCTTTCGCTAACAAGTAGGTCTCCGTTTTTTTCGGAAATAAGTCTTCCATCTTTCATCAATACATTCTGCACAAATTCACAAATTATCATATCTTATCGAGATACATACACTGTATCAAGATAACGTTTTGGCATATACATCTTTCTTGTTTTCTGTTTCACAACCATCTTAAATCTTACACACTCTTATCAAGATACTCATATTGTATCAAGACAAGCTTTTGGTATAATACATTTAATTAGTGGTTGTCTTTCATAATAACTTTCTTTTAACATACTCTAAATTTCACACACTCTTATCAAGATACTCATATGGTATCAAGATAAGCTTTTGGCAGAACAATACTTTTAATTAGTGGTTGTCTTTCATAACAACTTTATTTTAACATACTCCAAATTTCACACACTCTTATCAAGATACTCATATGGTATTAAGATAAGCTTTTGGCATAACAATACATTCAATTAATTGTAAAATAACTTTAATTTAAGACCGCATAGTTTGTCATTTCCACTTGATAAACTAGGTCAACACTTTTCCTGATATGTCAGCGTTGTTTGACATTTCTCACTCTATCAACAGAGTGACAAAAGTTCTGTGTTTACATTGTTTGACATTTCTCACTCTATCAACAGAGTGACAAAAGTTCTGTGCTTACATGTACATTGTTTGACATTTCTTTTGAATAAGATTTCTTGGAATGTTAACGTTGCTTGACATTCCTCACTCTATCAACAGAGTGACAAAATTTCTGTGTTTAGACTGTTTGGCATTTCTTTTGAATAAGATTTCTTGGAAGATTAGCGTTGTTTGACATTCCTCACTCTATGAACAGAGTGACAAAATTTCCGTGTTTACATTGTTTGACATTTCTCACTCTATCAACAGAGTGACAAAATTTCTGTGTTTACATTGTTTGACATTTCTCACTCTATCAACAGAGTGACAAAATTTCTGTGTTTACACTGTTTGGCATTTCTTTTGAATAAGATTTCTTGGAATGTTAGCGTTGTTCGACATTCCTCACTCTATCAGCAGAGTGACAAAATTTCTGTGTTTACATTGTTTGGCATTTGTTTTGAATAATAAGATATCTTGGAATGTTAGCGTTGGAATGTTAGCGTTGTTTGACATTACTCACTCTATCAACAGAGTGACAAAATTTCTGTGTTTACGTTGTTTGACATTTCTCACTCTATCAGCAGTGACAAAATTTCTATACATTTTTTGGCATTTGTTTTGAATAATAAGATTTCTTGGAATGTTAGCGTTGTTTGACATTCCTCACTCTATCAACAGAGTGACAAAATTTCTGTGTTTACACTGTTTGGCATTTCTTTTGAATACGATTTCTTGGAATTTTAGCGTTGTTCGACATTCCTCACTCTATCAACAGAGTGACAAAATTTTTGTGTTTACATTGTTTGGCATTTGTTTTCAATAACAAGCTTTCTTGGAATGTTAGCGTTGTTTGATATTCCTCACTCTATCAGCAGAGTGACAAAAGTTCTGTGTTTACATCGTTTGACATTTCTCACTCTATCAGCAGAGTGACAAAATTTCTGTGTTTACATTGTTTGGCATTTGTTTTGAATAATAAGATATCTTGGAATGTTAGCGTTGGAATGTTAGCGTTGTTTGACATTACTCACTCTATCAACAGAGTGACAAAATTTCTGTGTTTACGTTGTTTGACATTTCTCACTCTATCAGCAGTGACAAAATTTCTATACATTTTTTGGCATTTGTTTTGAATAATAAGATTTCTTGGAATGTTAGCGTTGTTTGACATTACTCACTTTATCAACAGAGTGACAAAATTTCTGTTTGCATTTTTTGGCATTTCTCACTCTATCAGCAGTGACAAAATTTCTGTGTTTACATTGTTTGGCATTTGTTTTGAATAAGAAGATTTCTTGGAATGTTAGCGTTGTTTGACATTCCTCTCACAAAATTTCTGTGTTTATATTGTTTGACATTTCTCTTGATTGATAAGACTTCTTGCAATGTTACTTCTCTAATCTTGGATTTCTTTAGTGTCCTTTATTCTTAGATTGAAACAGATCATAACGTGATCACTGGAACTATTTCTGAGAAGTAACAATGAAAAACAACTATCGCTATGGTTACAGGATGCGTGTACAACTATCTCCATGGCTACAGGGATGTGTGTACAACTACCAACAGGATTATGGATACAAGATGCAAATGCGATCATCAGAGGAATTGAAAAAAAAGTGAAAAGTGGTCAGGTTAGATGTGGCACTAGTGCATGCCTAGGGACCATAAGGTATGAGGAGAGTAGACTAACTCTTGCTCATATAGGGTAGGAAATAGTGCAGCTAAATCTACAATGTCACAACTCTAAAACGGCACTGTTGTTGACTTGTTATTTAGTTTCTCTACGGTGAATGTACAAATTGTACAGACACCATAAGGTGATAACAAAACTAGCTAGGAAGGAGAATTAAACCCAATAAATATAAAAAGACCAAATAACTTTTCGGCTGTGTCTATTTATGGTTGGGTTTGGTCATCCTTGGGACTTTCTGTTCCATGATTGTCCTTAAGTTAGGTCAAGAAGATGCTCCCAATCATGGAAGGTACGTAGCGCGTCCGGTATGCATGATTAATCATTTTTGATAGTGCGGAACAACAGTTTAGGATTCCCCCTGATGTGTGTTTTAACTATTAATCGTAGTTAATTTTTCAGTACAGTGTCTATAGAGACAATAGTATAACAGTAACTTTCAGATAGGTTGAGGAAAGCTAAAATTGTGTACACTGCTTGGATAGGGAAACTCTATCCAAGTTTTAGCCTTTCTCATCAACTGCTTTGCACACAGTTGTTTATTATTATAATTAATTATTATAAGCTAATTTATGCTGATTTCTCTCTTACAAGTGGTAAGAGAAAAATTTGTATATTCGGATAATTCGGATCTTAGGAAATAGGTTCTTCCGATTTCGGGAATAGGTTTTTTTTGGTAATAAGTTTCCGGCTTTCGCTAATAAGTAGGTCTCCGTTTTTTTCGGAAATAAGTCTTCCATCTTTCATCAATACATTCTGCACAAATTCACAAATTATCATATCTTATCGAGATACATACACTGTATCAAGATAACGTTTTGGCATATACATCTTGTTTTCTGTTTCACAACCATCTTAAATCTTACACACTCTTATCAAGATACTCATATTGTATCAAGACAAGCTTTTGGTATAATACATTTAATTAGTGGTTGTCTTTCATAATAACTTTCTTTTAACATACTCTAAATTTCACACACTCTTATCAAGATACTCATATGGTATCAAGATAAGCTTTTGGCAGAACAATACTTTTAATTAGTGGTTGTCTTTCATAATAACTTTATTTTAACATACTCTAAATTTCACACACTCTTATCAAGATACTCATATGGTATTAAGATAAGCTTTTGGCATAACAATACATTCAATTAATTGTAAAATAACTTTAATTTAAGACCGCATAGTTTGTCATTTCCACTTGATAAACTAGGTCAACACTTTTCCTGATATGTCAGCGTTGTTTGACATTTCTCACTCTATCAACAGAGTGACAAAAGTTCTGTGTTTACATTGTTTGACATTTCTCACTCTATCAACAGAGTGACAAAAGTTCTGTGCTTACATGTACATTGTTTGACATTTCTTTTGAATAAGATTTCTTGGAATGTTAACGTTGTTTGACATTCCTCACTCTATCAACAGAGTGAGAAAATTTCTGTGTTTAGACTGTTTGGCATTTCTTTTGAATAAGATTTCTTGGAAGATTAGCGTTGTTTGACATTCCTCACTCTATGAACAGAGTGACAAAATTTCCGTGTTTACATTGTTTGACATTTCTCACTCTATCAACAGAGTGACAAAATTTCTGTGTTTACATTGTTTGACATTTCTCACTCTATCAACAGAGTGACAAAATTTCTGTGTTTACACTGTTTGGCATTTCTTTTGAATAAGATTTCTTGGAATGTTAGCGTTGTTCGACATTCCTCACTCTATCAGCAGAGTGACAAAATTTCTGTGTTTACATTGTTTGGCATTTGTTTTGAATAATAAGATTTCTTGGAATGTTAACGTTGTTTGACATTCCTCACTCTATCAACAGTGACAAAATTTCTGTGTTTACATTGTTTGACATTTCTCACTCTATCAGCAGTGACAAAATTTCTGTGTTTACATTGTTTGGCATTTGTTTTGAATAATAAGATTTCTTGGAATGTTAGCGTTGTTTGACATTCCTCACTCTATCAACCGAGTGACAAAATTTCTGTGTTTACAGTGTTTGACATTTCTCACTCTAACAACAGAGTGACAGAAGTTCTGTGCTTACATTGTTTGGCATTTGTTTTGAATATTTCTTGGAATGTTAGCGTTGTTTGACATTCCTCACTCTATCAACAGAGTGACAAAATTTCTGTGTTTACACTGTTTGGCATTTCTTTTGAATAAGATTTCTTGGAAAATTAGCGTTGTTTGGCATTCCTCACTCTATGAACAGAGTGACAAAATTTCTGTGTTTACATTGTTTGACATTTCTCACTCTATGAACAGAGTGACAAAATTTTTGTATTTACATTGTTTGACATTTCTCACTCTATCAACAGAGTGACAAAATTTCTGTGTTTACATTGTTTGACATTTCTCACTCTATGAACAGAGTGACAAAATTTTTGTATTTACATTGTTTGACATTTCTCACTCTATCAACAGAGTGACAAAATTTCTGTGTTTACATTGTTTGACATTCCTCACTCTATCAACAGAGTGACAAAATTTTTGTGTTTACATTGTTTGGCATTTGTTTTCAATAACAAGCTTTCTTGGAATGTTAGCGTTGTTTGATATTCCTCTCTATCAGCAGAGTGACAAAATTTCTGTGTTTACATTGTTTGGCATTTGTTTTGAATAATAAGATTTCTTGGAATGTTAACGTTGTTTGACATTCCTCACTCTATCAACAGAGTGACAAAATTTCTGTGGTTACATTGTTTGACATTTCTCACTCTCAGCAGTGACAAAATTTCTGTGTTTACATTGTTTGGCATTTGTTTTGAATAATAAGATTTCTTGGAATGTTAGCGTTGTTTGAAATTCCTCACTCTATCAGGACAGTGGCAAAAGTTCTGTGTTTACCATTGTTTGACATTTGCCTTGAATGATAATATTTCTTGGAATGATACTTCTTTAATCTTAGATTTCTTTAGTGTCATTTATTCTTAGATTGAAACAGATCATAACGTGATCACTGGAACTATTTGTGAGGAGTAACAACGAGACAACTATCGCTATGGTTACAGGATGCGTGTACAACTATCTCCATGGTTACATGAGTGTACAACTATCAAAAGGATTATGGATACAAGATGCAAATGCGATCATCAGAGGAATTGAAAAAGAAAGTGAAAAGTGGTCAGGTTAGATGTGGCACTAGTGCATGCCTAGGGACCATAAGGTATGAGGGAGTAGACTAACTCTTGCTCATATATAGGGTAGGAAATAGTGCAGCTAAATCTACAATGTCACAACTCTAAAACGGCAGTTGTTGACTTGTTATTTAGTTTCTCTACGGTGTATGTACAAATTGTATAGACACCATAAGGTGATAACAAAACTAGCTAGGAAGGAGAATTAAACCCAATAAATATAAAAAGACCAAATAACTTTTCAGCTGTGTCTATTTATGGTTGGGTTTGGTCATCCTTGGGACTTTCTGTTCTATGATTGTCCTTAAGTTAGGCTAGGTCAAGAAGATGCTCCCAATCACGGAAGGTACGTAGCGCGTCCGGTATGCATGACTCAACATTTTTGATAGTGCGGAACAACAGTTTAGGATGCCCCCTGGTGTGTGTTTGAACTATTAGTATTAGTTAATTTTTCAGTACAGTGTCTATAGAGACAATAGTATAACAGTAACTTTCAGATAGGTTGAGGAAAGCTAAAATTGTGTTCACTGCTTGGATAGGGAAACTCTATCCAAGTTTTAGCCTTTCTCATCAACTGCTTTGCCACACAGTTGTTTACCTCATAGCTACAGACATTTTTTGATATTTTGCAGGTTGTCTGTATGTTCTTAGCCAACCACAATCGATATTGTATAATAAAATTAATTATCTGTCAAACTCCAGGGAGTCTTACAATATTTTTGAGATACATAACGCCAAGAAAAAGCCGAATCCTAGCCTCTAATCTGCTTTGCGGCCTAGCTTAGTTATATAGGCCAACCTGACACACTACAGAGTTTTTGCCCGGCGCTGATTACATGAGCCCGCGGGCTAGGCCGTCTAACCGGGCCATTGAACTCTAAATAAACTGGAACGCTAACTCCATAAGAAAGGCCCTATGATTGGGTGAAGTCAAACTTCCGGCCGCTGGGGGTCGCCATTGCACGTCTGACGTCAACAGCACCTATGAGCGGTACGTACAATGAAAAACTGAAAACTCGCTGCAAAAAACAACCATTTTTTAGACCTAAAGTTTTTTTATAGATGATAACGAAGAAGATAGTATGTATTCGGCTTATTGGCCTTGTACCTGAACAATTTCTACACACGAAAATGGATTGAATGACGAAATATCTGCCGAACAAAAGCAAAATTCTAGTCCGAAACTCGTACGGAAAATGCAGGTTTCTCTTATTTTTCTTTGTTATCTCAAACGTTTGAAGGTTGTCTTGCCAAGAATTAGTAATAAGATAATGCTAAATTATAGCTTTAACTCAAGTTTCAGTTGTGGAAATGCTAAATCTGACATTTTTCGATACGAAGAGTAATTCCAGAGCTGTAATAACACATGGTAAAGTGCATTTTGTTGTTTTTTTCCTACTGAAAATTTAAAAATTTAAAACCCAACTGTTTTTATAAACAACCTCTTCATTTTAAACCTGGGTTTCATATGTATTTTCTTTATATTTGTCCAAACCAATGGCAATTTTGGTTGCGTATTGTTGACTTTCATTTGAGAGCTTATATTTTTACTGTTTTCCTTGTTTTTACTCGTCATGTCAGTGTTCACCTACTCTACGGTATATTGGAATTTGATTTAAGCCTAAAAGTGGTTAACAAGTTCAGTTTTTGTTTGATTTCAAGCTGTTTTTGCAACCCAGTTCACCAAATTCAGCTTCATTTTCTCTCGGCTATAAAGTAAAAGGGACTGGGGTTGACGTGCATGGCGGCCCCCATGTTGGCTTCATGATACGCCATCGAGTTATCGTTCCAGTTTACTTAGAGTTCAATGAACCGGGCTGACTCGTGTCACGAAATTCTTTCCTCGGCCGGAAAAGGAGATTTGAATTAACGTTCAGATTAGTTTACATCTAAAGTAAACCAATCCTTCTTTGTAAATTTAGTTTATGCGAGTTTTAAAACCACAGTAAGATCCTAATCAATCACGTGAGTGAGCACTCGCGTTTTTCGATCCGATTGGACTGTTGTCAATCCGCTTCGTGTAAACAGGGCCTTAATTAGCCTGATGCACTCTCCTCCGCAGAGGCTTTTTTTTAATATTCCGTAATGTCCGTAACGAGAGTTCTCGAGAGTTATTTTGATTAGTAAGATGACATTTTCTCTCATTCCTATTTAATATTTCGTAATGTCCGTAACGAGAGTTCTTGAGAGTTATTTTGATTAGTAAGATGACATTTTCTCTCATTCTTATTTAATATTTCGTAATGTCCGTAACGAGAGTTCTCGAGAGTTATTTTGATTAGTAATATGAGCATTTTCACTCATTAGAGTATACAACATTTTCACTCATTCTTACATGAAGTTTTGGTTCATCCCTTAGTGTCCCCATGTGTACCACATGCTCCCTAACCCCTACCCTAAAACTTCATGTAAGAATGAGTGAAAATGCTCATATTACTAATCAAAATAACTCTCGAGAACTCTCGTTACGGACATTAGGGAATATTAAAAAAAAGCCTCTGCGGAGGAGAGTGAGCCTGATGTTATGGATTGAAATACGTTTTCTCCCGACGCAGAACGCGTCATTTTGATGCGCAGTCGAGATTACGGAGTTGCACGTGACGTCATGAAAGCTACGTTAATTGGTAGGTATTGTAGTACACAAGAATATATTCCAACTTCCAAGTAATATTTTAACATCTTCTACTATGAAAATGAAAAAGTGATTGCAAAAACAACAGCTCGTTTAAAACAAAGAAACTTCACGAAACATCCAGTTGTTACAAATTCAATTAAGGTGAGGTAATGCGGGCAACATTTTTCTTCAACTTGCAACGCAACATTGTTGCCTTGCAAGTTGAAAATCGTTTTTGCACTTATTACCACCCACCTTGAAACTGTTGCAAAAAGTAGACTCCTGTTCTACTTTCTGCAACATGCTGATTCAACTTGCAACAAAATCATTGTTGCATGACAATGTTTAAAGTGCACATGAAACGAAAATTAAGTTTGTCTTATTTGAAAGAACACTTAAAATGATAGAGTAACATCTTTTGCAGCTTTTCGTTTCCTTGCTTCGTTCTTGAGATATTTCAGTTTGTTTGAAATGGAAATTAAACAACCTGACGTCGCATGTGCATAATGAGTCATCAGAGAAGGTTATTTATAACATAGCTTTGATATAGCAACAGTTTTGATTGGCTGTCGTGCGTGCTCCATAACTCGATGGAGCACGGCAAAAAAAGCGCGGGAAAACATTTCAAAACAAAACTGAGTTTTAAATTGAGTTCAAAATACAGAGTCATTTAATTTTATTGAGTAATAAAGAACAACGACCCAGAAGGCATAAACTGGGTCTGGGTAACCGAGTTTAAACTGTCCGTTTGGTTGGATTTTAGTGAACAAAAAAGACTTGGCTTCGAAAGTAGAAAAACACAACAACCAAAACGATTCGCCGGCTTGTGAAAAGATTTAATGCTATGTTATAAAAGAAATGGCTCATCAGTTTAGTGTGCTCCATCGAGTTATGGATGCACTTGGGAAATTTGGAGAGCACTCAAAAATTCCGTGCTCTCCCAATTTCCCGCGTGCATCCATAACTCGATGGAGCACGCTAAACCATGAGCCATTTCTTAATTATCTTTGCTATTTGGTCTGATAATAGCAAAGATATATAACCTTCTCTGATAACTCATTATGCGCATGTGACGTCAAGTTGTTTAATTTACATTTCAAACAAACTGAAATATCTCTCAACAACGAAGCAAGGAAACGAAAAACTGCAAAAGATGTTACTCTATCATTTTAAGTGTTCTTTCGAATAAGACAAACATAATTTTCGTTTCCTGTGCACTTTAAGGTGGGTGGGTAATACGTGCAACAACGCTATTCAACTTGCAACACAACAATGTTGCAGCAATTTGTTGATCGTATTACTTTACCTTTAGAAAGCGAAGTGATAGAGGCGGTTACTTTCGGAATTTTCCGCTATACCGTAGTCTAGTTAAATTTCGAGTCACTAGCTTTAAGTAGCGAGTTTCTATAGTATATTTTCGAGTCTCTATTTTACAAAGATTTTTTATCTTCAGAGTTTTCGGCCGGTGGGGATTCTTTGACCTCGTTCTGTTTGTTTGGTTTTTCCTCTGATTCAGCAGCTTTAAGCTGTTCTTCAGTATGATCTTGGTAGCTAATTTAATAAACAGGTAAAAAAAACAGTTGTTACAATTGTGAAAAAATCGTTAAAAAAGAATTCAAGAAATTTAGAGCTTTTCAGAGACCTTGTATAAACTGCGGTGGCAGCTTTATATTCTGCCTGTTCTAAGTGTGAGTTTGTCTGTTCGTGGGGAATCAATAGCAAATTTAACTTTATAGTGTTATGAAATGCACACGGTCTATAGAAGTCAGTGGAGCAATACAATAATTAGACCTGTACTAAACGTCGCACAATAGACGAATTTAATTGTTTGAATTTTATTCGACGACACTGCGACGCGGCATAAATTCGACACACCAATTCAATTCGTCTCGGCAGTTAAATTCGTCTGAGTCAGACAGACAATGCGACGATGTGTTCGAGTCACACGACGAATTATCGTCGCGTCGACTTAAATGTTTCTCTTCTGTCTGTGAGAATTCGGTGCCACGTTTTAAAAAAGTCGTTTTAAGGCTCCACGAGTCCACGTGAAAACAATTAAATTCGACTGAAATTCGACGTTTAACTCGACGAAGTTAATTCGAATTAAATTCGGCTATTAATAAGCGACGTTTAGCGCAGGCCTTATACCCATCCCGTGGGTTTAAGATTTTCTAATATCATGTGGTGCCACAGCATCTCTCTCTTGACTAGGTAGAAGTTCTAGCCTTCAGATCGTAATTAGTTACGGTATTCTACACACCAGTTGCCAAACTTCACGTCCGACTTACCAATTAAACGTGAATAAATGAGATACCCGCTTCCTACACTCTGTTGTTCTTGTTATTGTTGTGTAATGTAGTTTAACTGTACAGTGCTTTATACTCGTTTACAGAGGAACCCTTTATTGACCAGGTTTCTGGGAGCTCTCCCTTTGACGAATAAAATCGTCTGGCGTTGGCCAGAATAAAATTAATAAGTTGCCAAAAAGCAACTGTGGGCCAGTAAAGGGGATAAATGACGTTTTTGACGTCAAACCGGGCACTGCCCTGTATCACATAATACAGTTTATGTAATAGTTCAAATACGAGACGGAGGACTTTACCGGGATTTCAAAGTCTGAGTGCTTTTTGAAAGGCAAGCCAAAGGCGAGCCTTTTTAATGCACGAGGGCTTTGTAATGCCGGTAAAGTCCGACGTCGAGTATTTGAACTGATTTCTCAAACTCAAAACTCCGAAGATACCTCTGAAACGTAATATAATTTGCCTAACTTCAAAGTCCCAAGATTTTGAAAACCTATTTTGCATTATTTCAAAGTACTAGTACTTTTCCTCTGATTTCAAAGCACTGATTAAACATTAATTTCTTTTGTTTGTGAATTATTAATGATTTGAGAAAAATTATAAATGTACAGTACTCACGTGAAAAGATTTTTTAATTCTCCTCGTACTAACGCAAGCAGTATGGGTGTACCGAGACATGCTGGCACCAAGTAGAGCAAAGCAGGCTGGGCTGTTTTGAAGACATGCATGACCAATACCGTCAAAAGCAAACCAAGGAAATAGGCGACAATGGTAAAGTAGAAGTATATAGGACGTTTAGCTTCACTGATAAGATTTCTGCAAATAAAGTTTTAAGAGAAATGCAAACTGAGAAACATTTATTCATTTTAATAAAGAAGACAATGGTATAAACCCATTGATAAAATTTTGACAGAAAATTAAAGTTTTGGAGGTATTGATGGTTTTATAAATATTTTCTCACATTTGGAAAAACTATTAGGTAAAAATCAAATAAATGCGCGTTATTTTACCTGCTATCAAACCTCAGCAGTAGAGCAATAAATATTCCTAGAAAATATAGCAGTATGTAAGCACTGGGAGAGAAAGCCAAATTGAAAAGTCAAGATTTTTAGAAACAAAATACTAACGTTTCGAGCAGAGCATGACTTTCATCATTTTCAAATTATAAGTGTAAACAATTAAGTTTCAGAAATTTATATTTACCAGGAATGACAATATCCCCAAGACCAAGCATAGCAAAATTCTTGGCAGCAAATCCTTTCTCCAAAATATCCATTGGGAAAATTACTGAAAACCAGATGAAAGATTAAACCATTTCCTGGCCATGGCCTTTTTCGATATAATTTAACCAAAACAATGCTCAATTAGTTCAATTTTTCGATGGTAAGTTTACCAGTGTTCAATTTTTCACTGAACAACCACACACAAAACTTTAAAGGAAAATTTCTTAACATTTACTTAAAAAACTTTTAAGCCAGAATAGCATCAAACTATAGCATGTCTGGTTTCTGATCTATTGATGTTTTTGTACTAGGAAATCTTGTTGGAATTCAAAATGGTGCATTATCAGAAATTGGCAACCTGATGGCCAATGGTTTTGAAATACTTACTTTTAATGTATGTGTATTTAATTTATATGAAATGATTTAATAAGCAAAAAGCTTTGCAGATTGAAAACTAAAATATATTAGATTTAGCAAGATACAAATGAGTTTTGTGGAAACACCACGTAAAATATTTCTTTGCTAAGCTTTCGGCCTGTTGACTCAGGCCTTCATCAGAGCAATGACAACAAGTTGTTGGCTCACATCATTTATAAAGATGAAGTGGATAGCCTATCTAAGCCTGGAGTGTATTGCATTCCTTGTGAGTGTGGCTTGGTATACATCGGAGAAACAGGAAGGAATCCCTCAACTCACCTGAAGGAACACAAGACATGTTGCATAAAAGCGCAACAAGAAAAGTCTGCTGTTGCCAAACACGCTTGGAAGTATGACCATCGTGTTAAGTGGGAAGAGTCATCACTCTTAGCCAGCGACAAGCAATACTTCACGCGAAGAACAAGAGAATCCATTGAGATCGCAAAACATCACACTATTTCTCAGGAGGGACAGCCATTAAATAGCACGTGGGGCGTGCCCTATTCGGAGAACATTCTTGATTTTGTTTTCTAATTAATAAAATTAACGTGATACGCCATTGTATTCTTACGTGATTTAATTGATCAGTTTATAAATGACGTGAGCCAACAACTTGTTGTCATTGCTCTGATGAAGGCCTGAGTCAACAGGCCGAAAGCTTAGCAAAGAAATATTTTACGTGGTGTTTCCACAAAACTTACTTATATTAATTACTTTATCGCCATGAAAACGTTCAAAGAATTAAGATACAAATGCTTTCAATTTCTTGAATGTACAAAATCTGAATGCCACAATGTCACACTATACATGAACTTACATTTTATTGGTGCTTCAAAAGATTTTGCCACTGTTACCATAACATCAGTACCAAATACCTGAAATTAAAAATTACAACAGACCTTTGAAAGATCCAATCTCAGAAACATTTTCTAGGTTAAGGACTTAATGTATTATTACATTACACTGTAACTAAACTTACCCAAAAAATATCATAAATAAACAATCCACCCAGCAATATACACCCCGTCAGGACACTATTAAACAAATTAATGAAACTTGATTCAAGAGTCTTATCACACAAATTTCTGGTTTTAAAAGAGCCTAAACAAGGTTTGTTTGTTGCTTATTCGTTTTGGGGGGAGGAAGATTATTAAATCTTTATAGTAATATAAATATATTCATTTGACATACCTATTTAACTGAAGCAGCTCAACTCCATTAATAGCAAAAGCTAGCCCTAAGACATTATTTGCAATCCAATGCTGAAATGGTAGATTAAAAGCAATCAGTATACCAATTAAGTTACAGTAATATGCATAATTTGTTATGGTGCAATGCTATAGTGATGTTGCACTGTACTATAGCTAAACATTATAAGTAGAAAAAAATATACCTTTTTAGCAAGATACCAAATTCCAAATATAGTTGAAGCAGTTAAACAAATAAGATCAATGCGGTCAAATGTATAATCCATTATATCTAAAATGGCAAAACAAATCCAAAGTTGGTAGTTTGATTGAACAAACATGTACAACCAAGCAACATGATACCAGCAACTTATTTCTTACCAGTTTTCTTATCTCCAGTTCCTTCTGTACATACCAACTTGTATGGCACATTGGGAATAACCCTTGACAGAAATGGTTCAACATTGGGCCTTGAAGAAATAGGTATGTTTTTAGTACTATTTCTATAGAAGTAAAATACTGTGTCTGTAATGCATACTGAGGACAGCCTCATTTTCAATGTAGTGTGACTCACACTAGTATTACCCTGGGTGCCAGAGGCTCCGAGTTTGTGTTTGGGAGAGGGAGAGCCTCTGGTCACGCAAGTTTCAAATCTCACTTTGGCGAGTTCAATATCTGAACTCGGTTTTTGATTGGCCTAAATTTCTGAAAGCGTTACTGCATGTGGCGTTACTATTGGTTAATCAAAGCAAGTCACACATGACCGTGAGTAATTAAAAATATTAAAAACTTAAACCATACACCTTGGAGTCTCGGATTGCCGTTTCAGCTCACTGAAAAACCAAAGCAAAAGTCTAGTTTTTGTGAACAGAGGAAGTCCGATAATTCTTCTTTCCACAGTGAGTTAGAATTGAGATAAAGTCCATAGTTTCCTTATCGAAAACGAAGTAATGAACGAGTGGGCTATCCGTGAGAATAATCAACAGGAAGTAATTAAAAATATTAAAAACTTAAACCACACACTTCTGAGTCTCGGATTGCCGTTTCAGCTCACTAAAATACCAAAGCGAAAGTCTAGTTTTTGTGAACAGAGGAAGTCCGATAATTATTCTTTCCACAGTGAGTTAGAATTGTGATAAAATCCATAAACGAAGTATGCTTTGCTGCCTGTCGATCAGACTTTGAACAATTGTAACATAGCAACGTGCGTTTCAAATTTCACTCAACCGTGAGAATGATCAACAGGAAGTAACTCGCCAAAGTGAGATTTGAAGCTCGCGTGACCAGAGGCTCTTTGGCTCTCCCTCTCCCAAACACAAACTCGGAGCCTCTGGCACCCAGGGTACACTAGTATCTGTGTAGTGTGACATTATTTCAATGTAGTGTGACTCACACTAGTACACTAGTACTGGTATCAATGAAAATCCAGTAGAAAGTCCAAATACAGTAGACATTTTGGCTGTCTATAATATACTATTAATGATGATATAATTTATTGTAATGTAATGTATAACATAATAATGTATAATAATAATACAATAGGTTATCTATATAATACACATCCACTATGAAGTGTCTCCTTTAACAAGTAAAATTGTCTGGTATTAAACTATTTCAGACATCAATGCATGGGTCAAACTAAATTACTTTCACAAACAATACAGTTATAATTACAGTGCATTGAAGCACTAAAGCATAAGGACTTACTTTAACAAATGAGTTAGAGCTAAGACACCTAACAAAAAGAAATATCCAGCCAAGAGAAGATTCAAGTAATCTTTGTTGAAAAGCTATTAAAAATTACAAAAATACTGTACATAATATGAAGATAAACGTCTGATAATACTGACTTAAAGCCATGGGCTTATATTTTTTAATTAAAGGATTTTTTTCCTAGCACAACGTACAGTAAGTCCTTTTAAACAACACTTTGAAAATGTATTAGCACAACCATTCATATACAGTACATGTAAAGACACAGATATTTAGAATTACAAATACTTTTTCTCAAAATTTTATAATTTATGATTTCCACCAAAAAAATATCATCTGGCATTACATATACCATGCATGGTCACAAGTTTAATAGTATCAGTTTCATTTTAAATAAGAAAATACTACATGTAGTAAGCAGTGGCGGACACTAGGGGGGGGTGATCACCCTCCCCCCCCCCCCAATAATTTTAGCTGAAGCTTTCATTTTGAAAAGTGGAAGCACAAGAAAGTTTTCATGCCTATAAACATGTTTCTCGTACAAATAAAAGTAGAATTTCTACTTTTATTTGTACGAGAATAGAATATGTTAACAAAACAAAAGTGTGCGCAGAACGGAGTCATAGACGAACTATGCATAGACTGATCAAATTCTGATATTTATTTATTTTAAAAGAAATATGTGGATTTCACTCGCTTAGTGAATAAATTTTACATTGTCATTGGTGTGTTAATTAAACCACCTTGCAATTCCACTCACAAATGTAGATAATCATCTAGAATATTTTCTCTGAAATGTTTTTTTTTATGCTTAGCATCTGATTATAATAACAAAATGCATCATTAAAATAGTGTTTTGAAAACCTAAAGTTTTTTACAAAATGTGTTCTCAGAATGCTGCAAATGCCATTTCAGAGATCCAAATTTTAAAAATTTTCGGGGGGGGGCATGCCCCCGCACCCCCCTAGAAAGCTTGTGCCTTCACCACTCACACACACCCCCCCCACCCCAATATTTTGTCAAGTGTCCACCCCCGATCCACACACTTGTCCACGGCTACCAGCCGTCAAAAATCTCACCGATTGCTCGGCTACCAGCCGGGATGTACAGTAGTATACGGTAATCTCAAAATTATCCCTCTGGGTCCCTCAAGTTGTGCCCAGGCTTCAACACAACCTACAAAATGCGCAATATATAATTTAGCGCAGAGGAGCGGCAGTTTTACGCAGCAGAAAAGCCTAGAAATGGCAAGAATTACATGAAAACATTGCCTTAGTAAGCTCAGGACCTTAGAAAATTATTAAATAACAAGAAAAAAGCCGAAAGAAAACCAAAACGAACTAAATAAAAACATATGAACGAGCGCAGCACAACGCCGAGGAGGAATCGAACCCAGCCACTTCAACACTTTTACAGACTGTGCTATCCACTAGACCATCATGCCTTCACAATGTAATAAGGCAAACTTGAGGTTTTATAGCAGCGGATTAGCTAAAGTAACTTAAAACCTGATGGTGTAATCTTTATTTCTATATGATTCTAGCAATAAGTAGTATACTAATTAGTGAATACATAAAATAAATAAAATAAATAAAATAAATAAAATAAATAAAATAAATAAAATAAATAAATAAAATAAATAAAATAAATAAAATAAATAAAATAAATAAAATAAATAAAATAAATAAAATAAATAAAATAAATAAATAAAATAAATTCATATAATAATTTAATAATTTTCTGGTAGCCGTGGACAAGTGTGCGAATCGGGTGGATTACAATAACAAAATGCATCATTAAAATAGTGTTTTGAAAACCTAAAGTTTTTTACAAAATGTGTTCTCAGAATGCTGCAAATGCCATTTCAGAGATCCAAATTTTAAAAATTTCCGGGGGGGGACATGCCCCTGCACCCCCCTAGAAAGCTTGTGCCTTCACCACTCACCCCTCCCCCCAATATTTCGTCAAGTGTCCGCCACTGGTAGTAAGATAAATTAGTTAAATTGTAAGTCACCTTAAACACAATGTACAGTGCCAGTAAAGCACCACTAGCCACAAGAGGAAACATGAATGCATCTCTATGAGTCATACTATCAGGCTTTTCACCATTTTCCTAAACAAATTACAACAGAATGTAATTACTACTGCATACTGGTACTATGAAAACAAAAAATCTCACTATATTTGGAAAATTTTCTTTTGAGCACCCCTTCCTTTCCAAACTAGAAAGTTTGTACCATACAATGGATAATATGTTTGATATACACCATGTATAATTTTAATAAAAAATTTCCATGGCTGTACAAAGCCTCTGGTATAAATAAAGAAGTGGCATGAACCTCATTTCGTGCACTATTTGGTTTTAGTATAAATACACAGGTGATAATAGAAAATCATGTGCACTGATTAGTCAAGCTACTTTGGATTAATTTTCGATAATCACCTACAAGGTTTATTCAAAATGGCCACCAGCCAAGTTGTCAATGCGACAGATGAGGAAATTAACAATTTTAAAGAAAATGTTGTTCCTAAAAGTACGAAAATGTGTATTTATACTAAAATAATTATTCACCTCAGGCTCAGTAGCCTGCAAACCCAGATGTATTTGCCACCTTCGTTGCCTCCCGTGGAAAATAGCTCTACAGGCTCAGTGAATATCGGTGAATAATAACCTCAACTTTGTCTCGGTTATTATACAAAGACATTCACCTCACCTTCAGCAAATAATTGTTAATTATCACTTTCATGCACTTTATGCTATATTTGGTGGTAAATCTCATAGGCTAATCTAATCTAAGTTCAACCAATGACATCACTCTATTTGAGCATTATCCAATCAGGGATGGTGAACAAATTGTTAACTACCTATAATACTATTGCAGTGGCTGATTATTGATCAATCATTATACTGCTTTCTACCAGTAATAGTAAAATTATTATAAATGACATTTTATTTTCAGCCTCCACAGAAAGTAGAAACCAGTCATACATGTCTGATGGTGGGCAATTTCCCTCTGATTCACAGCCCTGGTTCCTTTCTCAAGGGGGTGGTGTGGTGGTGTTATAATTATTTGGAATTAAACAGGTTGTTTATAAACTAAAAATAGATAGCATTCACCTACAGTTTCAGCAATGCATATCCATGTAAAAAAAGTGAAAAGATGGTAAACTGTTGAGAATAATTTTTATAACAAAATACATGTACTGGTTAAGCAGAGCCCTTCATCAGAGTGAAGTTTACCATCTTTTCACTTTACTCTATCTAAAACACTGCCTACACAACACTCTACTTTTTTAATACACTACAACAAGTCAGTATGCTAATTACTGTAAGCTAAAATAGTGACAGCTGCTATCCGAGGCCAATGAGAAATATTAACAGATATAGAATTGATCAGTGACTTCAGTTGGACTATAAAGTATAAACTACAGTACTGATAATACCGTACATGTACAACTTTTGAGTAGATGTATCTCAGTTTACTGTTAACTATAAATTCAAAGTACAAAGAGTAAAGGCTAAAGCAATTTCTAAAATTAAAGCTTTTATATTTTAGGAAGTAGAAATCTGAAGTCCACGTGTCCTTGAATCTTGATGAGCGCAGACAGTTTTTATTTCAAAACATTTAATAACCAAAACAAAGGGGTTTACTATTTTAACCGGCAACAAAACCAAAATTTTCAAACATTAATCCAACTAGCTAGAAATTACAACACTCCTCAAAACAAAATCAAAATAAATACCTTTTGTCGTCTGTAATGGAGGACAGAACGAAAAGATCCAAAAAAGATCGGTATAACTGCCATGATGATCAAACTGGAATATGCCATAGCTAGCCCTTCCGGTGTAGCTGCCGCTCTTCCAGTTACATTTTTCGCCGTTTCATTGCCAGTAACATTTAAAGCTTCTGAAATATTAGCCATAGTTCTTATATCTTTCTTCAAACTTTGAGTAAATTTCTCTGGTTTGATCGCGTTCGTTGATCAATCGCGACAACTTCCTTTGTTACATTGCCTTCGGGAACACTTCGGCCAGCCAATCAGATTCCGACAAGTAAACGTCAAACTATGACAACTTCCGGGTAAAGCGCGGCCAAAGAGACTGGGAATATTCCGTTCACGTTTTTTTTCGTATCCAGGACCATCAGCGCGTGGGTCTGGGTACGAGAATGATCCAGGACCTTCGCAATTTTTTCTTTTTTGGCGGGATAAATTCAAAATGGCCGACAAAGACGACTATGATATGTGCTTGGAAGAAAATCGTTTGACTTCGTTTAAAAATTGGCCGTTTGAGGATGAAGGACAGGAAGGCATTTGCACTGCTAAAAAGGTAAGATCTTTAGGACTTTTAAATGAATAATTGAGCATTGCTTTTTTAGCCAATTTGCTATTTATTAAATAGATAGTTTAATGTATTTCCTATTTATTAAACGAAAGCATGTACAAATGAGTGACTGTCAAATCACACAGGATAAACATGTTTTGTATCTTACGAAACTCTGGGCATCGTTGGAAATGAATGAGAGATCTATAGATCTTTGTTAACATTTGTAGATGGCAGAGTCTGGATTTTATTCTTGTGCTACCGATGCCTGTCCTGACTTGGTGCGTTGTTATGTGTGTTTTAAGGAGTTAGAAGGTTGGGAGCCTACGGATGATCCATGGTTAGTAAGCAGATGGCTTTTATTTAGGGATGTGCTGAATACAATTTTATTGGATTCGACTGTATCAATCCCTTGAGTTTTAAAAGACAAAGATACAGCAGCCATGTTGGAGGAAAACATACTCCAAATACAATAGCTACTAATGAGATTCGTTTGTTAAAGTTCCTCCAACATGGCCACCATGACGTCAAGTGCAAACCAAGAATACCATATAATAGATGTTTGGTGGACATTTGTCAAGCTCAATTAATCAGAAAAGAGAATTCTGAGACCCCAGACAGCCTGTTCGAACCTGTAATGCATGAGGCAATATTAACCCCCACCTCGGGGAAAGGTGGGGATTTGTTTTTGCCACCACCCAAATACACACCAAAGCCCCCATACCTGGGGAATGATTTCAAAAACAAAACTCAACAAATAGGCCTCTACCTGGGACCATCACCCTGATTATAAAAGCAGATAACATAATGTCCTTTAAATAAACGTACAGAGTACAGACAACTGTACAACACACTATCTACACAAACTTTGAGATATTGTGTACCTACAGTATATCTGAACAATATTTAAATACTATAAATAGATACGTAAAAGACAACTTTATACTCGTAAGTAAGTTACTGGAAATTGTTTAATTCTAAGATGCGCCAATTAACGGATTAAAACTCACTGCGCATCCCACAATCTTTGTCAAGAACTGTTGACCATAAATTACCAACACTATTAGGGGGGTTGGACAGGGAGGAGGCAGCTTAACCCCCCCCAACACTTTTCAAGTTAGGGTTAGGGTTACCCCCGGGAAATTCACATTTTTGAGATTAGGGTTAGGGCGTTCGGGGTTGGGGGGGTTGGGGGGGAAGGGTTTCATTAAAAACCCTCTTTATTAAACAATTTCCAGTAACTTACTGGATACAATGTGTATATAATGTCTAGTAGTTTATTAGATACAACGTGCAGATCAGCTGCTTCCTCATGGCTTCTTTTAAGCTTTCTTGTGTACACCTGCTGACCATAAAGACTGCATATACTTACTATACAAAGCCCCTACCCCTGGGGATGCCCAATGACCAAACTCCTGCAAATGCCCCAGAGCCTTGGGAACACATTCCCATCCAATCCCCTGCTATCCCCAATTTTCCCTGGGGTGGGGGGTGATGTGGGGTGGGTGGTTGGGGGTTAATATTGACTCGTGCATAACCTGAACCTGTTATGGAAGGTTGCAGGTTTGAACCCTGTCTGGGGCTCAGATTTATCTTTTCTGAGTAACTGAGCTTGACAAACATCCACTGAACATCTGTTACAAATTACATCAAGCTCACAAATGTACCACATGCACTACATAACTACTATGTAGTTATACCACATAATTATAATAATAGTGATAATAATAATAGTAATGGCAATAGTATAAAAAGTAATAATAAAATAGTAATAAGTAGGAAAAAGGAAGTAGGAAGTACAAGTAAGTAGGAAAAACAGTTTAAATTATTAAATATACATACAGTACAGTATGATTGGCCATAGATACAGTACTACTAATGCCATACATGTATATGGATTTGAGAAGTCTGTATGTGACCTATCCAGGCAGGCTATTCTGATGTCTTAATGCTATTTTCATGCAGGGCTGAGCACATATCACACTCTGCAACCTGTGCTTTTGCAAAGAAAGGCAAACCACAAGCTGAACTTACCTTGGAAGAATATATCAAAATGGAAACTGCAAGTCAACAAAACAGAATAGTAAGCCAGTTTAAAATGCTTTTTTAATCCATTACTGCCTTCGATGTCTAAGGCCAAGTTTACATGGAGGTAGGGTGATCCTTCTAGAAGGGTTACCCTTTGAAGCAAGTCAAAAGATAGCCCTTGTTTACATGGAGTAGGGTGACCCTTTTAGCAGGGTTAACTCTTCTAGTAGGGTCACATTACTTCTGCGTGACCATTTTACTATATTTTCGGTTTACATGTTATTGGCGTAATTTGCTTGATATCTTCAAAAGACTTCACAAGGTGTATAAGAACAGGAAAGGCAGCCACAAAATCATTAAGATATTTTCTCCTGTACACATTTTTTTTTCTCATTGAAACATAACCTGGCTGCCAGGGTCACCCTAGCAAATGTGTTTACATGGCTTATGTAAACAAAAAGATAGCCTGCCACCAGGGTTACCCTAGCAAGCTGATAGGGTAACCCTCCCCCCAGGGTCACCCTAGCACTCATGTAAACGAAACATGGAAAGACAATGAACTAGGGTAACCCTTTTACTAGGGTAACCCTTCTAGAAGGGTCACCCTACCTCCATGTAAACAGGGCCAAAGCTAGGGTTCTCACTTTGACATGGTCACCTGGGTGGGTCAGGGGGGGGTGTACTCTGGCAATTTTTGGGTAAGGGTGTGACCTCTAAACCAGATGATCCTATCCCACACCTAAAAAGTTGATTTTTCATACCCTAATTTATCCCAGACCTAAAATCAAATCGATACCCTATCCCAGAACTGGTGTCACATTGGCATCCATACCCTATCTCAGACCAAAATGTGCACCCTAATCCAGACCAAAATACACAATTTGTATCATCGCTCTAACTCTTTCCTGCCTGAATCGGTCTCTAGTAACTGTAATAATCCTCGTATATCTCAAGGATTGACTTAGGTTGATCACCAGTAAAATCTAAGTACTTTTAATGGCATGACATCCTCAGAGAAGCTAATAAAATTAATGCATATGAATAGATTGAATGTTAATTGTTCATGCGTGATCAGGAATAACAGCTGATCACTACAGTAACCCTATCCCAGACCCCATATCGGCCTTATATACGAGAGTACCCCACCCCTGGGCACAGTCAATTAAAAAATGGTCTGGACACTTAGCAAAGGTCTTTGTTCTATTTTTTTGTTCACGTTTATGTAAACATGTACACATTGAGAACAATTAACACTCGTGCAAATTCTAATGAGGACAACACGAGCCAAATGCAACTCTCAAGTACTTAACTAATACATTGGAGGGTGTAGGTCTGTCGGAGAGGGGTTTGCTGGATCTTGTTGGTAAAGCAGCCCCAGACAAGCCTAAACTCGCGAACTAACTAGTTGAACAGTTGCCGAGAATTACCCTCTCCGAACAGAACTACTGTCACACATAAAGTGGAAATAACTTACCGTCAAGGAGGACCAACCCCCAAATAAACCTACCAACCTGGAACCAGGCCAAACGCAAGACAAGGAGTGAGGAACAGTAGGATAGCCACAAGACGACCAATGTCAGTGCCAGCCAGCGACCAGGCACGGGCAGAACCACACAGGCGCTTGCAGAGGACGAGAGCTGTAAAGAAAGGGACAGCAGGGCCATAGCCCACACCAACGCAGGCCGCCGGTACATGCAAACACAAGCAACGGGAGACCAGCCAGATGAGCCAGCGAAACACAACAAGACAGACAGCCTGGAGTAGCCAGGGATCGACACACACCCTACATACGTTATCACCAGGAGTAGCCGGGGAACAGACCAGCTGTACTGGCACGAAACACAGAAGCGAGCAGGCCAGACCCAGAGGACCCCCCACATGTCTGTGCAACAGCAGGGGGGCACAAATACAGTCCCCCAACGACTGTACGGCAAAGGTGCACAGTACGGACCCACAAGCAGCTGGCAAGCAGCCAACAGCTGGGCTAGAGACCCCACCTGACTGTGCAACAGCAGGGGAGCACAAGTACAGGCCCCCAACGACTGTACGGCAAAGGTGCACAGTACGGACCCACAAGCAGCTGGCAAGCAGCCAACAGCTGGGCTAGAGGACCCCCCACCTGACTGTGCAACAGCAGGGGAGCACAAGTACAGGCCCCCAACGCCTGTACGAAGCAATGTTACACAGTCCAGACCCCGCACACACAGTAGCAGCTAGCAAGCAGGCAACAGCGTACGGAGCCACAAACACCCAGCGGAGCAGCGACAAGTCAGGCCAAGACCGGGCAACCCCCACCAGAACTCCGAGCAGCTGGGAGGGTGAGACTGGGGGAGGGTGGGGGGAAGTGACACGTAAGAGAGCAAGTACTTAACTAGCTCAAGGCTAAGTCAAGCAAGCCACAGGCTCGAAGTAACCGGAAGTGCCCGAAGCCCCCGGTAAGGTACTGAAATCAACACAAACACACTTTGCCTGGTGTTAATTATTTTTATTACATAAATCCATTATACTTTTGCTACAGTATAATGAAGCAATTATGATCCAATAGCAGTGTTTGAGCTCTATGACAGACTCAACTGTTATTGGAATATCAATAAGTGAAAAAACAAAAGATTTGTGCAGTGAGGACCATCGCAACAGAACATCACAGCTGATTATAAGGGCTTTGAGGTTTGCTGAGTTTCCAGACATTACTGTATCTCAATTGACTATGCGTTCATGAAATCGTCTGGTATTAGACAGAGTAAAAAAATACAGGGGAGTCGATTTTGGCCAGCTCAGGTAGGAATGGTTTAATCAAGGTTTATTATATGGCACGGTTACTTCCAGTAAAATCACGCGCTATGATTGGTTGCTGACGGGGCGAGATTTCTCCGTAATGCCCGCGGGCATTATGAAAATTGTTAATGCCCTACGATTGGATACAAACAAAAAATCCTAATAAGAAACTTTTATTGCCGAAAAACGACGAAAATAAATGAAATAAACGACGATGAACATTATAAAAGTAAATTCTAGTATCCAGACGAGAAAGAAACAGCAGAAAATAACGCTAGTTCGGTGTTTTGACGAAGTCAAAGGAAGCGAAGACCAAGAAATACAAGATATAAATAAATATGCCATATAATAAACGACTTAACCTCGACCGTTCGGTCTTTACGATAAAGTATTAAACTGATCAATCTTGAACGTATTAACCTCGCTATCGTTCGGTCAATACAGCAAGACCTCGGTTTAATATTTTACCGTAAAGACCTCACTCTCGGTTATTAAGTAGTTGTTAATCGATTGATTGCTGAGATAAAAAAAAAAACACATTTAATTTTTCCTTTTACAGTACTTTACTTTAATGTGTTAAACACAATCTATCAAAAATTCAAAACGTTTTCAAAAAAACAGCTTTCTGCAGAAGGCACAATTTTATTATATATCTATGTCATTACTTGTCTTTTTCATCTTATAGGTAAAAGAAATCAAAGCAAAAATTACAGACCTGGAGAAAATGTCACAGGATGTGCTTGATGAATTGTTAAAACTGGGTTCTTCCTAAGGTTGTACATATTTTGAAATCCGGAAGCAAGGTTTAAATAGTTCTTGTACAGGTATATTTTATTATATAGTAGTAAGAAATCACAGGCAAGTAACAATTAGTATATTGTACATTTTTAAGGGATAATTAATTAAATAAAAACAAAAACTGTCAAAAACAATAACTTTTCAAAGGGGTTATCTATAACTAGTTTTTGTTCAGAATACTGTATTAAAAATTGGATACAGTCAACTCTCGCCTTGCGGACGGCCGAAACTACTAAGAAATGTATGGAAATAACTCCCGTTATTACGGAATTGCGGACACTTTTATGGTCCCAAACAAATATTTTTATTGCTTTACTCTCGTTACAACGGACACCTTGGACGTATATACTCTTCTGTGTTTGTCATCATTTCTGTCGACAAAAATGACAAAGAAACTACATTTCACATTCATGTTACAGTTGAAATTTTTGGTTTGTAATTTGACTTGTATTGTATATGTATCACAGTAAATGTTAACTAGGAATTAAAAGAAACTGGGCATTTTAAAAGAATAAAGAACAGTAATATATTATAGTGACATTTTCCAACATGAAACCGGGTCATTTTCATCGCACCCCGCTATCGCGGACTACTAACCACAGGTAGCCCAACTCTGATGGTGTCCGTAATAGCATGGTAATAGCGAGAAGTGACTGTGTAGTTAGTTTGTTTATATTACGATGTACCCAGTGATTCCATTAGCCTGCTGCACACGAGAGCTCTGAGCTGAGCTGGCAGCTTTATGAGGTGCTGCTGGCCGTTAGTTCAGCAAAGATTCTCTTACACGCACTTAGCTTTTCCTAAGAATTTTACCTTGCAAGGCTGTGAGACACGTATTTATCGTGTTTGATATCAGAGAATCTTGCTGAGCAAACTCGTGACCTTGCGAGGCAGTTATAGTCCGTTTCAGCTTGCTTTTGAAATCCGATACGTATAATTGAAATGAACATTCCGAACTACGTTGCGAGGTAGATACAAATTTAAGTCGGCTATTTGTTTCTGCTTAACCAAGTATCTATTATTATATTCTATACAACAAATAATCTTCTTCTCCGTGATTTTACCAAAGGAATTCAATTCAAAGCTTATTAAATTCGAACTTCACGACGAACTTCGCAACGAACTTACGAATGTTGACAAACGAATTTCAACTGACTATACACTGAAACAAAATTTCCGAAACTTGTTTCAAAAAAAAGAACAGTGTTCTAATCAGGGAAGCTTGGTTTCTGAAACTTTTCAACATACACTGGAAACTTCTGTTTTGGAAAGCGTGTTTCGGTAACTTGTTTCGGACGTTTTCTCTACTGTATGCCGGGGCTTTAGCTCAGCTAGTAGCTCTTGTGTGTGGCAGGCTGAAATTTCTGTATTGGTTTCAGGCTATACTGTTTTGGTTTTTTTTTCACATCTGTGTAACAACACCTATTCTTGACTCTCTCTTGGGTTACTATGCGTTACTCGTGCTCAGTCTTTTTTGCCGAGCTATGTATGGTTCTGAACCCCCTGACACAGATGGGTAAACAGTTGATGAAACAGATGTTGGTTCTGACCCCCCCCCCCCTGACCATGCCTATCACTGGCCTTTCACTTTTGTTTGTGGAAGTATTCATCAAGGCCATGAACGTTTTAGTGGTCAGTCTCGAGGAAAACAGCGCTCTTTTATGAGTATCAGCGCTGTTAACAGCACAAACTATTCAAGTGAACTATTGGAATTCATCTACTATCGACCGAGTCTTAATGAAAGGAGACAATATGTACTTGAATGCTTGAAAACAATGGTCTTATCCGACGTGACGAATTGTTCTCGCTGAACAACCTACCAACTATTAACCAGGCAGTACTTCCTTGCGATAATAACTTCTAGTTAAATAATAATAATCTTGCTGAGCAAATGCTGTGTAAAGCCCGGCGAACACTAGAGAAAATTTCCGAAACAAGTTACCGAAACACGGTTTTAGAAACAAAAGTTTCAAAAGTTCCGAAACTTCGTTTCAGAAACCAAGTTTCCCTGATTAGAACACTTCTATTTTTTGAAACAAGTTTCGGAAAATTTTTTGAAAATGTGTTTTGGAAACTTGTTTCAGTGTAATGCCGGACTTAAAATTTCTGTACTGGCTTTAGTGGGCTATACTGTCTTTTTCACGTCTACGGCTCGTGTTTTGTTACGCTTTTCTCCAGTATGTTTTCTGTGTATATTCTTCCGAAGAACCTGACGTCCCAAAAAAGTACTCCGGCATACACTGAAACAAGTTTCCGAAACTTGTTTCAGAAACTAGAACAGTGTTCTAATCAGGGTAACTTGGCTTCTGAAACAAAGTTTCTGAAACTTGTTTCAAAAACTAGAACAGTGTTCTAATCAGGGAAACTTGGTTTCTGAAACAAAGTTTTGGAAACTTTTTAACATACACTGGAAACTTTTGTTTCTGAGACCGTGTTTTGGTAACTTGTTTCGGAAAGTTTCTCTAGCGTATGCTGGGCTTAATCATAGTAATAATAATAATAATCATGACGCCTACTGCACAGGGCCGTCCTCAGAAAATTTTGCAGGGGGTGTGTGGTACGCTCAATTTTGCTGACTGCCACATAATTGTCACTCGTCAGCACTATAGTGCTCGCCGAGTCTGGCGGGTGCCGACTGCCGACTGAAATCTCTTGTCTGCCGACTGTAGAACAAATGAATCAATTCGGGGGGGGGGGGGGGTTCACCCCACCCCACCCCCAAACCCAACCCCCCTAGCTCCGGCCCTGCTACTGTACCATTGTTGCAACCATCTATATGCTATACACAATACACTATATTTGATTATTTGACTTCATGCTATATAATGACTAAGAATCAGTCTTGTAGAATTCACTGATACTACTTACACTTGGCCTTCATGCACTTACTTATAGTTAGGGGCCGTGATACATATTAAATTAGATTTGTACAATATTTCATATAAGTCGTCTATGTGACAGTGTCCACTAAGGGACTCTTTTTCTGTTCGCAACGAAAGATCACATGCGTTTAAATTTTACAACAAATGTCTTCATAGTTGTGTACGTCGCTGCTTCAACATATGGCATCTTCACATTTCATGGAAAAGCAATCTTTCGCACAGAACCTGAGAGAAAAACAAACGTAAATGAATAACTGAGAAACCATGCTGCCAAGGAAAGCACTTTTCCGGAAATTGCCCCAAGTGACGTATTGAACTTTACTACGCATCCCGCATGCACAAGCTACTCTAGGACCATCCACTTGGCCTCAACAAAAAAACCCCTGTGAGATTAGGAAGTGTTCCTTATGCACCACACCTTTTCGGCCACGCTAAAAATTAGTGTTATTTCACTCGTCAATGGGATACTCTTCATAAAAGTTAATGTCTAAAAAGATATCCCGCAGTTTAAAGAAAATAATTGGAAAATCTGTATGAATTTATTCATATTTATTGAAAATTTCGACCCGAGTTCGGCGCCGTAGCCAAAAATAGCGAGGTTCAGATCACACTTCCACTACCACTACCGCTACCATAAATATAATTAAGCATGTCAAATATTGTTTTTACGTTCAGTAATGGTCGCAGGTCTCAAACCTAGTGCAAAAAGAAAGCGTTTGACGGTACTGGGATTAAAACCAACTACGAATACAGACGAAAAAACAAACATTACACCAGTTTAACCACATTTACGGTAGCGGTAGTGGAAGTGTGATCTGAACCTCGCTAATATGAGAACAGTGCCCTCAAAATGCAGGAGATACCCTTCCATGCATACCGTCACAATTATCTGGCTACACTACTAATTGCTACAACCATAGTAGTTAATAGAAAATAAACATGGTTTGGAAGCGCGAGAAAAGTCATTGTTTTTCGTTTTTGTTCAGGTTTATGGAACTTTCACGGTTATTGGACATATTGTGTTTTCTGTGTAATGAGGAATCATCCAATAGCAACATTTGGCTTCAATCGCTCAAAGCTAAAACAAAGGATTTGTGCACCTTCAGATGCCATTCAACATGAATCGTAATTCGCTTGTTGACCGCTTTGAAGTTTGCCGGGATTCCCATGCGCGCTCGCTAACCACGCCGCTTTTTTCTAGCGCATGGGTACTAGTCCGTTCGCAAAACTTGAATTGTCTACCTCTTCTCTGATTCCCCATTTCGATCTCTCGCGAAACACACAATCTCGCGCCAAAGCCGGCTACAATCTCAGACAATGTTTTTACGAAACTTAATATATGCTCCCCTCATCAATGTTCAGTTAATAGTAATATTTTTTTCTCTTCAGTTGCAAAAAAAAGCTTTTCAACGTTAACGAAGGGGAAGGGGTTGAGGATGAAATAGATTGAGCTCGCGCATTTGGGCTGGCTCGTTTCCATGCCATATAAACGGCAGCGTCCAAAACACAGCGTGACTTTGAAAAATCGGCGTTAACCAGTTCCAGGAGTTTCAATTTGTGATCATGAAGTGGCGATGGATAATTTTAGGGTTGTTAGGGTAGCGATTAATACTACTTGTTAAAACCTCTTTAATATAATTTAATTCCTTCCTTATGGTTGCACGCGTGTTGAACGCAATTATGGTAAGTATGGCGCGTTATTGCGTGCCGTGTCTGATTCTGCTTGGCATTTTTTATCAATTTCCTGTATGGCCAAATGAAGACGTGATAAAGATTTTTGGAAACTATTGGACCTTTAACCCATTGCTGGCTAGCATGTCTGAGGGGGTTCACCTTTTGACCAGTAAAATTGTCTGGTGTTAGAGTAAGACAATAAAGGGCTGTTTTTAGCCAGGTCAAGTAGGAATCGGTTGATCACTTGTTAGGTGTGTATTGCTGCCTAGGATGTCTGAGGGTTCTCTCTTTGATGAGTAAAATTGTCTGGCATTACACAAAGTAAGCCAGCTAAGACAACGTTATTTTTGTAATATATGAACTGTCTCTTATCTACCCAAATGTAATCTATCAGATCTGATTTCTCAGCTTTTCTCTTGTTCACGTCCGCTGCAGTTAATGTAGTTAATTCACTGTAGGCAGTGGTCAACTCGAAAGCTTTGTTGCTACTTTGACCACTGCGCACATCTCAGAACCATTATTATTAATGATCTTAATTTGTTATATATATCCAAATGTAATACTTTTATTTTTCTCATAATTATACCTGTAACTAAATTAAATGTGCAAATCATTAAAAATCTAAATCTGAATCTGAACATGGTCGATCTGCCCATAGCATAGCTGAAGTTGAGGTATACATATAGAGGAATACCCCAAAACATCTAAGGTCTTTGAAAAATGCCATTCCACGCATTTCGAGACCATGGAAAAGATTATTATTTAAACAATTTAATTTCGTTGTTTGGAACAAAAAATTGAAGGTTGATCTTATAGCAATCCCCCTTCTCTAAAAAGTGTGATGTATGCCTCCTCATAGCATATTGACATGCACCGTTGCAGACATTGATTGTTTCTATCCTTCGCTTTGGAAAGGCAGCATTTCATTTCTGATAAGAACTCCTAGTTAAAGAGGCCGTTTTTGGCCGGCTCAGGCAGGGATTAGTTAATTTAAAAACAGAAAACATAATCCTTAGTCCGCTAACAGATTCGACCAATGTATAAGGAAATTGATTGTAAATTCAAATTAAACTGATCATGTTGGAATTTCTAGTAAAAGCAATTGCTTTGAAAAAATGCATTTACAATGGTGAATAGCAAGCTCTTCTGCATGTATAAATACCCGTTGTGTATTTCTCACTTTATCAACTCGATCTTGCTTGCTATCGTAAACAGTCTTTCGGTATTCACTAAGTGTAGTTTTGTTGTATGTTTTTCGCAATTTAGAAAAATACCGTTTTGTGTAATCATATGGTGTAATATATAGGTTATGTGGTTTGGAAAACTTTGGTGGCGAACTGCAGAGATTTTACTTTTAGAAAACGAAATACTGACGTTTCGAGAAAAAAGTCTTAGTTAATCAGAGTAAATCGTGGAATATAATATGAAAATTGAATCTTGTGTAGGCAGTGTGTTCTATACGATCTATAGAAATTTCAAAAGCGTAAAGATAGTGAACTGCCAAGATTTCAGGGAACAGAATACTTGCGTATCAAATTATGTCAAGCTCTTTATCGGAGTAAATCTTGAAGTTATAGGCCACATAAAAAAAAATCCTTGATTCTCATCACCGCCCGACCACATTTTGAAGCCCACGTACACATATGTTTTTTATGTACTGTATAATAAACGAGCAGGAGTGTTTTATCAGATATAAAGACACGAAGCGAAGCCGAGTGTTTTTATATCTGATAAAACACGAACTGCGAGTTTATTATACGGCTTCAAAAACGAACCACTTGGTAAGTTGATTGGCGGAGTTAGTTTGAAAAATAACCTTGTCTAAGCCGAGAAAATCAAAGCTAAAGTTTATGTAAATCAAGAGAAATCTTTATCACATAAAAAGATACGATACGGTCATGATTTTCTTTTGTGTTTTCCTCATGAATTATTAATGAGTTTTTGAATTTGTTATAAAATATAAATGTGCCGCCCGACCGAAAATCTGCAGAAAGTTAATTTTTTTTTATATTTTATATTCGATTTTTGATGTCCCAAGCCGAGAATTTCTGCAACGGAATTATTTCATTGCCTGTTGGGGGACATGGTGGGACCTTCGTGTGACTTTGAAGGAAAATATAGGAACTGTCAACCTTTTTACGCAAGTGTTTTATTATATACATTTCGGAAAACAAGGAAATATAAAAACACCTCCCTCTCCAATTTCAAAATTTTATGGAATATTTTTTATATTTTAATATAAAATATAAACCTCTCACCTCTTCGACATTTTCAAAATGTAGTAATGAGAATCAATGATTTTATATGACCTAATGTAAAGTGTCTTTCGATGTATAGAAAAGTCTAAGATGGTGAACTGTCGAGATTTTACAGTTTTAAAGAACATGCATATAATACTGGCGTTTCAAGCCATGTAAAGCTCTTTATACAAAATCTTATATGGCGTTAGACAGTAAATTTATGTAATAGGGGCCCGTTTTTGGTCAGTTCAGACAGGAATGCCGGTAAAGGCGGTAAAACCGCATCAACGTCTATTTATCCGTATACCCGTAAGCTTTTACTGGTTGTGGGTTCGAGTCGCGCTTGGGAAGTCAGAAATTTTTCTGGAAACTCAGAATTTTTTCTGAATAAAATATCGAAGAACATTTATACTCAATTATCCGATCTCCTATAGCTAACATATCCATTTCTTCTCTTAGTATAGATATATATACTCTCTATATAAACCATAAAGATTCCATTATAGCGAATACAGCACACTTTGCAAACTTTAAAAAACAATTGCGGGGGAAAACACGCCGGTGTTTTATTCTATTCTTTTTCTTCTCGATGACCAGAATAGCGCTTGTCTATATATTTGTAAGATACTCCGAGGGTATGAATGACCATTCTGCGCGCATCAGTTACCCAAATGTTTATATTAGGTACGGGAAAAGCAGGTCTTAATTTAATCCGAAAGCACTTCAACGCATCATGAGCCTCCTAAAATACCTAACGTGTCTAAACGCATTTAGCACAAGAAACGCATTCCGCTGCTAACGATGACAGGAAAATGAAAGAAAGCATGGTTTATTGCCATCTGACTATGTTCATGCGTTCAGACTTATCCGCAGAAAAAAAGCTTTCACATTAGCATCGCGATGCCCAGTTAACCCATTATATATCTACTACCCAATCACGGCCTAATCTTGCGATTCCTGGCTAACTTAAAGGTGATATAGTATCGCTTTTATCCCGATTTAGGACTTCTAGTTATTTTGCATGCAGAGACAAACGGCGCATGCTTTTATTACCTCAATATCTTGTTTTGAAAATCGAGAAAAAAATCTCGTCGCATCACTTTTGCATATGTGCTGCTTCGCTGCAGGGAACCACCGTTGAGCACTCGGGGTTGACTGTAATCCCCAACGCCTCTTCTAGTATCTGGATGTACTCTATCACGCGTTGTAGGACTTCGAATTGATCGAGTTTTTCGTCCGTGCGGATCGTCGGGACCATTTGTTTTAGCTTTTGGATGTAATCCGAAATGCTGCTACCGCGGTTGCTGGCTGGTGCTATCGCCTCGCGTATCGTGCGGCCGTGCGCACGACGCATCGCCGAACGGTTCCTCCGTCTGTCGCAGGGATTTCCGTTGCGTGAACTCGTGTACGTTGGTTTCATAATTCGGAACTTCGTGACCTGAAGTTTGAGTGAAGATCTCGCGAGCGGTGTTGAACGTGGTCTTCTCGGTGTTGGCTAAATCAGAACTTGTGTTTTTCAAATACGGAAACAGCTGTGGAACTTTGCTGACAAACCAAAAGCAATTGTTCACGCTGGGTCGAACATGTAACGAGGCTGATCGATCTAAAAGATATGCATACCGTCATTGAAATATTCAACGAGCCAAAAGCATAAATGACAAAGAGGTGATCGTCCAATTTGGATCTTAACAAGAAGATTTAGAACAAGCATTTGCAAAGATGCTTTCAAGGTTAATCAACTCTGTTTTCTGTTTCCGAGCGATGATGAGCGTTCAATGTACCCCTGGCGGCTACAGTTAGTGTTTTAAATGTACAAATTTAGAACGTTCTGTAAGCTTGTCACGCAAAGTAAAAATGCCAATCAACTGGCAACTACTTGGGACAATCGAGTCAACTATTCACTTACCTTCGGTGATGAAGTATGCTAAAGCAGACCTGCGAGTGTCGTTCTGCAAGGTATGGTCCAGTGGTCTCCGAGTAAGTTCAACGCTCGATTCCAAATGGCAAATTGCTTGCGTTGGGTCAGATGTGCAAATGACTTCTTGAAGTCGGTGTCTGCCTTAAGTCGTCTTATCTTTAAGTTTATTTACCCTTTCGTCATGAAAACAACGCCATGTCGAGAGAAATGAACCAGATAGGAAAATAAGCAAGACGCGTGTCATAAATTTCAGATCAACATGCGGGGCTGTCGGGATAGTTTGAACTCAGCACACCTGTGCTTGACAAAATATACCCGCGTCTCGACTTTCTTCCGATTACCCGCCTAATCTAAACCATCGAAGCCGCGCGAAAACCTGACAGAAACCAGAAGGCCCGTTAGATTCCGTGCCATGCTGCCCCGTTTGGGCTGTGTGCTTGATCGACAAACGCCAGCGCTGTCACAGAGAAGGGGACGAGGAAACCCCTTTTTGGGTCGTATTTTTCTTGTTGTTTTAAAGAAATAGTTTGTTGATGAAAGAGGGGGAAACGTGATTGTCGCTTTTGCAGCGCTTGTTTGCTTTTACAACGGAAGAATGCTAAAACGAGGGCAGGGATGGTTATTTGATAGCTCCCGAAATCGCCGGATAATTGGTTCAAGGGAAAAAAATTATGTAAATATTCTAGCTAAAATGAGTGCCTCTTGAGACTCATCGCTATCTCCCCCCTGGATTGCGTGATTGAGACCAGGTGACTGGCCGTGATGGAAATCGGGAACATCGGATCTGGATTTCCCATTGACGTAAAACGTCTGTTTCGAGATAAAAACAACTAGTTTAACAGCGTTGTCGTGTTGTTAACTCGGGGTAACTACTCGCCACGAACAGAAGCAAGTCTCCGAGTTGAGGCTGTACTGTCAATAAGCGATGATCCCCAGCCAGGATGGGCTTGTGAAGTACTTGGAGTACTTGGAACATGCGAAATCCAGAAGCTGTTAAAATATTGACGTGGGTGACGAAAAAGACCCTCCGGATCGATGGAAGATCATAAGCAGCTTGGAAAGCTCTGACGTCATGCCTACGTACATCAGTCTGCACGTCAGCCTCTGCCCAGTTTCCGGATCAGCTGGTCTGCGCGCGGGGTTCCCAACGGATGTTATGACATTCGATTTGGGAGCCCAGGTGCTGCGGAAATGTTCTGAAAAGTGAAAACAAGGCAACTATATAGACAGCCTACGATGTCAATCGCACGGGCGTAATTAGTTGGTAGTCTGCGCGCAGGCTAAATTAGTGGCGTAGCTATAGTGTTTACTACTCTTGCGCAGTTTTGCGCATTAGCCCCAGTGCACGCATGCGAAATAAAGCCTGTGCGCTCTTTTCCCAATCGTAAAAAAAGTAGGTTTTGCAGTGTTTTTAGATAGAGCAAAGCGAAAAGGTGATTAACTGAGCATATTTCTGATAACGAAATACTGAAGCCTTTCATCAGAGTAGGGCTCCGAAACTCCACTCGAAACGTCAGTATTTTGTTGTCAAAACTAATCTCGGCAGTCTACCATCATTTCACTTTGCTCTTTAGCAATCTTCGTATGCTCTGCTAAGGTAGCAGTCCATTCTCTTCCTCAAATTGACTGTATATATTAATTGTAATCAACTCTCAAATTGAGTGTGGGAGTCAATTTAAAGGAATTAAAAAACTAATTCCTAACCCCCCCCCCCCAACCCCAAACCACAACCCCCCGGAAACCCTAAACCTAACCACAACCCCCCGGTAGCCCTAAGCCTAATCACAACCCTCCGGAAAAAAGTCCCGCCTCTCAGACCCCAACCACAACACCCTACTAGGTTTTTCCTTATACGCTTTGTAGTTTAACATCCCGCATGTGGGACAGAGTTGAACGTTGAAATTGACTCCAACACTCATTTTGAGATCTTGATTACAATTAATATGAGGAAGTGACCAGGTTGAAGGTAGTGGTGTGCGAATCGGATCGGATTCGGACTAAACTTTTATCGTTCGGATCGTATCGGATTTTGTTCTTTTTTTCTGAGATCGAATCGGATTTTGCACTTTTTTACCCGTATCACATGATAATAGTGAATCTGATTCAGATTCACTTTTGTCATTGTTTTTGTCACAAAATTAACAAATTCACTAGTTGTATGCACGTTGCACAACATATGAAGGTTATTACATAAGATTATTATTGTATAGTAGTTTTCTTAAATTTATTTGTTCGTTGGTTTTCTTTTCGGAAAGTTTGCGCAACTATTGCAACATATATCTGGTGTTTTAATTTTTCCGGATCGGATCGGATCGGACTACGATTTTTGGGCTTCGGACCGGATCGGATTCGGGTTGACAGTTTTGGCAAACCCTCGGATTATAAGGGGTCAATCTATCCGATCCGATGCACACCACTACTACGTAGCGACATAAACATGAGCCACAATGATTAGGGGAGGACGGGTCAGCACGAATGGCGTGTGCTATTAGGGCGCAATAGTTAAGCCCGGTTAGATGGGGTTAGTACTTGGATGGGTGACCGTCTGGGAATAACCCCATTCTCGGGGTGGGGACTCACGTGAGTTGAGTTGAGTTGGTCTCTCCTGTGCTTCGAGGGTTTTTCGCCGGGTTCTCTGGTTTTCCTAGCTGTAAATGGAGGAGCCCACCAGCTCCCGCTGAAAAAATTATCCTCCTTAAATAAATAATAATAATAATTGGGATCTTGGGTGTAAATGTTCCTCGAGCTGTTTTAATCGGAAACATTTCTGAGTTTCCAAGCAGAACTCGAATCCACAACCTTCTGATCCGGTGGTAGAGCAGAGCAGAACGATGGTGCTTTGTGGCCTTTGAACTGCTGGGACTCGGATAGTTTGAACGTAGGTTGAGTTTCATCTAAGTAGGATGTTCCTTCAGCAGCATGGTAAAAACGTTAAAAGGTTCTAGAGTACTTATTAAAAATATCTATTTAAAAGCAATTGAGGCCATGCATGAATGCAAGATTGTAGCTGTTGTTTGTAGCGTGTCATAGCTTTCGTCGTTCTACGACATCATTAGGGACTGATGTGTGAATAAATTATAAAAGTAAATAAACTATAATAAGAGAATAGAATACTGATGAGGTAAAAAATGGAAAAAGTATGTTTAGAAGAAAAGGTCTCTTACAGTAATAGGCGAATTTCAGGATGTTGCGCGCGCATCATTTCGCAAAGAAATTGGTGGGTTCCCCATAGAGATATAGAGGGGGCATCCTATCTTAATTTCAGCCAACCGGGGGTAACCAATTGAACGCCGCCATCTTGGATTTTTTTGGAGGCAAACATTAGGCGCGTTGGTTGGCAAAGGACTGGGTCTAGTACATTTGCCAACCAATTGACTGAAATATCATAGGTAATGGCGGCTGCCATGTGGTTACCAAATTTTCCCGCCAATGCCCCCTCTAGTATTTATATGATCTCTGGGGTTCCCCACAAAGTAAGCAATGGTAAACAGACTTGCTAGCGAGCCAACAACAACAGAATAACAGTGTTAAACATCCAGAAACTGTATCTATACTTTGTTGATTTTAAACAGTATGTTTACTTTGAGTGGAGCTTGCCAGTTTTTTTGAAAAATGATGCGCGCGCAACACCCTGAAACTCGCCAATTCCGCGCATTCCTCCCGTGAGTTGATCCTTGATCTTTCTTTTCTTTTCTGATGTGATCTTGACGGTGTGTCTGTTTCTCGCTATAATGTTTATTTGTATATTCTTGTTTGTCGTTTGTGCTCTGGCATGCAGCTAAGTGTTTGTAGACAGATGATGTTATGGCGTTCAGGTGTTCTTTTATTTGTTCGTGCGTCTTTCGTATCGTGCTGCCGATATGCACCAGTGGTTATGCACTAAATTTTATGGATTACCCCTTTCTGAAAGACTTATGTTTTGTGGATCTAATATACTACTATCCCTCAGTTTATTATCGCCAAACACTTGTACTTAAAATTATTTTGCTTTCTGTAATTTACGTTTAATTATATCATATATTCGAAATTACTTTTTCCTAAGATTTCAAGTGTACGCACCTGCGTGTATGTGTACCTACTCGAGGTGACGATGTGACGCAGACTAGTTCCTAGTTCTTTTTTGCTCGATATAACTCATTTTGATGACGTCACAGAGTTAGGCGGCTCAATTGACCTTTTCACCAATAGCGACGCCATCTTGAATTCGCCAATGCATTGTTGTCTACGAAGCGCACAGATGGAGTTTATAATTTATTCTTGCATTTCAAACAAAAGAAAATGGGTCATTAGAAATCCTCAATTTCGGCTTGTTTGTCTGAGTTTTGGTCCGATAAATAGTAACTGTGCGCTTCGCTATTGAACAGAACATGCGCTGAACTGACTTGAAGTGTGGAAATTGTTATGCTGTGTGTACAACTTTATAGCCAACTAGTGGTTAAAATTCAATATACAGCTATCTTTACTGTTTCACGATTAATTGCATCTACATGCCCTTTCACGTTAATTCTTGTCTCTCTTGAGCATTTCGTAGCTGCACGCAGGCCAGCATTCCGCCGCCTTAGTTTCAGAAATTGTAGCTTGATGTTAGTAATAATTGTCAGTTGTTTGCTGTACAAGCTGTGTTTGTTAGTAATACTCAGAAAAACTCTGAGTTCTAAGCGGGACTCGAATCCACAACCTTCTGAGGAACTCAGATAGCGGAGCAAGGTTAATTAAGGTAATTATACCTTAGACTGTGCCCAGTCCTCCAGGAACGAGTCTTAATTTGGCTCTGGGAACGAGATTGTGGTTAGAGCGTCTGGCTGGCATTCAGGTTGTGGGTTCGAGTCCCGCTTAGAACTCAGAGTTTTTCTGAGTATTACTAATTAACACAGCTTGTACAGCAAACAACTGACAATTATTCCAAATATTACCGGGGGTCACGTTGGCCTGAAAAACAGAGAAAAATCTTCTCGACGTTTCGAGCGAAGGCCCTTCGTCAGGAGAAATTAGTGACGAAGGGCGTTCGCTCGAAACGTCGAGAAGATTTTTCTCTGTTTTTCAGGCCAACGTGACTTAACCCTGGTAATATTTGGATTTCAACCGTGGCCGACGCTGTCCTAGAAGCTTTTAACTGTATGACAATTATTCCGCCGTCTTACCACCGTTGCGTCATCGGTCTCAAAACAATTCTAAATTCTACAGCCGTAGGTATGAAGACCAATATCCATACAGCATAACACCTCCCTTTAGGTCACCCCCGTCGCCCTTCATTGCCTCTATTCATTGGCAATATAGGGGGCGGGCCACGTCGATGGCAGGTGTTTCAACGCAAGGCTTTTGTTTCGTGCGTTACTAAGCAACCAAGCGCATTGTGGGTAATAGTGACAAAAACTCGCGTTAGTCGCCATTTGCAATTATATTTTGGAAGGGAACAACAGTTGGCGTTGATTTTGAATTGCTTCTTGGTTACAAGTAACGCGTTTTACAGATGTAAAGGCTTTCGTAGTTAACAGGTATGCGAAATATATATGTTTGTTCGCTTCTTTCCCATTCAAATCCCTAGTCAGAGGTGCATGAAGTGTGTAAATAATGATATGTTATTTGCCGACCACTGTCGTTAAATTTCGTCGTCATAACAATGGGGATTTTTGATCAGTTTGGATGAAGTGTTGACTTAACGAGTAAACGGCTTAGAAGGGAAGTGTTTCAGCTGTATGTTATTGCTTTTATTTTTAGTAATATGGCCTGGAAACTCTGTTTGGTTCTAATTTCATTGCGGTGTGACGTGATTGTAAATCGAATGGAAAGTTCACTTTAAATTTGCCATCGTTGTCAAGTCTCGCCCACACCACTTAGCCAGTGCTGTGTTAAAATCTCTGCAATGAAGCGTTATCAGACTATTAAGTCTTTGGGAGATGGAACGTATGGGTCGGTAACATTGGCGAGGAACTGTGAAACGGGCGAAAATGTTGCCATTAAGCGGTAAGCATGCGGTATTAATAGGAAGTACAACTCATGTAAGCTATTCACTCATTTATTGGTTTTAATTAAATAGTCTTTTAGATAGTGCTAAACCAAGGCTCAGTATTGAGTTTTAAAATTTTGTAAAGTGTGACTGACTCATATTGTAATGGAAATATTTTTCAATATATATTATATGAAAAAGTCTTTGCTGACATAATTGCCTTTACCAGTAAGTACATGTACATATAAATTAGAAAATCCCAAACAGTATTATTTTTAAGTGGTTCACAGTCATTTTTCTTTTAATTTGTCAGAATTTTCTAGATGTTACAAGAAGTTATAGCAATGCACTAACCATAAACTGTTTTTCACTACAGCGTAGTATTAAATTTAATATTTTAGCTAATAGTGAGCAACTCAGTGTAATATCACATATTATAGCAATCAATATTTAAATAAATATTTTTTCAAACACATTAGCAACTCATGAGGAAAATGGAATAGATATTAGTTGCCAAGACAGTGTTTGTAAATTTGGCAAGAAACTAGCATAAATTAAGATAAGTTTTACCTTGAAATCCTTTTGAAGCATTAATTTGTTTGAGAAGGTACACCATACACTTGAAAAGTATAATAATAATAAATGGCTTCTTGGGTATAGTACATTTCTACATTGTACAAATAATGAATGTTTCTGAGTGCAATGGCTTTAAGTCAAAAGTCAGAGACAAAATGCTCCATGCAAATATGACACAACATTTTATATAACAACAAAATAGATTCTTGTTATAGAGTTATTGGATTCAATGCAGAGTTGTAACTGGTGAATAGTGACTGAATTGTTGGGTGACAACAAGGGAGGCAATCCCCAACAAATTTAGTAAGAACTTTATAACAGCACCCCCTTCCTTTGAATGGACAAACCACTATGGACATATGTCGTATTTAATTCATGACATATTTAATCAATATGATTAATCGATTGTTGACAACGATTAATTGATTACAAAAATGAACCAATGGGAGCAGCTCTAATATATATATATATATATATATATAATAAAAGTAACGTGCTGGGTAGACAGAGAACGTAGGAGTCTAATGTTTTGAGCGAAGGCCCTTCATCAGAAAGAAATGTGACAAAGGGCCTTCACTCGAAACGTTAGACTCCAACGTTCTCTGTTTCGGCAGTATATCTAACCTTACTATATTTCAATTCTAATATATATAATATATATATATTGATATTGATATTGATAAATATATATATATATATATATATATACACTGCTCATCAGCACTACACTGATGAGGCGCACTACACTGATGAGGCCCGAAAGGCCGAAATAGTACTGTCTGTAGTTATATATATATATTGATATATATATATATTGATATATATATATATATTGATAAATATAACATAACAGCGGGACATAAAAACGATATGTCCCGCTGTACCATATATGTCCCATCATATATCCTGCTGTCCTGTGTTGGGAGCCCTAAAACATGATACAGGCATAAGTTTGTGATAAATAGGTTATCACATTTCTGACTCAGTATATCAGTTTTATGGCTTTCAGGATGATATCGTAATTGCCCCTCATTTGCTGGGCTCATTCGTGACAATAACAACATCCTCCCTCAAGTGATAAAACTGATATCACCTTGTCCCTCATGTGATAACCTATATATATATATATATATATATATATATATATATATATATATATATATGTAATGTTTACAACACGAGCGGCCGTGTTGTATATATTCAATACAACAAGGACGCGAGTGTTGTAAACAACTTGTGAAATGAATAAATAGTAAAAATCCCTTTGGGATATTGAGATGCTAATTAGTTACAAGCACTAGTGGTTGTATCAGAAGAGTATACATCCACTAGTGGTTGTAACTAATTAGCATCATTGGTTTTAGTTTGTATGGGGTTTACAGGGGTAACATGTGATGTAATTTCTGAAATTGGATTGGCTGCAAAACTCATGAATTAGTAATGAATTTCACAAATATATATATTATGTATTGTATGTATGTGTTTTATTTGGATTCAACTTAATTTGGATTCACAACATCTCTCTTCAATCAACTGGCCAGTTTTCTGATTAATGTCTCTCATGTTGCTGCAAGTGCCAATTTATGATGCATGAAGTGTTGACAGTTCTAAAGCATACATGCAAATAGTCTATTTTTCTTCAGCAAAGCTCATTAACACCTTTTTATCTTGGCCAATATTCTGAACAATGAAAGCTAGCAAATTTATTTTGCCTATATATGTACTTGAAAAAGAAGGAAGAATGTATTCCAGGTGATTGGAGGTAAAAAGGTGGTAAAATTTCAAGTTTCTATTTAATTATGACAAAATACAAAGACATCTCCATACAGGACTCAAAAGGTGCTCAAGTGGTGATGAAAATCAAGGAATAATGTTTTAGTTATAATCAAACTTTACTTTTTTCCTTAGGATGAAACGAAAGTACTATTCATGGGATGAATGTGTTAACTTACGAGAAGTCAAGGTAATTTGGACTCATTGATATTTTGAATTGTCTAACAGGAACTTGTACTGACTAGCATGGTATAATTTCACCTGAGTATTAACTTTCACTTAATTCTGCACAAGATACATACAGTATATACATGTATTTCAAACTTTTAAAAAAGGCAGTCAGTAACGAACTGGTAATTAATTCCTGAGAACTGTGCAGTGATTACCATGCAGAAGTTGCTAAATGAATTATAGCCTGTTGAGGCAGGAATGAATTAATATCAACATTAGGACGTTTTATACAGGGCAAAATAAGCCACAGAGCCGTGAACAGCTCATATAAACAGTTGATTCTTGAATAATTTAAGTAATATCGGGCATTTCACTCGATTACATAGCATGTTCTAAGGATTTTGGATGAAGGAAAATTCGAGTGTAGAATATATACAATTTTAGACCAAACTGGGACCAGTTGGGAAAAATGCAACTACACAGGCCTTCCGGCAGGAATTGAACCCATGACCTTGCGATTCTAGTGCAATGCTCTGACCACTGGACTAGCTTTTGGACTAGCTTCAACCCTGGGCTTATTTTAGTCATGGCTGATTGATTATGTGACCATTTATATGAGCTGTTCGTGACTAATATAAGCAGGTGCACAATGAGAGGGGGGTTGGGGGGTGCAACCGATCCCTTTTTTGGGGGTGTGAGGGAAATTTTGGAGGTCAAATTAAATTACTGGCTTCTACTCTCTCTGACACCTAAAACATGTGATTTAAAACCTTTATACTTGGGTCAAAAGTGTCTTCAATGCAGGAAATGCCATTTTACAGACCCAAATTTCAAAAATTTCCCACCCTTTCAAAAATCCTGGTTGTGCCCTTGTTTTTAAGCCATGACCTATTTAAAGTGTCTATGAGGTGAAAAATTTGTTGGCATTTTTGTTGTTTTATTGTGCAGAGGAGCATGACAGGAGCACTCACTGAAAATTTCAAGAGAATCTGATGTGTAGTTTTCCTGCTATCAACTCTCAAAATTTGCTGTGGGTAGTTTGTTTTGGGGAAATTTGGGCTTCTTGGTAACAATGCCTTATGACGTTGTATGCAGATGGATCATAATAGTTAAATCTATTGTTCTTTATGCATAGTTGTCCACTTGCGTATGTCATAAGCATTGTTATTGAAAGTCCAAAAACTACGCATCAGATTCTCTTGAAATTTTCAGTGACTGCTCCTGCCATGCTTCTCTGTACAATAAAAGAACAAAAATGCCAACGAATTTTTCATTTCATAGACACTTTAAGCTGCAAGTTATTTTGCCCTGTATAAAAGGCCCTACTGTTTTTTTTTGCCTTGATATTAAAATTGTATCATTCTTTTTTGGGTTAAATTATTGGACAATAATACTTAACATAATTTGGTCTTTTCTTTTGCAGTCCTTGCGGAAACTCAATCATGCTAATGTGGTCAAACTAAAAGAAGTCATTCGGGAAAATGATCAACTCTACTTTGTATTTGAATATATGAGGGAGAACCTCTACCAAATGATTAAAAATAGGTATTAAAAAATAATTTGGACAACAAATTTCTTATCAAGATACACTGATACCATGTTCTTTGGTTTGGACAAACTAATTGAAGACTTTGAGTTCAGTTTGGCATGGAAATTTGATATCAATCATTCTCATCATCTTCTTGATCATCATCAGCAGCAGCATTATCATTATCATAATCATGATCATTACAATCATCATCACCACTATCATTATCACCATCACTATCATCACCATGATCATGATCATCACCACCATCATGATCATGATTATGATCATCATCATCATTACCATCATCATGATCATCACCATCATAATCATTACCATCTTGATCATCATCATGATCATCATCATTACCATCATCATGATCATCATCATTACCATCATGATTATCATAATCATCATCATCATTATTATGATCATCATGATCACCATCATTACGATCATCATGATCACCATCATTACGATCATCATGATCATGATCACCATCATAATCATTACCATCTTGATCATCATCATCATTACCATCATCATGATCATCATCATCATCATTATGATCATCATAATCATCATCATTACGATCATCATGATCACCATCATTACGATCATCATGATCACCATCATTATGATCATCATGATCACCATCATTACCATCATCATGACCACCATCATTACCATCATCATGATCATCATCACCATCATAATCATTACCATCTTGATCATCATCATCATGATGATGATCATGATCATCATCATTACCATCATGATTATCATAATCATCATCATCATTACAATCATCATGATCACCATCATTACGATCATCATGATCACCATCATTACGATCGTCATGATCACCATCTTTATCATCATTACCATCATTACCATCATCATTACCATCATCATCATCATTACCATCACCATCATTACCATCATCATCATCATCATCATCATCATTGCCGGTCACCATGATCATCATTACCATCATCATGATTACCATCATTGCCGTCACCGTGACCATCATTACCGTCATCATGATTACCATCATCAGTGCCATCATCATGATCACCATCATTACGATCATCATGATCACCATCATTACCATCATCATGATCACCATCATTACCATCATCATGATCATCATCATTGCCGTCACCATGATCATCATTACCATCATCATGATTACCATCATCATTGCCATCATCATGATCACCATCATTACGATCATCATGATCACCATCATTACCATCATCATGATCACCATCATTACCATCATCATGATCATCATCATTGCCGTCACCATGATCATCATTACCATCATCATGATTACCATCATCATGATTACCATCATCATTGCCATTAGTCACCATTGTCATCATTATATAAGGAGGATTAAACATGGCATTGTATGGAGTATAGTAAGACAAAAAATCAAAGTATGAACTTTAGGATCAGTATTTCATTTCTTTTCTCTTTCAGGGATCGCTATTTACCAGAGCAAACAGTTAGGAATATTATGTATCAGATTTTACAAGGAATTACATTCATGCACAAACACGGTAATTATTACCCACAAACTGGGTTATATATAGTCAAACCGGATGTTCTCTTGCGTGCGACTTTCCAATATTGATACGCAACATTGCAATTTTGATTGATGGATTCAATCAGCAACCTATAAACGCTTTATCACGATTCCTCGACGGGTTGCCCTAAAAAATCGTTTTAAATGCCAAACTTTGGATAATGCAAAATTCTACATAAAGTTAGAGCCATTACCTTCAAGTATAACATCACATTTATGTGTTGTTCGATGTTTAAAACCAGTATTTTAAGCAACCCGTCGAGGAATCGTGAGAAAGTGTTTGCAAGTTGCTGTGTGTTAATCCGCCAATCAAAATTGCAATGTTGCGTATTAAATTGAAGTCGTACGCAAGAGAACATCCGGATTGACTATAACTTCTCCAATTAAAGGACAAATGAAACATTACAGTCATTTGCGACTCACTTTTCACCCAAATCTTCGGAAATTCGCAAGTTCGTTCGGAAGTTCGTATAGTTCGTTTTGAACTAGGAACCAAGCAACCAAGCAAATGCGTATATTATAAGTAATATTGGGCATTTCACTCGATTACATAGCATGTTCTAAGGATTTTGGGTGAAGGAAAATTCGAGTGTAGAATATATACATTTTAAGACCAAACTGGGACCAGTTGCGAAAAATGCAACTACACAGGCCTTCCGGCAGGAATTGAACCCACGACCTTGCTATTCTAGTGCAATGCTCTGACCACTGAGCCACGGAGGCCGTTGCCGAGAGCTTGATCGCGAGTTCTGTATATATAATAAGGTGGTAATGCCAGGAGAGAATTGGGTATATTATAAGTAATATTGGGCATTTCACTCGATTACATAGCATGTTCTAAGGATTTTGGGTGAAGGAAATTCGAGTGTAGAATATATACATTTTAAGACCAAACTGGGACCAGTTGCGAAAAATGCACTGAACTACACAGGCCTTCTGGCAGGAATTGAACCCACGACCTTGCTATTCTAGTGCAATGCTCTGACCACTGAGCCACGGAGGGCGTTGCCGAGAGCTTGATCGCGAGTTCTGTATATATAATAAGGTGGTAATGCCAGGAGAGAATTGGGTATTTTATAAGTAATATTGGGCATTTCACTCGATTACATAGTATGTTCTAAGGATTTTGGGTGAAGGAAAATTCGAGTGTAGAATATATACATTTTAAGACCATACTGGGACCAGTTGCGAAAAATGCAACTACACAGGCCTTCCGGCAGGAATTGAACCCACGACCTTGCGATTCTAGTGCAATGCTCTGACCACTGAGCCACGGAGGGCGTTGCCGAGAGCTTGATCGCGAGTTCTGTATATATAATAAGGTGGTAATGCCAGGAGAGAATTGGGTATTTTATAAGTAATATTGGGCATTTCACTCGATTACATAGTATGTTCTAAGGATTTTGGGTGAAGGAAAATTCGAGTGTAGAATATATACATTTTAAGACCAAACTGGGACCAGTTGCGAAAAATGCAACTACACAGGCCTTCCGGCAGGAATTGAACCCACGACCTTGCTATTCTAGTGCAATGCTCTGACCACTGAGCCACGGAGGGCGTTGCCGAGAGCTTGATCCCGAGTTCTGTATATATAATAAGGTGGTAATGCCAGGAGAGAATTGGGTATATTATAAGTAATATTGGGCATTTCACTCGATTACATAGCATGTTCTAAGGATTTTGGGTGAAGGAAAATTCGAGTGTAGAATATATACATTTTAAGACCAAACTAGGACCAGTTGCGAAAAATGCAACTACACAGGCCTTCCGGCAGGAATTGAACCCACGACCTTGTGATTCTAGTGCAATGCTCTGACCACTGAGCCACGGAGACCGTTGCCGAGAGCTTGATCGCGAGTTCTGTATATAATAAGGTGGTAATGCCAGGAGAGAATTGGGTATATTATAAGTAATATTGGGCATTTCACTCGATTACATAGCATGTTCTAAGGATTTTGGGTGAAGGAAAATTCGAGTGTAGAATATATACATTTTAAGACCAAACTGGGACCAGTTGCGAAAAATGCACTGAACTACACAGACCTTCCGGCAGGAATTGAACCCACGACCTTGCGATTCTAGTGCAATGCTCTGACCACTGAGCCACGGAGGGCGTTGCCGAGAGCTTGATCGCGAGTTCTGTATATATAATAAGGTGGTAATGCCAGGAGAGAATTGGGTATATTATAAGTAATATTGGGCATTTCACTCGATTACATAGCATGTTCTAAGGATTTCGGGTGAAGGAAAATTCGAGTGTAGAATATATACATTTTAAGACCGAACTGGGACCAGTTGCGAAAAATGCAACTACACAGGCCTTCCGGCAGGAATTGAACCCACGACCTTGCGATTCTAGTGCAATGCTCTGACCACTGAGCCACGGAGGGCGTTGCCGAGAGCTTGATCGCGAGTTCTGTATATATAATAAGGTGGTAATGCCAGGAGAGAATTGGGTATATTATAAGTAATATTGGGCATTTCACTCGATTACATAGCATGTTCTAAGGATTTTGGGTGAAGGAAAATTCGAGTGTAGAATATATACATTTTAAGACCAAACTGGGACCAGTTGCGGAAAATGCAACTACGCTGGCCTTCCGGCAGGAATTGAACCCACGACCTTGCGATTCTAGTGCAATGCTCTGACCACTGAGCCACGGAGGGCGTTGCCGAGAGCTTGATCGCGAGTTCTGTATATATAATAAGGTGGTAATGCCAGGAGAGAATTGGGTATATTATAAGTAATATTGGGCATTTCACTCGATTACATAGCATGTTCTAAGGATTTTGGGTGGAGGAAAATTCGAGTGTAGAATATATACATTTTAAGACCAAACTGGGACCAGTTGCGAAAAATGCAACTACACAGGCCTTCCGGCAGGAATTGAACCCACGACCTTGCGATTCTAGTGCAATGCTCTGACCACTGAGCCACGGAGGGCGTTGCCGAGAGCTTGATCGCGAGTTCTGTATATATAATAAGGTGGTAATGCCAGGAGAGAATTGGGTATATTATAAGTAATATTGGGCATTTCACTCGATTACATAGCATGTTCTAAGGATTTTGGGTGAAGGAAATTCGAGTGTAGAATATATACATTTTAAGACCAAACTGGGACCAGTTGCGAAAAATGCAACTACACATGCCTTCCGGCAGGAATTGAACCCACGACCTTGCTATTCTAGTGCAATGCTCTGACCACTGAGCCATGGAGGGCGTTGCCGAGAGCTTGATCGCGAGTTCTGTATATATAATAAGGTGGTAATGCCAGGAGAGAATTGGGTATATTATAAGTAATATTGGGCATTTCACTCGATTACATAGTATGTTCTAAGGATTTTGGGTGAAGGAAAATTCAAGTGTAGAATATATACATTTTAAGACCAAACTGGGACCAGTTGCGAAAATGCAACTACACAGGCCCTCCGGCAGGAATTGAACCCACGACCTTGCTATTCTAGTGCAATGCTCTGACCACTGAGCCATGGAGGGCGTTGCCGAGAGCTTGATCGCGAGTTCTGTATATATAATAAGGTGGTAATGCCAGGAGAGAATTGGGTATATTATAAGTAATATTGGGCATTTCACTCGATTACATAGTATGTTCTAAGGATTTTGGGTGAAGGAAAATTCAAGTGTAGAATATATACATTTTAAGACCAAACTGGGACCAGTTGCGAAAATGCAACTACACAGGCCCTCCGGCAGGAATTGAACCCACGACCTTGCTATTCTAGTGCAATGCTCTGACCACTGAGCCACGGAGGCCGTTGCCGAGAGCTTGATCGCGAGTTCTGTATATATAATAAGGTGGTAATGCCAGGAGAGAATTGGGTATATTATAAGTAATATTGGGCATATTTCACTCGATTACATAACATGTTCTAAGGATTTTGGGTGAAGGAAAATTCGAGTGTAGAATATATACATTTTAAGACCATACTGGGACCAGTTGCGAAAATGCAACTACACAGGCCTTCCGGCAGGAATTGAACCCACGACCTTGCTATTCTAGTGCAATGCTCTGACCACTGAGCCACGGAGGGCGTTGCCGAGAGCTTGATCGCGAGTTCTGTATATATAATAAGGTGGTAATGCCAGGAGAGAATTGGGTATATTATAAGTAATATTGGGCATTTCACTCGATTACATAACATGTTCTAAGGATTTTGGGTGAAGGAAAATTCGAGTGTAGAATATATACATTTTAAGACCATACTGGGACCAGTTGCGAAAATGCAACTACACAGGCCTTCCGGCAGGAATTGAACCCACGACCTTGCTATTCTAGTGCAATGCTCTGACCACTGAGCCACGGAGGGCGTTGCCGAGAGCTTGATCGCGAGTTCTGTATATATAATAAGGTGGTAATGCCAGGAGAGAATTGGGTATATTATAAGTAATATTGGGCATTTCACTCGATTACATAGCATGTTCTAAGGATTTTGGGTGAAGGAAAATTCGAGTGTAGAATATATACATTTTAAGACCAAACTGGGACCAGTTGCGAAAATGCAACTACACAGGCCTTCCGGCAGGAATTGAACCCACGACCTTGCTATTCTAGTGCAATGCTCTGACCACTGAGCCACGGAGGGCGTTGCCGAGAGCTTGATCGCGAGTTCTGTATATATAATAAGGTGGTAATGCCAGGAGGGAATTGGGTATATTATAAGTAATATTGGGCATTTCACTCGATTACATAGCATGTTCTAAGGATTTAGGGTGAAGGAAAATTCGAGTGTAGAATATATACATTTTAAGACCAAACTGGGACCAGTTGCGAAAAATGCAACTACACAGGCCTTCGGCAGGAATTAAACCCACGACCTTGCTATTCTAGTGCAATGCTCGGACCACTGAGCCACGGAGGGCGTTGCCGAGAGCTTGATCGCGAGTTCTGTATATATAATAAGGTGGTAATGCCAGGAGAGAATTGGGTATATTATAAGTAATATTGGGCATTTCACTCGATTACATAGCATGTTCTAAGGATTTTGGGTGAAGGAAAATTCGAGTGTAGAATATATACATTATAAGACCGAACTAGGACCAGTTGCGAAAAATGCAACTACGCTGGCCTTCCGGCAGGAATTGAACGCACGACCTTGCGATTCTAGTGCAATGCTCTGACCACTGAGCCACGGAGGGCGTTGCCGAGAGCTTGATCGCGAGTTCTGTATATATAATAAGGTGGTAATGCCAGGAGAGAATTGGGTATATTATAAGTAATATTGGGCATTTCACTCGATTACATAACATGTTCTAAGGATTTTGGGTGAAGGAAAATTCGAGTGTAGAATATATACATTTTAAGACCAAACTGGGACCAGTTGCGAAAAATGCAACTACACAGGCCTTCCGGCAGGAATTGAACCCACGACCTTGCGATTCTAGTGCAATGCTCAAATGCGTAGTTCGAAACGCGTTACGAATTTCCCAACGAACTTGCGAACTTCGGAACGGACTTCCGAAGATTTGGGTGAACAGTGAGTTACAAATGACTGTAAGTACAAATGTGATGTACAGTGTCTGAAATCTTCAAAGATTATTAATCAGTTTGTTTTATTGTTTTTCAGGATATTTTCATCGTGACATCAAACCAGAAAACTTGTTGTGTAGTGGACCGGAGCAAGTGAAGATAGCGGATTTTGGTTTGGCGCGAGAAATCAGATCACGACCACCGTTTACTGACTACGTCTCCACAAGATGGTATGACTACCTTTTAAAAAAATATTTTATTGTAAACATAAAGTATTTGCGAAATTCATGATTATCCACTAAATTTGTTTTAATATTTTGGGTTAGCAAGTCTCTTGTGACCTTGCCCGCACTGTTATTTTATGATAGTTAAAATAACTATAACATTGTAGTAATTTTAACTATTTCGAGTGTAGTTACTTTATCTTAGTTATTTTAACCACAATTGTGTGGTTAAAACAACTATTACCGTAGTGATTTTAACTATCGAGATGTAGTTAATAAATCATGGTTATTTTAACCACAGCTTATTAGTTAAAATAACTAATAGCATAGTAATTTTAACTACAGTTTATGTAGTTACTTCCTCTTAGTTATTTTAACTACAACTCTTTAACTAGGTTGTAGTAATTTTAACTACAGTTTATGTCGTTACTTCCTCTTAGTTATTTTATTATTCCCATTGACTCGCTAAATCAGTCTCTTTAATCCTTAGGTATCGCGCTCCAGAGGTCCTTCTGCGGTCCACGAACTACAGCTCACCCATTGATATGTGGGCTTGTGGATGCATTATGGCCGAAATCTACACCCTGCGACCTCTTTTTCCTGGAAATAGTGAAATCGATGAAATCTATAAAGTTTGTTCCGTGCTGGGTACTCCGTCGAAGGTACGAATCTTTTTTATCTTTTTGAGATGAAAGGAAGGCTAGTTTATTTGCGCGTGTCCATGTAAATATTATATGTTAACTTTTTAATAGGATGAATGGCCTGAAGGATACAAACTAGCCGCAGCCATGAACTTCAAGTTTCCAACAATGGTATGTGATGAACAGTCATAATTATTGCGTTACATTATTACTCGGGCTACCCTGTGGTAGGCTGAGTCTAGGTTTCGGCTCGGTTTTTCTTCTTTTTTTTGTGTGTGTCACAATTTTATATTTTTTGCACTTTTTATTTCCGCTATTATTATTACTTCCGGTGAGTTGTTAGCCGTGTGATGGAGTGCGGCTGTGGACTTTGTAGTTTAACAGTGATCAGATGTGGCTGACAACTCTCTTAATCATAAATATGTTCACCAGTGTGAAGTATGCACCACATTTAGCCTTCGCTCTGATCTTTCTCGGCCCACTCCCATTTGCTCGCACGGTATAGAGCCTCTGCCGAGGAAACCTCCACACTTTGCCAGTAGCCTGACTGAGTGAACGCCTAACCCAGGTGTCTTGTTCATACTAAAGTAAATGAATTGTATCGTGCATATCCAATGGAACCACTGGAAGAACAAGTTTGGGGACGGTTACGTGCCAAAAATGGGGTCACCATCTACTATGCTAAAAAAAATTCCAATTGGTTTAGATCACTTAACAGGTTAGAAAGTTGCGATGAAGGTAGAAAGTTGCGATGAAGGTAGATCCTTCGGGATTGTTGAGCGTTGCAAACAAATGACCCGAGGCTGACTGTGGTCTGTCGTAATGCGTGCCTCCGTGGGTTGGTTGGTGTCCTGTCCTGTTGACGCGGTTGGCGTCCAAACCGCTGCCTATCTACAGGTGTGGGTGCACACACCACGCGTTGACGATGCTAACGAAAACACATTTACGTGCCCAAAATGGGGTCGCCATTTTGATCTACCTATGCTAAAACGTTTCCAGTTGGTTTAGATCCCCTAACTTGACCTAACCCAAACAAAAAATTTAACCCTAATCCACGAGAACGAATTTGTAATTGAGAATGTGATTGGTTACTTTACAGTCAATCAGAAAACTCGTTCATATTAGGTATAGATCGTTTTCATGTGACGTCACGGCGGCCATATTGGTGTACCAAAACAATGAAATAGCGGCCATATTATTGTGCCATGGGAATTTAACTCTATTCTTATTGAAGCATTTCGTGTTGTTTCAGCACCCCAATGGGGTCACCGATCACGTGAGTGAAAACGATCCATAGGTCTTTATTACCGAAATGTCGTTGTACTGATATGACGTCATCTTTTTATTGTCTTTAGGTGAGCACGTCCTTGCGTCAGATCATACCTCACGCCAGTACAGAAGGCGTTCAGCTCATAAAAGACATGTTGCTATGGAACCCACAGAAGAGACCCAGCGCCGCGCAATCTTTACGCTACCCTTTCTTCATGGTCGGTGTCGACCTACCGCAAGCCAAGATCACCGCCGCTCACCGGTCTTCGGCGAAGAAAACCGACTCGATCCGACGGGTTAGCGACTCGGGGAAACCTGTCAAACCGCTCACGAAGAAGGCGAGTGGTTTCTTCGACGACTACGACTTTGACGACCCGAAGGAGAATCATAATCTACAGCAATCGATGAATAACGGATCGATTCGACGCGTCAACGAATTTGCAAAACCAGCCAAACCACTGACGAGAAAGTCCAGTGCTTTATTTGACGATTTCGACTTCGATGATTCGAAGGAGAACCAGAACTCACAGCGTTCGTTCGGGGGAATAAAGCCCGGTGGGGTAAAAGTTTTGGAAAAACGATCTGTAGCCGATCACGGTTTGTCGCGAGAGAATCGGGAGAAGCCGGTAAAGAACGTCGAGTCCGGTTACGGTTTGTCGGAAAATAATCGGGAGAAGCCGATAAAGAATGTTGAGTCCGGTTACGGTTTGTCGCGGGATAATCGGGAGAAGCCGGTGAAGAACGTCGAGTCCGACAGTCTTTTGGACTATGGCAGTAACCTTAACAAGTCTGGCCGAAACATTGCGGTCGGAAGACGAGGCAACGCGAAGCCCGACAACGAGCCGACGAAGGACTCGTCAAAAAATCACAAACTTCCTTTCCTAGACTATAGCCGTGGCGTCGGTCAGGAAAAGTCTACGAAACATTTCACGAAAGAAAATAACAGTCACCATAGCATGAGTAAGGAATCGAAATTGGCGGAGAAAAATCCGAGCGCATTTGGTGGCGAAAGGAAAAAATGGGCTGGCCCCAAACGAACTCTTCAAGACGCTGATCATGATCTTGAGTCACTAATGAATGAAATTGAAGGTTCGAATGGCAATAAAGAAGGAACTAAGGTACCGTGTGTCAACTTTTGTCCAAAGGAATGACGTCAATTTCGGGTTTGTGAAGGGGTCAACTGCATTATTTGTTTCCAGGACCTCATTGGTTGACTTGAGGCCCCGGTATAAGTCGAACCGGATGTCTCGTATTACAAGTCGAAGTATAGTACGGTTGGATATACTGCCGAAACAGGGAACGTCGGAGTCTAACGTTTCGAGCGAAGGCCTTTCTTCACGTTTCTCTCTGACGAAGGGCCTTCGCTCGAATCCAGTCAACGAGTTTGAATCACAGGTCACAATTATGACAGCAACAACAAAAACAACACCAAAAACAACGACGACGACAACAACAACAACAACAGCAAGTTCTGAATGAATTTCGCAATGAGCTAGTTCGTATCTCGACTGCGCATCAACATAACGCGTTCTCCGTCAATTCATAACAAGCTAATGTTGCAGATTTCATTCGCATTTGCATTTTCGAATTCGTTATAGTGAATTTCCTCAGAATGATGTTATGACTTGAAATAAGTTTTATTGCGACGCAAAATGCGTCATTTTGATTTGCAGTGAAGATTACAAACTGACTTATTAACTTTCCAACAAACTTCGCAACACACCAGACAGTGAAATAAAAGTAGCGTGCTGCGTAGGCAGTGTCGAAACAACAATCGAAATATGGTAAGATTTGATATACTGCCAACAACAACACGAACAACAACACCACCACACACACGTCAGACCAACGAATCACAAATCTAGGTGTCGATTTTACGGAGGGAGGAAAACTGGAGAAGCCGGCGAAAAACCCTCGAAACACAGGAGAGACCAACTAAACTCTACTCACAAGAGTTTCAAGCTCAAGAACGGGGTTATTCCCAGACGGTGGCCCATCCAAGTACTAACCCCGTCTAACTGGGCTTAACTTTTGGTGAGAGGCAACACCCTAACAGCACACGCCACCCGTGCTCCCCAAACCACCACTACCATCAACAACACTAACACCAACAATGACAACAGTCAACCACAACTCGAGAGGCGGAAAATACGAAAAACGAGTACATTGTTATCCACGCCTTGTAACTTGATACCTACTCCTTGTATACCTTGTTATCCAGTCCTTGTACCTTGTTATCCACTCCTTGTACCTTGATATCCACTCCTTGTACCTTGATATCCACACCTTGTACATTGATATTCACTCTATTTGCCCTGATATCCACTCCTTTGACCTTGTTATCCACTCTTTGTACCTTGTTATCCACTCCTTGTACATTGATATTCACTCTATTTATTCTGATATCCACTGCTTGTACCTTATTGCCACTCCTAGTCCTTGTGCCCCGTTATCCACTCCTCGTACATTGATATTCACTTTCTTTACCCCGATATCCACTCTTGTATCATAATATCCACTGTTTCTACCTTGACATCCGTTTGATATCCTATTTTTCTACCTTTAAATTTAGTTACCTCACGTGAAACGACGAGAAACAAAAGATACATTCAACAGGTATGTGAAGAGAATTGTCCTTTCTTTTCCAATCTCACCGAAATTTAATATATATTCTGTTTCTTTAACGTTTAGCAACTTTGGAAATTCTGTAAAAGAGAGTGACTCTAATCGCAGGAATCCTCCTAGCGCCAAAGAACATTACATGAAACAAGCGCGGTATTTCCCTGGACAGAGCCCCGCGGCTGCCAGTAGAATGCCCGTTACGAAAAAATCGTCAGTAGGAATGGGTTTAAACTCTTCATATCTGCCTCCTTTTTCCAACTCACAAACGCACTCTCGACTTGGCGGTGGATACGCCGTTGGAGGCACCACGGGCAATTCAGTTGGTACGTTGTTTCACGTTGGTTCACTTCAGAAGCTACCAGGTGATCTGAAAACACGGAAAAGGACTGGGACTAGTTGTCAAATAGAAATCCATTTTTCGAATTAAACTATTTAATATCTCGTGAAATATACTTTATTTTGTTCCCAAATTTAGCATAGACTTATCATTTTCAACACTGAACATAAATACAAAGTTTCAACCAGTTTGATAAAGGAAAATGAAAGAAATAAGTTATTCAATACAGCAAAATGGATTTCTATTAGGTTACTAGTTCCAGGCCTTTCCCTCACGGTCAGATCACCTGGATATCAAACATTCGAAAGTTGTGTTTGATCTGATATCAAAGTTAGGCTTCGCCTTGGTTTTTCAACACACATCTCAAACTCATTAATAATTCATGAGGAAAACACAAAGGAAATCAGTACCGTGTCGGTGGTTTGGATATCGGAGGAAGAACTTACATAAATTAAGCAAACTTTTACCCCGATTTTGTCTTAAAATACTGATTTGTTTGAGATGCTATATCATACACTCGGAGGAGTGTTCCATCAGGATATCCAAATACCTCGAAGTTTGTTCAAAAACCTCGGCTTCGCCTCGGTTTTCAACAAACGTCTCAGTGTTTGGATATCCTGATGAAACACTCCTCCTGTTTGATATCAGACAAACACTTCTCGTGTTTGATATATAACCAGTTTTGTACATGCGATAATTAACAATTATTCACCGAAGTGGAGGTGAATAGTGCTGGATATTCACCGAGCCGCTTCGGCGAGGTGAATAATTGTTTTAGCATATACCTCATAAATGAAATAACAAGTTTAACATTCTTATATTTTTCGGTATTTTTTATACAAGACACGGCCGCTAGCAACTTGGGCACTTGGCGACGGCGTACTCGATATTTGTCGACAAAACAGTTTTTACAACTTTTGAATATATTAATGGCTAGAAAATTGTAAAGAAACATACCTGTGGACACTCTTCTACCTAATTTTGTTGACTTTTCTCGTTATTCTACGACATCAGCCTTGTTTATCAACAACATCTCTTGCTTCGGTAAACATAAAGCAAAACTGTCCGCCATTTTGTTTTGCCCGCAGGTGAATAGTGCAGGATATCCCGAGCTAGAGGAACCAATCAGATTGCGTGAAAAGCACTATTCACCTGCGAGGTATATGCGATAAAAAGGATTAGCATATACTTGCAGGTGAATAGTGCTTTTCACGCAGCCTGATTGGTTCCTCTATCTCGGGATATCCTCTATGGATATACTGCACTATACAAGCATCAAGAATTTCAATTTCAAAAAAAAATTTCAATTTCAAAAATAAAAATAAAAATAAAGTTTCCGGCCAAATTATGATGCACTATGGGATAGAATCAAAGGTCAATTGAGCACCAATTAAGTCAGTGCCATTGTTGTGGTTCATGAATATTCTTTGTTAACAATGGCACTGACTTAATTGACCTTTGATTCTATCCCATAGTGCATCATAATTGGGCCCGGAAACTGAAATCACGATCGGAAATGGCGGCTGTCGAAGCTCGCGAAATACGGGCTGACCCGTATTAGCTACGCATGCGTAGAACGAATATCTTGCGTGTAAACGTCATCAATACACGGCCGACAACTCACATGAAAGTGGCCGATTTTCTATGCGATTTCCGATCGTGTCTTGATGCTTCTATTCACCTGCGGACAAAGCAAACAGGCGGCCAGTTTTGCTTTGTTTACCGAAGCGGGAGATTTTGTTGATAAACAAGGCTGATGTAGTAGAATATCGAGAAAAATCAAACAAAATTAAGTAGAAGAGTGTCCATAGGTATATTTTTTACAAGTTTCTATTAATATATTTAAAAGTTGTAAAAACTGTTTTGTCGACAAATATCGAGTACGCCAAGTTGCTAGTGGCCGTGTCTTGTATAAAAATACCGAAAAATATAAGAATGTTAAACTTGTTATTTCATTTATGAGGTACAGTGGGTGCCAAAAGTATGAGTCCAGAATTTACTTTTATGAACTGATCCTCTTCTGGTGTAGTACACCTTGGTCTCCCAGACTTCGGTAGGTTGGAATAGGATTGAGTTTTTCTGAACCTTTCCACGGTTCGCTGCACAACACCTTTCGACACTCCTATCTTTGCAGCAATTTGTCGCTGTGAGAAACCTTCGTTACTTAGAGCAATAATTTGTCCTCTAACTCCTCCACTTAGATCTTTAGCCATCCTTGACGCACATGCGTGTAGAGAATTAGATAAACTTATTTTGAAATTATATATGGCAAAATATTTCAAGGACAAAATGTGGGAGACAATTGCAGATCTCAATGCGCATGTTCAAGTAGCTAATGCAAGTTTATTTTTCAGAAGATACACTTTTCTCGAATTTTTGGCAAAAATTGGGACTGGACTCATACTTTTGGCACCCCCTGTATATGCTAAAACACTTATTCACCTCAGTGTCGGCACTATTCACCTCCACTTCGGTGAATAAGTGTTAAATATACATTTTGCTGCTTTAGGTGTCGGTGGATATTGGAAACCAAGCTTAACTCGGCAACCAAGCGGTCCCGTTTATCAACCTCCCGGGGCGACTAAACCTGGTAAAGTGGGAGGTGCCGTGAACGGTCGAACCGACTGGAGCTTAAAGTAAGTATTGCGAGTGCTAGTCCAGGGTGTGGTTATATATATATATGACTTTGCATTACTACTAGCTTAAAGTAAGTATTGTGAGTGCTAGTCCAGGGTGTGGTTATATATGGCTTTGCATTACTACTGCTTAAAGTAAGTATTGCGAGTGTTGGTCCATGGTGTGGTTATATATAGCTTTGCATTACTACTAGCTTAAAGTAAGTATTGTGAGTGCTAGTCCAGGGTGTGGTTATATATAGCGTTGCATTACTACTAGCTTAAAGTAAGTATTGCTAGTGTTGGTCCATGGTGTGGTTATATATAGCTTTGCATTACTACTAGCTTAAAGTAAGTATTGCGAGTGTTAGTCCATGGTGTGGTTATATATAGCTTTGCATTACTACTTTAAAGTAAGTATTGCGAGTGTTAGTCCTGGACTTGGTTATAGATGGCCTTGCATTACTACTAGCTTAAATAAGTATTGTAAGTGTTAGGCGTGGTTATATATGGTTTTGCATTACTACTAGCTTAAAGTAAGTATTGCGAGTGTTTGTCTTGGGCCCCTGGGCGTGGTTATATATAGCTTTGCATTACTACTAGCTTAAAGTAAGTATCGTGAGTGTTAGTCCTGGGCGTGGTTATATATGGCTTTGCATTACTACCAGCTTAAATAAGTACTGTAAGTGTTAGGCGTAGTTATATATGGTTTTGCATTACTACTAGCTTAAAGTAAGTATTGTGAGTGTTAGTCCTGGCCCCTGGGCGTGGTTATATATAGCTTTGCATTACTACTAGCTTAAAGTAAGTATCGTGAGTGTTAGTCCTGGGCGTGGTTATATATGGCTTTGCATTACTACTAGCTTAAAGTCAGTATTGTGAGTGATAGTCCTACATGTCTGATTTTGCCTAAAGATATGTTTCACTAAGTTGATAGTCATTACTCACCAACTTAAGTGAAATGCCGCATATTACTTGTAATATACCTCTTCTTTATTTCAACTTTAGGGCCTGTTCATTTGATCCCGGTAAGCGAGATGTCCCGCTTACTGGGGATCTCGCCTCGTAGTTATTTTCCTATTAAAATTTGCATTGCGTTCATATGAGCTAGCGGGCTGGCCCGCCTACCGAGATCTCGGCAGATTTTGCCGAGACCATAGGTAGGCAGGATGAAAATTTTCCCATATTAACACGCCATCCCGCTTAACGGAGTAAAGTCAAGAAACACAAATTTGGAATTTTTCGCTCTGATTCGACGATTTTTATCGAATTTATGGTTCCTTGACAGACAAATAACAAATTTGTTGTTAAAACAACGATTTTTTACCCAAACCAACCCATTAAAACAACAAAATCGCGAATATTAGATATTTTGCCAAATCGTGGGAATTTCTCGGCATGCTAATTTTAGTAACTTATACACTTAAGTGTCATCGGTAGGCGGGATAAAATTGCCAAATGAACGCGTGAAATATTTTGTCTCGCTTACCGGGGCATCTCGCTTACCGGGATCATATGAACAGGCCCTTAATTTTAAAATATTAACCTAACAAATTTGCGTTAATTCTTCTTTTTTTATGCTTTTGTTTTTATTCTTCATAGGTATGGTGGAGGAAGGTAGATTTATTCCGAGAACAGATAAAAAAGAATCTTATTTTAGAATTACTGGTGTTCTCATAGAATTCAGTTTTTCAAGCGACATTGCAATTAGCATCAGAACCATTGCACTATATAGCGTCAGACGCCCATTGCACTATATACGGTAGCCCAGAAAAAACTTACGATTTTTTTTTAATAAGAGACTTATTTAAAATTTATTTATTGTGACCGTAGATCTGAACGAGGAGACTCCATGCCGAAGCCATTTGTAAATATTCGATGCCGAGCGTCAACTGTATATTTCTCATTCGTTTCTTTTACTTCAAGAACATTTTAAGAAATAAATTCGCATAGAGAGACCATCAATACAGGGTAATTAATTTTAATGAAGGCCAGAGTATCTGTACATGATCAAAAATAAGTAACAAAGTCAAAGAGTCGAATGCTTACATCGCTGGTCGCATATCGTCAGCAATCGGACAATTCCAAAACTACCGCAACATCTTTACTGACCGCCACGTCGACAAAGCCTCCAAAATTTGCTTCCTCGAAGCGTTCATTTGATCCCGCCTCACCTACGCCGTAGCCGCAACACTAATACTAATCCCCTCCGAATCCGACATCAACCACCTACACACGTAAAAACGCACAAGCTGTTACATCCCCGCAAGCAAGTTGTTACAAGGCTGTTCAACAGGCTGTCACCGTCATGTGTTCGCACTGGCTGTCCCAGTCTGTTAACATGTCTGTAACAGGTTGTTGACAACTTGTAACAAGGCTGATGACTCCAACAGACTGATGACAAGTTGTTCCAACAACCTGTTACCGCTCTGCACTCAACAAGTTGTTAACAGGTTGATGCTAACAAGGTTGTAGCAGCTTCTTGAATGAACAGCATTGTTACAACTTGTTAACAGCCTTGCTACAAGCCTGTTGCGAACACATCCTGTTGACGAGCTGTGAGATTTTTACGTGTGTACTACGCAAGATATCAGCGCAAAGAATCCAAAGACGCCAACACAACACTTCGCTTTCAAATACAGCAACTCCCAGATCGAACAGTACTTCAAAACACCCCCTATCCACAATTTCATCTATGTCCAATTTTTGAATACATCGCACATATTGTTCGTCGCGACGCCAATCACCCAATAAAAAGTGCGTTTTTCATACAACCAAGCAATAAATACGTTCAATCTCCATGGCGAAAAGTTGAGTTTTTAATGGGTCTTGATCACTGACCTCTATAATAGTTATATTATAAGGGTCAGTGGTCTTGATACGGACGATTGTAGTCGGATAATGGTGGATATGATTAACAAGTAAAACGTCAAGCTCCGTGCATATGTACTCTTATAAAGGCACGTTTGACGTCATTTGAACACGAAAGAAGTTGAGTATCGCCGAGTGCCTTTACACTTCTTTCGTGTTCAAATCACGTCAAGTGTACCTTTATAAGAGTATATATGCACAGGAGCGATATGTTTTATTTGTTTTATAAAATAAGAAGAGGAAAAATCAAACTAAAAGTGAGGTAGTTTAGGAATTTGGCGGGCTTTTCCGGCCTGCTGACGCCATTCTACGTCATTCATGATCTATGTTCTCTTATAAATGCACGGAGTCCAGCCAATCAGAGCGTGCGTAGAGGGCACCTTATTTTATAAATGATAATAAAGTGCTGAAGGTGAGGTTTCCATACCTGGCTAAAAGCACCGCTGGTCCGTCAAAAATGACGAGTCGTCAGTGCGATGACTACCGACATATCAGCAAGTTAGGTGCCATTTACATGAATCCGGATTGAGTTTCAATCCGGATTGAACTCATTTCGCTTCTGACCAAATCCCTTTATCTGTTTACATGAATCCGGGTTGAGATTAGCTCATTCCAGATTGAGTTCAATCCGGTTCTCTTTCCGGATTGAAATCTCATTCCGGATTGAAATTTCGTTCCGGAATCATGTAAAGGCGATGCGAGTTTCATTCCGGAATGAAAAACGTGACAGAGAGGACTAGAACAAACAATGTATGCGTGTTTTCTAATATTTACGGATTTCATATTTCATGCGGATTTCAATCCAGAAATCCAATTCGCATGTAAAAACGGATTGACTTCGCATTTCAATCCGGATTGAAACTCAATCCGGATTCATGTAAACGGCCCCTTACCGGACGTATCGTAAGATCCTGAGTTGCAGACCCCGTTCACACGAGTCCGGAGCGAGTTGAAAACGACGCTAAAAAGTCACAAAACGCCCTTGCGTTCACACGGCACCGGATCGAAATTGTGTGAAAACTGCGCTCTAACCGGGGCGTTTTGAAAACGATTTCTAGACGGAGCGAAATGAAACGGAACCCTTGGCGGTGTCATGTGAACACAAGATCCGGCACTTTTTCACTCCGCTTTAGTACCCAGTTCCTAAGTTTTCGGCTCCTAACCAAACGCTGGCGTATTTTTCAGCGATGGAAAACTTTATTGTCTTCTTCTGCTAAGGACTTGTGCTGCTGTTTGAACAATTATAACATTATTACAACAATGACTAGGCAGTGTAAATAGGAGAAGATGAAGTCAATAAGGTGAGTTCCTAACGGAATTACTAAAATTGTAAACATAGAATGCACTATACACCTTGGGGGATAATATTCTTTCAATTGCTCCTCGTTTCCATTTATTTTTGACGAGATATGGCTATTTAAACAGTGCACAGCATTGAAATACTGGATGTACATCAGAAGGTTCCGGTGTCGTGTGAACGCCTTCAAAGCGTCGTTAAATTATGACGGATTCGTGTGAATGTAACCACATTTTACCGTTTATCTTCTACACCGGACTCGTGTGAACGCAGTCTGAGAGCGAGCGAGTGAACTCCGGGAAACAATATACTATTTTTATAATATAGTACAAAAGACTTTTATAAAATAAGGTGCCCTCTACGCACGCTCTGATTGGCTGGGCTCCGTGCATTTATAAGAGGACCTAGACGTAAATGGCGTCAGCTGGCCGGAAAAACCCGCCAAATTCCTAAACTACCTCACTTTTAGTTTGATTTTTCCTCTTCTTATTTTATAAAACAAATAAAACATAAAGCTCCGTGCATATGTACTCTTATAAAGGTACATTTGACGTGATTTGAACACGAAAGAAGTTGAGTAGAGGCACGAGGCGATAGCCGAGTGCCTCTACTCAACTTCTTTCGTGTTCAAGTGACGTCAAACGTGCCTTTATAAGAGTACATATGCACGGAGCTTTATGTTTTATTTGTTAAGTAAGGCTTGAGCCGAGTTTACTTCGTGGAAACTTCCATTGCATTGGAAATTTTGCATTTGGTTAAGAAAAGGAAAACGAGCCAGAATACGTTCTCTTTTTGTAAAAATTCAAATAAAAAATATAAAAAGCGAAAAGAGCCAAATCAAGATGTCTGAAAATTAGTCTAATCAATCTAGATTATATTTAAGTTAATTAATTGTTTAAATGAACAAAGTAGTTAAATTAATTGAATTAACCTAATTTCCTAGAAACCGAAAATATTAGAAATTTTGGACATACCGGAAACTTTAGGTGCCGGTTGTCAATCCCCGTACGGCTTTTGATGCCAATGGAGACCTTGACCCGTCCCAGGGTCCACGCCTTTCGTAGACCAAATTTGAAGTGAAGTATATTTCCAACATGGCTATAGGAAAGTATTTATCGGCTGCTCAGCTGGATGGATTTAAGCGTTACAAGGTATTTATAAGAGATTTCCATCTGATACGTTTCCACACACGTTCTTTTTAGCTTTTTAACACTTATTTCTCGCGCAGTATTCATCGAGGGACACTTCGCCTTTGGCTGTCTATGTGATGCACCCATTTTGGAACCAAGCTGTAAAGGTCAGTGAAATACCGGCTCGGTTTTTGGCTTGAAATAGTGTCCTAATCTGACCAGATTGCTGTATGTAGTCCTTGCCTTAAAAAAGAGTTAGTTATCGTATTTTATTTTGCATTTAAAGTCCACTGAGTGTGATCAGAGGTCATGGACTGATTGGACTCCATGATTAACGAACCGGCATCGACTCGACAGCCGCTTGATTCGCAGCTGGTGCTGAATGATATTGATATTGGCTTTCATGTGGACTGCGCTATAGAAATTGTCCACTAAGATTGTTTACGTAAGGCTAAGGAAATTAAGTATAAACCTTGTACATGCGACTATTTTGCAACATAGTCACGCAAGTTAAGTGTGTTTTGTAATAAACCCTTATTATTTAAAGGTGACATGACACGAAAGTTATCTTTCCTCGATTTGAAAGTGCTCTTTAAAATAATGTGGAATATCAATTTACAGCTTTTCCATATTTCACCTAGTTCTTGAGATATTTAGACTTATGTCATATTCAAATGCAATAACTTTTTTATGGCTCGTTTTTTTCTAATTAACATATTCGAAATTCTTGTCTATTTTTGAAATTATTGAACGAAATCACCGGAAACTTTGAATATTGTTAATACCGTTCATGAAACTGAACATCAAAGACAAATTACAAGTGATTTTGTTCAATAATTTTAAAGATATAGATGCTTTTCGAATATGTTAATTAGATAAAAACGAGCCATAAGTTATCTCATTGGAATATCACATAAGTCTAAATATCTCAAGAACCAGGTGAAATATGGAAAAGCTGTAAATTGATATTCCCCATTATTATGATAGTACTTTCACCAAATCAAGCAACAATGTTCGTGTCATGTCACCTTTAATAGTCTTCATGAAGGTCAATTCCTTTGACTTCCATTTCTATTTAGAAATGTAGATCTTGGTTAATTGATACTTTAAATTGTAGCACGTAGTTTGTTGCATGTCAAAACATGTTTCAACAGGTTTAATATACCTTTTACACCTAATGTGGGTTGTTAGTAACACTATATGGGTTGGAATTTGGAAATTTATGTACTCCCATGTATGGTATACACATTTCACATGTATAGTGTTTTGTACAGTTATAAAATAGGTTGCATCTTATGCATGCTGTGATTGGTCAGTTATACCATGTTTATATCAGGCTTGCAAACATGGAACAGATGTCATCACAGGACAGCAAATAGTCCTGGGGATGAGGTTGATCACAGCACAATTTTAATTGTACAGTAATTGAACGTCATGGAAATTTATAAAATAACATTTTGAAAATGCATGCCATGATTAGCTGAAAGCTGTGTTTGTGTAACTGTGTAGAAATACTGCATTATATAGTCTGTTTTTCTCAAAGTTAATGCTGTATATATATATATATATATATATATATATATATATATATATATATATATATATACATATACACATACATATACACATACATATACACATATATACATATATACATATATACATATATACATATATACATATATACATATATATATATATACATTATATATATACATATATGTATATATACATATATACATATATATATGTATATATATATATATATACATATATGTATATATACATATATATATACATATATATATATATATATATATATATATATATATATACATATATGTATATATACATATATACATATATGTATATATATATATGGGCAATTCCACATGAGAGTTGAAAAAAAAATTTTTTTGGACTAAGAAACTTGAGTCAAAAGTAAACATTTTTCAAATCTATGTACCTCAAAGTTTATAAAAATGTTGAAGTTGGCTTTTCTGTTACCGGGGGGGGGGGGGGAGCCCTCGGGGTCAAAATGTTTGCATATTTTAACCACAAAATTTATCGAAAAATGCACACATTTTAACATTAAAAATAACAACCAAGACAGGTGGAAAAAACAATCTACACATTTTTTTTCCAATTTTATAAGGGTCGCTTTGAAACAGCAAAGTTTTTTTGGAGATTATGTACGGCATGAAAAAAAATACCGGGGGTTGTTTGAAGTTGAGATTTCGTTGCGGACGTTACACGATCACAGGGGGTAACATAGGTTTTTTTAATCTCATAACATAAAGCAGTATGAAGTAACATAAAAATAATAAAAAACATTAACCACTGTTTTCTAATTTCCAGGAATTGCGTTGCGGACGTTACATAACTTGGGTTGCGGACGTTACGTTGCGGACATTACGCAGTAAAACAACTGCTTCAAACAAAGCAGAACCAAAGGCATATTGATCCTTAAGTTTCAAATATCTATCCTGGAGTTTCAAATATCTGTCCTGGGTAAAAAAGTCAACATTTCATATCAGCTATTTAAAGCTGTCTCAAACATACAGCTAAAACAAGAAATAATTTTCTTCTTCAGGAATATTTTTCCTCAAAAGTGGCACAATGATTTTCTTGGCTTAATAATACAATATAATACAATTATACAATGCAATACAATACAATTTATTAAAGTCAGTAACGTGGGATAAGGTTACCCTTACATCCAAGCCAGAGGCTCATGTTTAAAACGTCAACAACAATTAAACAACAATTAAAACTTAAAAGTTTATTGAACAAAACACTTGTTGGCCTTTAAAGAGCAATGGCCCTCAAGGACTGCCGCTTTAAATGTTCATGTATCTCTCTGTTTCATTACAAAAGAAAACAGTTTCTTGACTTCTCCATGTTTACTGATAACAAATGGATTGCTGCCTTCCAAATGCGCAGGCCCATAGGGCAGGTTAACCTACTCAAGCACGGGACAATTTAATTTCTTAACGGTTAGGGTTAGGATTAGGATTAGGGTTAGGGGTACATGAAGTATATACTTTATGTTTTTATTGAAATGCTGACTTTGAACCATCCCAAGTAACCTGGAAAGGCCCAGATCTGATGTGAATATGTAAAGCTTTCATACTGTGTAACGTCCGCAACGGGGAAGTGTAACGCCCGCAACGGCTCATTTTGCCTTCTTGGTAAAAACAGAGAAAATAATTAAAAATAGTGTGACATAGAAATTAAACCTCAAACATAGGTTGATATGTGCGAACTCAAACAGTTCCCCTAAACGTTCTCATTTCATACGAAAATACGATCAAACATTGTTGCCAAATACACATGGTTCATTTTTGTAACGTCCGCAACGCATATATTTCCTTTAATTCAAGAAGAACTAAATTGACAACACTCAGCATTGTACCAGTGTAAGTTTTCTTTTACTATGTACAGTAGCTACAAACAGCATTATTATCAAAATAGTTCTTGATATTCAGGCTATATTGAAAAATACCCTCGATATTTTGTCTGAAATGTAACGTCCGCAACGAAGAAATGCCCATATATATACATATATATACATATATGTATATATATATATATATATATATATATACATAATGCCCAATATCATTTATAATATACCCAATTCTCTCCTGGCATTACCACCTTATTATATATACAGAACTCGCGATCAAGCTCTCAGCAACGGCCTCCGTGGCTCATGGTCAGAGCATTGCACTAGAATCACAAGGTCGTGGGTTCAATTCCTGCCGGAGGGCCTGTGTAGTTGCATTTTTTGCAACTGCTCCCGGTTTGGTCTTAAAATGTATATATTCTACACTCGAATTTTCCTTCACCCTAAACCCTTAGAACATGCTATGTAATCGAGTGAAATGCCCAATATCATTTATAATATACCCAATTCTCTCCTGGCATTACCACCTTATTATATATACAGAACTCGCGATCAAGCTCTCAGCAACAGCCTCCGTGGCTCAGTGGTCAGAGCATTGCACTAGAATCGCAAGGTCGTGGGTTCAATTCCTGCCGGAGGGCCTGTGTAGTTGCATTTTTCGCAACTGCTCCCGGTTTGGTCTTAAAATGTATATATTCTACACTCGAATTTTCCTTCACCCTAAACCCTTAGAACATGCTATGTAATCGAGTGAAATGCCCAATATCATTTATAATATACCCAATTCTCTCCTGGCATTACCACCTTATTATATATACAGAACTCGCGATCAAGCTCTCGGCAACGGCCTCCGTGGCTCAGTGGTCAGAGCATTGCACTAGAATCGCAAGGTCGTGGGTTCAAATCCTGCCGGAGGGCCTGTGTAGTTGCATTTTTCGCAACTGCTCCCGGTTTGGTCTTAAAATGTATATATTCTACACTCGAATTTTCCTTCACCCTAAACCCTTAGAACATGCTATGTAATCGAGTGAAATGCCCAATATCATTTATAATATACCCAATTCTCTCCTGGCATTACCACCTTATTATATATACAGAACTCGCGATCAAGCTCTCGGCAACAGCCTCCGTGGCTCAGTGGTCAGAGCATTGCACTAGAATCGCAAGGTCGTGGGTTCAATTCCTGCCGGAGGGCCTGTGTAGTTGCATTTTTCGCAACTGCTCCCGGTTTGGTCTTAAAATGTATATATTCTACACTCGAATTTTCCTTCACCCTAAACCCTTAGAACATGCTATATACATATATACATACATATATACATATATATATATATATATATATATATATATATATATATATATATATATATATATAATATATATATACATATATACATATATACATATATATATATATATATACATATATACATATATAATATATATATATATATATATATATATATATATACATATATACATATATACATATATACATATATACATATATACATATATACATATATACATATATACATATATACATATATACATATATACATATATACATATATACATATATACATATATACATATATACATATATACATATATACATATATACATATATACATATATACATATATACATATATACATATATACAGTATTGCTCTTAATAGATAATGTTGTATTATCTTTATTCTTCATTCTTTTAGATTTGTCCTATGTGGCTAGCTCCAAACTTGATGACCTTTGCTGGCTGGGTATTGTCTGTAGCAATATTCTTAGTCTTATCTTATTATGATCCTTACATTACGGCTGCTGGATCACTCAATGTCCAAACTAAGCACTATCACATTCCTCCTTTGATATGGCTTTACATTGCTATTGCTCATTTTGTTGCCCATACTCTGGATGGATGTGACGGCAAACAGGCAAGAAGGACAAACAGTAGGTTAGTATCTATACGCTACTCTGTCTTACTTGTATCATGTTTTCTATGGGCCCTGCATACCTGCAATGGGGTTAATCCTTTATCGCACAATGATGTCTTTAGTATTTTACTCTGGCTAAAGCCAGACGATTTTACTCGTCAGTGGAGTGGCCACTGGTCGATAAGGGGTAATTAAAGTGCTTATATCACTTGTGGGGTTTTAACATATTTAAATAGAGCAGAAAAAATCAGTTAATAAGTAATTTTGCCGTTTTTGATTTAGTCAAATAGTCCCTGACATATTGGCTTCTGAACATGCCAATTCTCAAAGATTTCCATTGTTCATTTGACTGAAAAATCGAAGTGTCGTGCTCACACCCATTTTCCAGTACACACAAGAGTTCCAACTAAGAAGACGGTCAGCTTAGGTTCCTGAGTCCCAGGCCCCCGTGCTTAAAAATGAACAATGGAAATTTTTGGCGAAAAGCCAAAATTGATATGTTTAAAGGCTTATATCTCAGAAACAGGGTTCGAATTAACAGTGTCCAATGTGCCATTTGCACATCGTTTTGGCCCAAATAGTGAAAATTGCATATCACTTTTCAAAACGATGTGCAAAAAAATCAGACTTGGGACTAATGAACATCTGTCCACGTTTATAGGTAATGCAATGCCATACTATACTGGGAAACAATTTCGACACGCGACTTTCAACTTTTTGACAGATCAAATGCACTATTAATACTACAGTATTAACAATAATATAAAAACTAAATGTCCATGAATAAGATTAATCACTTGAAGACTCATAATAATATTGTCTCTTGAGAAAGAAAGCTGTACATATGAAAACGATTGGATGGTGTAAATTATTAACTTCCAGTACAGATATACAGTATAAACTAATCTATTACAAAATTACAGAAAGGATTTCAGTAAAGAATAAACTATATAAATAAAGTTAAAAACACTGTCAGTCACTCGTTTCTAAAGAGGATTCACTGGTGCAGCTTTCGTCACTGTCCGACGACGAGTCTTCAACTTCTAGGTGTGGCACTTTTGTTGTTTGTTGAGGTTGGATAACTTCGTCAAGCTTTCTTTTCCATCGTTTTCGTAGGTAGACTTCGAGCGCTCTTTTGATGATTTCTTCACGTGTGTCAGTTTGACGACAAACTTAAATTCGTAACTTGAGACTTGAGCTTTTGAGCTTTTAGTGTTGTTTTTCACGTGCGACTTATTGCACGCCCCGACGGTTTATGGTGTGCACGGGCGCGTGTGCGTGCGATCGTACGCGTCATATTGGGAGCACTGCTTTCACTCCCAAGTACAATTTTTTGTACTTTATTATTTTACTCTGTCTGACACCAGACGATTTTACTCGTCAATGGGAGAGTGCCTGGAAATTTGAGAGTGAAAGGGTTAATTTGTCTAATTCTTTTCCTATTTTCTTCTTATTTTTTAGCTCACCCCTTGGAGAACTTTTTGACCATGGTATAGACAGCATGGCGATATGGTTGATAGGAATATGTGCATTCTCAGTTTTTGGTCAAGGTCCTTTGTCCGTCACTGTATGGGACTATCACTGGGTAGTCGTGGTCATACTAATTGGTTTTTATATGGCTCACTGGGAGAAGTACATAACAGGAGTTCTATTCTTGCCTTGGGGCTATGACTTTGGTCAACTGGTTAGTATGTTATTAATTCTTTGAAAGTTTTCATAGCGATAAAGTAATATATTAAATAAGTTTTGTGGAAACACCTCGTAAAATATTTCTTTGCTAAGCTTTCAGCCTGTTGACTAGCCTGCGAGCAGGCTCTTGGAGGGAGGGAGAGAGGGAGAGCCTGCACGGATGCTATAGAATTTTAGATATCTGCGTCCTAAATCATCATGACGCAAAATTCTCATTGGTCGGTTTGTCTTATAACATCAATCATAAATGCAAATCTTAAAGTGGGTTATTAACTTATTCATGAAGTCGGATGTTGTGTACTTAAATCTCAAGGGGCAAAAGATTGGATTTTCGAATGAAATTCGAAAATGCGAAATAATATACAGTCAAACCATCATCTAGACTTGGAATGAAACGAAGAAACAGCGTACTTATTGCAATGGTTCAGTAAATCTTGTAAAAAGGAAGAGAAAATTGCCAAAAATACCAGTATGCAAACCATATATTAAGAATAAGAATAACAAAATATTCAATAATGCAGGCACAATGGAAATTTTCCGTTCGATCAGTTTCTTGCAGTCGACAAGAAAGAAATGCTATTTGATTTGCTTTGTTCACGAACAAGCACACGTCTGACATGTATTTATGGTTGATTGGCTTTATCTCAAATGGGGGTGGATTTTCAAAATTGTATGGAGTCCGTGCAGGCTCTTTCCTCTTTCTTCGATCTTGCAAGAGCCTGCGAGCAGGCTACCTGTTGACTCAGGCCTTCATCAGAGCAATGACAACAAGTTGTTGGCTCATGTCATTTATAAACTAAGCAACTGATCAATTAAATCACATAAGAGTACAATAGAGTATCACGTTAATTTTATTAATTAGAGAACAGAATCAAAAAGGTGGTGTGCCCAGTATTCGGAGAACATTCTTGATTCTGTTTTCTAATTAATAAAATTAACGTGATACGCCATTGTATTCTTACCTGATTTAATTGATCAGTTGCGAAGTTTATAAAGTTAATGACGTGAGCCAACAACTTGTTGTCATTGCTCTGATGAAGGCCTGAGTCAACAGGTTACTTTTGAAATAAGGCTCAAATATGAATATTTAGCAAAAATAGAACCTATAGAAAATGTGCTCTGAGGTAATAGTTAAAATATGAGCCGCCGATCGTTATGGGCCTGTATAAATAACTAACATAATAATAATAATAATAATAATAATGGTCTTTATTGCATAAGATAAAAATACATATCTTATGTTACAGGTATATCATACATTACATAATAAGCATACAATGAAAACTAGTTACAATTGGACTATAGTACAGACATATATAATATATAGGTATACAAATATTTCAGATAGCTAGATTATAATTAAACATTAGACGATTAATAAAACTATTCTTGAATCTCTCTGAGTTTACTTTCGGGCGCAGACTAGATATATTTCGAAGGTTATAATTAGTATCCTTAACTTTAGGAAGCTGTTTATGTAGTGGATGTGTGTCTAGTCTCTTAACAGGTGATATAATATTGTATCAATATAACAGGCGAGGAAATTAACAATTTTAAAGAAAATGTTGTTCTTAAAAGTACGAAAATGTGTATTTATTTATACACATTTATACAAAAATGTGTATTAAAATGTGTATTTATACAAAAACAATTCTTCGCCTCAGGCTCAGTGAATTTTGGTGAATAATAACTTCGACTTCGTCTCGGTTATTATTCACCGATACTCACCTCGCCTTCAGCGAATAATTGTTAAATAATCTTTTCTAGATGCTGTTAAAAGTCTATCTGATCGTTTACTTTTTTGGTATTGACTTTTGGAAATTTCCGGTGTTTCACGATATGTATATTAGTCATATCTTCAAATGGATGACACACTGTAAGTTGCCTAAGATTGTATATTTAATTAGGCCAAATACTAGAAATACATGAACGCAACAACCCCTCGCCCGCTTTATATGCATTTTTTAAAATTTCTTCATCGTTCCCTCTTGAGTTATGTAGAATACACCAGAGCAAAATTCTTTACCGGCTTTGAACAGTTTCAGGACACATCCTTCTTCTTTAAGTTACATTTCGGTCGGCATCGTTTCGGTCTTTATCGTAGTTTTTTTTAGGATTTTTCTAGTGGTTTTAAGTCGTATTTATTGTTGTCTTTTTCTCGCTGCCACATCTCTTGTTAGCCTTCTTTCTTTGGTCTTTGTTCATAGTAATATTAATGTACATTTTAGCTGAAACCATTTCTTCTGGCAAGGATTTCTTTTGTCATGATCGTTGAAAAACTTTTAATTTTGTAATAACCAGTGTTGCCAAGTCAAGTTTCGTAAAAATCCCAGTAAAGGTCTGAAAATATCCCAAGATTCCCTATTTTTTACCAAAAAATCCCAAGGTTCAACAGCTTCGTTTGCTGACTATTTCCCAGGTCTCTATCGCCGTTTGATATGCATGTTCCAAATTTTTTTCGTTGCCATTGGCATCATGTTTCACATGCGACCTTCACACATATAGCAATCTGAGCCCACTGTATCAGTGATACTTCATTTGAATAGAGTACTTCATCTTGTCTACATCAAACGCATACGTAAAGAACGCAGGGGCTGGCTAAGGCTAGTGGAGTAAGATCACTGAGTATGATCTAATGATCAAGTAAATTTTAAAAAAATACGATTAACATTGAAATCAGCTTTTTAAAACCGAAACTGTTCGCTCTGGAAAAATCCCAAGAAAAATCCCAAGGTTGAATCCCTGAGAAAAAAATCCCAAAAAAATCCCAACTCCTTCAAAAAATCCCAAGATCTTGGGATAAAATCCCAAGGTTGGCAACACTGGTAATAACCGAACTTATAAATTATAATTTGCTGACGTAAATTTAAATAATTTGAATAATTTAACGGATTAGTTACCAGTACCCTGCTATTCGAACTGCGCAAGTTGTGGATTTGATAACATATATATAGATTCTCTCTGTACTGTGATACAAACACGAATGACGTGATTTCAACCGGAAAAAATGCCTAGTGGAAACACGAGGCGAAGCCGAGTGTTTTCACACATTTTTTCCTGTTGAAATTGCGTCATTCGTGTTTGTATCACAGTACAGACTACAGAGTCACAAAAGCGATTTTCTATTTGTTTTATAAAATAACTAACCGTTTTACGAGGTAAAAAACCAAGGAGAAGCCACCAAAGTGACCGAGACTCAGCTGACGAATGATGGCGTAATCAAATAAATACGCCAGTGATTACGTGAGATTTAATCAAACAGAGCATGCGTTGTACAATATAAAATGAAAATGACGTCAAACGTGTCTCTGTACTCTTAGTGAAAATGGCTCTCGTCCAATCAGAGCGTGCGTAGCATACCTGTTATTTTATAAATATATATAAACATCTCGCAGAATTTCTTTCTCACTTGCGTGTAATTTCACGTGTACTCCACGCGTGTCGAGATTAGCACCCTCACCTGGGCTCCGGGCCTTCGGCCCTGCGCCCGGGCTTGGGCCGGGGACAAAAGTTTTATAATAAGTTTCCACTTTGGGTTTGTAAAGTCTTGTAAGTTTAAGTTCTTGCTATACATCCTGTTATAAGTTGTTTCTTTAGTTATTTGTTTGTTTGTTTTAACATTAAAGTTAATTTTTTTCTTTCTTCCAGTGTCATTTTTCTGTTGTTTTTTCCCGTTTACATTGCATAATATTTACAGGTAAAAGTCCGTAATACGCATTATTAACATACCAATATTTATAACATAAATATTATAATGTCCAAAGGTTTATTTTATTAGGAAAGCTTGCACATGTCTGCCATATTTTTACATATGTTTTCAGGGAGTAGCTAATGGTCGTGGGTCGTGGGTCGTGGGTAAAATGTCGTGGGTCGTGGGTAAAATGTCGTGGGTCGTGGGTAAAAAGTCGTGGGTCTTGATTTTTTCCAAACGCACACGGCGTTTCCGCGGATTTATTTAAATGCAATTACTAATATTTCGAAAACTATAGCTTAAAACAACACAAAATTTAGCGAGAATGGTTGGAAACGCCGTGTGCGTTTATAATATATTCTCTGCATGACGTTCAGTCATACGCTTTACAATAATTGCATGGGCAGAATTAAGTACATAGTCAGAATACTTTTCTTCGTAAAGTTTGTGAAGTTCTAAGCGAAACGTTCCAAAATATCAGCTTTCGATTAAACAAGTTTCAGAGTCACTTAGCTCACTCAGGCGGCTGGTTCTATAATAGCATGGAAACGCGGGTTTCAAATTTAACTCACCCGGGACCCGTCGAAATCTCCGTAAATGCGCATGCAGTAGCGATTGTGATTCACCTTTAAATTATTTAGTATAATCGTATTCCTTTTAATATTGATGTTGATAATAACTTCTGATTGTAATACTTAATGTTTTCGATTACTCTTGACAATGCAATCACCTTCGCCAAGTTTGTGCAAAATCCACTTCCCCCGAATAGCTATTCAATTTATTCAACTTCAATAATACAACTTCTATAATTTATTCACAATTTTTGGGAAAAATCACGACCCACGACTTTTAACCCACGACCCACGACATTTTACCCACGATCCACGACCATTAGCTACTCTGCATGTTTTGAGTGCATATTATGTAACGATATAACACGCGATGCAAGTTTATTTGAACGGCTTAAAAAACGTTTCGACTTCCGTTATTGGTTATTCTTTGTTATTATGTTCATTAGTATTCTTTATATAAAATTGTTTGTTCATTAGTATTCTTTATATAAAATTGTTTGTTCATTAGTATTCTTTATATAAAATTCTATGTTCATTAGTATTCTTTATATAAAATTGTTTGTTCATTAGTATTCTTTATATAAAATTGTTTAGTATTCTTTTGTAAAATTCTATGTTCCTATTAATTCTTTGATATATGTTTCAAAAACTCATTAATAATTCATGAGGAAAACACAAAAGAAATCTGTACCATGTCCGTGGTTTATATCTGATAAAGAAACCTCCTGATTTACGTAAACTTTAGCTTTGATTTTCTCGGCTTAGACAACTTTTATTTTTCAAACTTACTACGCCAATGAACTTACCAAATGGGTCGTTTTTGAAGCTATTTAAAACATTCGCAGTACGTGTTTTATCAGATCTAAAACACTCGGCTATCGCCTCGTGTTTTAAATCTGATAAAACACTGCTGCTCATGTTTTAAATATTACTTAGCATTTTAATTGGTCATGCATTAGTCGTATTCTCTCTGTCGCCAATAAGTTTTACTAGTATCTGCAGGTATAAAACCACCGACATGGCACTGAGTGTAGAAGTCCTTTTCAAACATTTTTGACCTTTCGATATTTTTGACCTTTCGGCTCCTCGTTGAAAAGGACTTTTCCCACTTGCAGCGCGCCAAAATTCACCTGTGAATTTTTCGACCGGTGACGTAATTCGGGAAGTAATTATATTCAGGTTAAATTACTATGCAAGTCCTATCTTTAGAAGAAGGAGTTAAACGGACTATTGAAAACGTTTTAGTAGGGGTAGAACCACTTTCCATTGCATGTACGACAACCCGAAACACGTCAGAACAGGGCGATGTACATTTCAGCGATTTCCCGCCAGAATATTTAATTATAGATTCAAAAACCTGCAAGCGAAACAAGTCCGCCTCTTTCCTCCCGCTTTTCCGCTCTTTCGCAAAAACTAGCGCTAAGAGGCGGACTTGGAGGAAGTCTACACTGAGTGTTGCGTATAGGCAGTGTTTTGAATAGACTTGCTCCATCCAAGTCCGCCTCTTACCGCTAGTTTTTGCGGCGAAAAGCGCGAGGAAGAGGCGGACTTGTTTCGCTTGCAGGTTTTTGAATCTATAATTAAATATTCTAGCGGCAAATCGCCGAAATGTACATCACCCTGTTTTGACGTGTTTCGGGTTGTCGTACATGCAGTGGAAAGTGGTTCTACCCCTACTAAAACGTTTTCAAGAGTTTGTTTAACTCCAACTTCCAAGGATAGCACTTGCATAGCAATTTAGCCTGAATATAATTACTTCCCAAATTATGTCACCGGTCGAAAAATTCACCGGTGAATTTTGGCGCACTGCAGGTGGGAAAAGTCCTTTTCAACGAGGAACCGAAAGGTCAAAAATGTTTGAAAAGGACTTTGAAAAAGTATAGTTGTAGACAGCGCAAAGTGAAAAGGTGTTAAAGTGCCGAGATTTTTAGTAATTAGAATTTTAGTATTCTGACGTTTCGAGCAGAGTCCTTCATCAAAGTAAAATGTGGTGATTTCCTTTGTTTTCCTCTGGAATTATAAATGATCTTTTGAAATGACTTGGAAATAATTCTCAGCTTAGATGTATCAACTGCGTTGAAAGCTTCAGTATTTTTTGTATTTTAATCTAGGGCTAAGTTGGAGAAGACCGACCGAGGCTTAAGCTTGGTTGAAGCACTGAAGCCTGGACTTCCTCTGATTAGTTGCCTTTCTCTTTTCACCATCTGGGCCTATTGTTCACCGAGCAACATCTTAGAAACACAACCTAGGTTATTCTTTACATCTTTAGGAATCGTCTTTTCAAACATTACGGTAAGCACATGTAAATGCGAGTTATAGAAATGCTTCCATGCATACGTGCGTGCGTGCGTGCCATAGAAATAATATACCTAGAATGCGGGCTCCTATCTCCTGTCAGTCAAAAAATTGTCGCCACAAAATGGTGGATTTATAAGGGCAAAAGGAACTCGCCCTAGGACTTTTTTACAGTTTTTGACACGGCCGCGGTTGGTAATCAGTGTGGAGTGGACGATGGATGTTTTTTAGCACTGAATTTCTTTGTTTTTTACGCCGGGAAATTTACTGGATTAGTGAATTTAACGATAAAGGCATGTGAAGTGCAATAACCTTCGCCAAAACATTTCGAACATCAAACTCTGGATGTAGAAATGGCGACGACAGCGGCCTTTTAATACGAATGATTTTAGTGTTTTTACTGTTTTACATTATATTTGAATGATTTCCACTTGCCCATCTGTATGTGATTTATACTGAATGTGGGTGGATGATTAATCCAGTAGACAGTAAGTGTTTTGTTCTTTTTTATCCAATCTAATAGGGATTTCTAGCTTGTGATTTTTGAAATATAAAATATGTTTATGCACCTGTCGTACTTTTTATACATCAGTCTTTTCGACATCTATTTATATTGACATTTTAAACCCGTGTTTTTCTTAAGATTTTCTCCTAGTTTCCATTACGTATTTGATTAGTTTCTTTTCTTTTTCGTTTTTCTGAGTTTCAAGTTTAGCATGTGCCTATCTTTTTGTTGCTTTTTGTAATTGTGGTGAATTGATCGAAATATAATTTTGAACTTATAGTTTTTAGTACGTTTAATAAAGCAAGTGTCTTGCAAATTGTTTTATTTTATGCTGTGTATGTGGCTGATTTGTTGTCATGCATGTATCCAATTTATCCTATGAAACGTCCTCCAATTCTTTATTTTGAGAGGCGATCATTGTTGTATATTTATCCCACCCCATTGCAAAATTCAAAATGGCGGATCTATAAGGGCAAAATCATAGAGATCATATAAATACTAGAGGGGGCATTGGCGGGAAAATTTGGTAACCACATGGGGGCCGCCATTACCTATATTTCAGTCAATTGGTTGGCAAATGTACTAGACCCAGTCCTTTGCCAACCAACGCGCCTAATGTTTGCCTGAAAAAAAATCCAAGATGGCGGCGTTCAATTGGTTACCCGTGGTTGGCTGAAATTAAGATAGGATGCCCCCTCTAGTATTTATATGATCTCTGTGGGCAAAATAAAATTTATTTGGACACCTGTCACGTGACAGAGCACGCATTCTAGGTCTATTATTTCTATGGTGCGTGCGCGCGTGCGTGCGTGCATGTTCGTTGGTTGGTTGGTTGCTTGTTTTTTTGCGTACTGCGCGGTTGCTTGCTTGCTTGCTTTGGTGCATGCTACCTTGCTTGCTTGCTTGTTTGTTTGTTTGTTTTGTTTGTTTGTTTGTTTGTTTGTTTGTTTGTTTGTTTGTTTGTTTGTTTGTTTGTTTGTTTGTTTGTTTGTTTGTTTGTTTGTTTGTTTGTTTGTTTGTTTGTTTGTTTGTTTGTTTGTTTGTTTGTTTGCTTGCTTGCTTGCTTGCTTGCTTGCTTGCTTGCTTGCTTGCTTGCTTGCTTGCTTGCTTGCTTGCTTGCTTGCTTGCTTGCTTGCTTGCTTGCTTGCTTGCTTGCTTGCTTGCTTGCTTGCTTGCTTGCTTGCTTGCTTGCTTGCTTGCTTGCTTGTTGTGTTCGCGGTTGCTTGCTTGCTTGCTAGATTCGCGGTTGCTTGCAGTTGATTTGGTGCTTGCCTGCTTACTTGCTTACTTCCAGGTTTGTTGGTTGGTTGGTTGGCTGGTTGATTGGTTGCTTGCTTTAAATTTATTGACTGATGTGATGAAAAAAAAGGAGAAACGACCTCATTTCACTCCTTCTCTCTTCTAGTGTCATCTAATTGTAAATACCATGAGTCATCAAAAATGTGATCTATTCAACTATATGCTCGTGCCTTTAACCTTAATTGTCGGAGCAATCTTCGTAGTGAATTTCAATGAAGTATACGTCCTAGCAATATTCACAACCATTGTTGGCCTCCTTCACTTAGATTATGGAATGGGAGTGGTAAGTTGTGGGAGTTGGGTATGTTTTATCTCTGCCAGTTACACAAATTGATTTCCTTTCATAGTCTAAATCTTGGTGAGGGTGCGTTGTGTATGCATGATGATAGTGTATGGAAGTGAGACATGGGTCATGAGTGTGGACATAGTTAATAGAAAATATACATGGTTTGAAAACCCGGCAAACTTCAAAGCGGTTAACAATCAAGCTACGATTCATGTTGAAAGGTACATGAAGGTGCCAAATTCTTTGTTTTAAGTTTATTAATATTTAAACAGTACAGTTGAGTGATCGCACCCAAACGTTGCTATTGGATGATTGCTTCATTATACAGAAAACACAATATGTTCAGTAACCGTGAAAGTGCACAAATTTCCATAAACCGGAACAAAAACATAAAACAATGACTTTTGTTGAGCTTCCAAAGCATGTATATTTTCTATTAACTATGGTGTGAAGCAGAGTACAAGATTGGAGCGGACAGAGATGTGGATGATACGATGGATTTGTGGTGTATTTTTGTAGGATAGAGTGTGGAAATGCAAATTAAGTCATTGTCTGACGTTGTGAGGTGGAACCGGTTGAGATGGCTGGGACATGTGTTATGGCAAAATGATGGTGACGGGGTGAAGAAAAGCATGTCATATGAGGTGCAAGGTGTAAGAGTAAGGCTGAGGACGACACGCAGTCAGGTGGTGGAGAGAGGGACATGAGAGACAGTTGGTTTAGAAAGGGAAGATGCACATTGACAAGAAAGCGAGAGAAGTGGAGGGACTGCTATGTCGTGTCACCAGCTCCCTGCATAAGCGGAGAGAAAACGACCATAAAACAAATGTTGTTTTGCATATGCTAACCTGGTCCATTTATAAGAATTTACGGCGTACGTTATACGCTAGTATGTCAGGTCATGTCTAAACACGATGACATGCTATCGGCCAAGCTGTGAACCGATACAACCTGTTTCAGCGACCACCACTCTCAGGGCTATCTTGTTATCCCTGTGAGCTATACAGCTTGGAACCTCAATATCAGGTTTAACCATATCAGAAAGGTCACAGGAGGCCTTGTTAGTGGTGAAGACTACTGGCCTGTATATATGACTGAACTGTGGGTCCCGTACAAAAAATCAGCGAACAAAGATGACAGAAATATGGGTCTTTTCTCTCATGGAAGCAACTGCTGACTTATGTTTATTTGACTGTGGGCTCAAGTGCGCCCCAGTCCGAAGAAAAAGAGGTCAACGGTTACCACTATGGGAGGAAGAACCCATAAACCACCATTGGTCACTCTTTGTCAACCATTGATGTACCTCATATAAGGCACCTGCAGTGCAGTTAAATATATAGGTCAGTAGTGAAGAGACGTCTCTACGTCTCTTCAGCAACAAGATGTTCCTGCGGCTGTCTCAGCATCACCATGCTGTCAACCAACAGGATATCTTGCCAAGATGGTGCCATGCGTTGCATGGTACCGTCATCGTAAGCGCAGCCGCACAGAAAATTGCCAAGGGCTTGTACGCTGATATGACCCGCAACAATAAACCTGCAAGAAACCCATCATGGCCTACCTGAAAATACTACTAGTCAATTGGAAAGCCCGTTCGTATAACTACGTAATTACAGGCAAAGGCGTGCCGCCAGACGCCTGACACCAGTCGGAGGGGGTTAGCATTTCCAGATAGGTGATCACTTGAGACGTGAATAGAGTAGATGTGTGCCTCTCAAAAAGACCAGTCATAGTGATGTATTAAAGTAAATAGTTTAACGTTTGCGAAAGTTGATCGTCAAGGTTAGTATAGTCTACCATGCGAGTCAGAGCCCCTTTCCGACCTACGCAAGCTTCGGGGGAAAGTGGGCTCTGCCGACAAACTCGATATTTCGTTTTGAGCATGCGTGAACGGTTGCCAAGATACTATTTTGGGCCCAGGCTCTAACGCGTCACTTCCTATTTTCCTGCTTACGCGTGTTCGTAAACTAGAACTTGTTTGACCAGTTTAAAACCTGACTGATTCGCCCCAAACTTGGGGCGAAGATCGAGTTTGTTGCCAGAGCCCACCTTCCCCCGAAGCTTGCGTAGGTCGGAAAGGGGCTCTGACTCGCAGGGTAAGTATAGTCTTGAGAAAGACTGTTGTTGTTGGTGGTGGTGGTGGTGATGATGGTAGTGACTGACGTTTCGACGGCCTCAGCCTGCGGTCATCTTCAGAGTGAAATATCTGTGGTGGTGTATACCGTATATGTATAGTGGCCACCGCACTGATCTAACAGCTAAGGTTTTGTTTTTCGTTGGACCATCTGAATAATACTAATAGTAAAGACTTGTCCGTTTTGACCATAAAGTAATTACGACCTTAGACAAATTTACTTTCGTCTATTAATATATAATTTGTTTCTAGGTCAACGAATTATGCGATATGTTACGAATCCGATGTTTCTCGTTGAAACCCTTGTAGTTAACGATATTTAGAAACCACGTCTGGTTAGAACAGTTTTTAAAGTCGTGCGGCAAAAATGATGTAAATTTATATTAGATCCACCAAGTGCTGTGGTTCCTGGTAACTCGATTAAGATGCTGCGATCATTATATTAAAGTGCCTTATGAAGCGAAAATTAACACCCGCTTTTTTACATGTGTCGAAGTTAATAATGTAAGTTAAACGAGAAGCTTCTCCTGTGAATTTTGGTATATATTGTGATTGGGGATTTTACATATTTAAGATATTTGGAACCTTCTTAGAAGATTTGTAAGATATCTTTCTTTTCTAAAATTTCATCTTCATAGACTTTTTCGCTGTTAAAGTTGACGGAAGTGACGTCTACGGAGGAATTTGGTTTGAATTTCTCTGCGTAGACGTCACTTCCGTCAACTTTAACAGCGAAAAAGTCCATGAAGATCAAATTTTAGAAAAGGGAGATGTATTACAAATCTTCTCAGAAGGTTCCAAATATCCTAAATATGTAAAATCCCCAGTCATGATATATGCACTTTACAAACACCGAGAAGTGTGTTGAAAAACCAAGGCAAAGCCTAGTAGGCAAAGCCGAGGTTTTTTTAAACAACTTCGAGGTGTTTTGATATCAGATTAAACACAAATTTCTAGTGTCTGATATAGCTTCGCAAATGATCAGTATTTTAAAGTGTATATGAAATGAAAATTAACTTTGTCTAATTTGAAAGAACTCTTGATATTGTAAAGTAACATATTCTACAGTTTTTCCATATCTTACTTCATTCTTGAGATATTACTATTTGTTTGATATACAAATGAGCACACTTCATACGTCACATGGTATAATGGATTGTTGGAAAATTAGGAATATTGTTGAAGTTATCGAACAGTCACACGAAACTGGGCATGTAGGTGTATTTGTCTAATGACTTTAAACAAACACAGGTTCAAGCGATTTAACAGATTAATATCATTGATATGCACGATTTCTCAGTAACTCATTATACATTGTGACGTATGCAATGTGATCATTTACATATCAAATAAATAGTAAGTTCTCAAGTAAGATATGGAAAAACTGTAGAAGATGTTACTTTACAATATCAAGAGTTCTTCCAAATTAAACAAACTTAATTTTCATTTCATATACACTTTAAGAGAAATTTGATGTAAACGTTTGCTTAATTTATGCCAGTGTTTGACCACATATCCAAACTTCGTCACAGTATTGATTTCCTTTGTTTTTACCTTATGAATTATTAATTGAGAATAGCAATTACATGTACATGTACACTTCTATATTTCATTCGCTTGATTTTGGAGATATTTCGACTTGTGTGATACCCAGATTAATTCAAATATTAGAAATTTGTATATTTTACATTATCAAGTAAAGTAAAATGCGAAACCTTCATTTCATTATGAAGCACTTTAATTTCTTCATTTATCTGTGACATATATAATGTATAATAGATGTTTATTTGTAATTAAACTGCTGTTATGCCCTGTGTGTGTGTGTGTGTGTGTGTGTGTGTGGAAGGGGGGGGGGGGGGGGTCTGTCCGTCCGTCCGTCCGTCTGTCTGCCTGTGTGTGTGTGTCCGTCTGTCTGTCTGTCTGTCTGTCTGTCTGTCCGTCTGTCCGTCTGTCCGTCTGTCCGTCTGTCCGTCTGTCCGTCTGTCCGTCTGTCCGTCTGTCCGTCTGTCCGTCTGTCCGTCTGTCCGTCTGTCCGTCTGTCCGTCTGTCCGTCTGTCCGTCTGTCCGTCTGTCCGTCTGTCCGTCTGTCCGTCTGTCCGTCTGTCCGTCTGTCCGTCTGTCCGTCTGTCCGTCTGTCCGTCTGTCCGTCTGTCCGTCTGTCTGTCTGTGTGTCTGTGTGTCTGTGTGTCTGTGTGTCTGTCTATATGTAAAGTGGGTTCTACGACGAACGTATTGTTTGTAGTATTTTTACATCGTTTCTGTTGTGAGTGTCAGTCTTCGTATTTTCTCCCCGAAAATCTCTCTGCTAACGCTACCATGATTGAACCTGGAAGTCTCTGGTGTTTTTTTATGAGATCGCCAATCGCCATATTGACCTAAACAGATGCAAACACAGAAAATAGAAACAGCATTAATATTCAACCGAAAGTTCCATGCACGTCGATGTTTTCGCTCCCATATTTCACAACACGTCAGTCATGATAATAATGAGTCGTTTATTCGGAAAATCGTTTATTTAAGATAAATAGTTACCAGGTGATCTGACCGTGAGGGAAAGGCCTGGAACTAGCAACCTAATAGAAATCCATTTTGCTGTATTGAATAACTTATTTCTTTCATTTTCCTTTATCAAACTGGTTGAAACTTTGTATTTATGTTCAGTGTTGAAAATGATAAGTCTATGCTAAATTTGGGAACAAAATAAAGTATATTTCACGAGATATTAAATAGTTTAATTCGAAAAATGGATTTCTATTTGACAACTAGTCCCAGTCCTTTTCCGTGTTTTCAGATCACCTGGTAGAAGAGCGAAACAGGAAACCAAGCCATGTGCTATATAATCGAAATTACATGTACCTTTAGTGAAAGTTCTTCAGGGGAGAGAGACGGGTCATAAGGAATAGGATCACCTATAAAAGTTCTAAAACGAAAAATATTTGTGTTCTTACAAATAATATTTGGCATTTCATTCGATTAGCTTCTTAGGGATTTTTAGTGAAGGGAAAATTTTGAATGTGCGATTTTAATACTTGTAAAACAAAACCGGAGCCAGTTCGAACATGCTGACTAACCAGTAACCAACAGACCCTGCATATCAGTTGATCTGCTTTAGATCGAACTATTCGGAAGGAAGAGAGAAACATTACTTGATGAAGGACTCTGCTCGAAACGCCATTAGTATTTCGTTATCAAAACTATTCTCAACAGTTTACCATCTTTTCACTTTGCTCTATCTAAAACACTGCCTGCGCAGCACTCTACGTTTCTATTTTTTTACCTCATTTTTACTGGGAATCCTCCATATATAGGCGCTATTAAAGGACATCTTGTGTAATCGTAAATTTTCTGTAAAATTCCTGGTAAACGAAATAAATAGACGATGAAAATCGCCGAAAATAACAACGACTACAATTACATCATCGAATCGAAGATGGTGTTGCTATTTATGAGAATAGTAAGCATTATTTTTTAGAATTTGAATATCTTGAAGCATAGTCAATCGAGACATGGTCTGGAAACTAGGCAAACTTCAAAGCGCCCATAATGAGCTGTGATTTTATGTTGAACCGTACCTTACACCATGCACATCCTTTGTTTTAGGTTTATTAATATTTAAATAGCACGGTTGAGTGATTGAACTGAAACGTTGCTATTGGACAATTCGTTCATACTAAAATACAACGTGTTCAGTGACCGTGCACCGTGCACAAAAATGCATAAAGGCGAACAAAAAGATAGACCAAAGATTTTAGCTGAGTTTCCAGACCATATCTCGATTGACTATGCTTGAAGTCGAGTTTTAGGGGTGCTGGTCCTTGGCATCTTCAAGCACTGCATGTAACTACAGGCTGGTTCCAACTTGATATATTTTGGTTTAGAGAACCTGAGGTCTTAGGAGTTAGTAATATTCTGAACAAAAAGAATGGTGTTTCATCCGATATCCAAACTTCGACAAATGGGTCTAACTTCTCAAATGAATTCCTATTTTAAGAGGAATGTTCTAATTCATCCAAGTGTTTCATCACATATAGTGTCAAATCTTCCGTCTCAATTAGCAAGGAGGATGAAAACGTTTTATCAGTCCCTGCTGTATAAGCTGTCGTAAATTGTTTGGTTTCCTCCTGTAGTAACACTGGATCAATAAGGGATGTCCCTTACTGAACCTCTTGGGAGAACAGTTAGCTATAACTGATAGAGTTATTCAGTATAAATAAGATTAGTTTAGTTTTAGTCAATACTCAGAAAAAATTAAATTACAAGTACCAAGACATCACGAGAATGAGAGCATACTTACTTCGTCCCATTTTAATTGTCCTAAACATTTCTCTTACGTTTTGAGTAAATACTGGAACTATAGTCTAAAAAACCAAAGAACTAATTAGTTAATTCTAATAATCTGATCTATTCGATCAAGCGTCCTACTGTAGATTACGATTTGTTTATTTTGAAATTTCTATCAAGCGTAACATTTTAAGTACTCTTTCTCTAATTAACTCGCTCTTCCAAGAATTCTGTGAATTGATGATTGTATGGGTACTCATGCAATAGAGTATTTACGGTACGTGAGTAGTGACTTACTACTTGTGCTTCTTGAGCAACCTTGGCAAACCCTATCCTACCATTCCAGACCAAATTATAATGTTCATCAGAAAACAGTGCTTCCCTAACACCGCCCGGTGATACAGCCAACAATTCTCCATTCTATAAACAGAAATCTTATATTACTGATCTAGAATGGGAATAAATAGTAAACTATGTTTTTGTCCACATTTGCGCAAGTTTGTGCTCCTTCACACTTACTGAATAATTAGTCTAAAGTCTTTTAGGTTAGGGGCCGTTTAGTTTCAATCCGGATTGAACTCATTCCGCTTCTGATGAAATGCTTTTATCTGTTTACATGAATCCGGATTGAGATTAGCTCAATCCGGATTGAGGTCAATCCCGGATTTCAGGCGACAAGCGGATTTCAATCCAGAAACCCAACTCCCATGTAAACACGGATCGACTTCGCATTTCAGTCCAGATTGAAACTCAATCCGGATTCATGTAAACGGCCCCTTAGACATGCAAACAGACAGACAGACACGTGAAATTATTGCAAAAAGGAGGAAAAGAGATTTGGCAGTTACGCGATTTGATATTGATGAAAATTATGGTGAAAACTTTGGACTGATTTAATAGACTATCCATGATCCGGCGAAAGTTTATTATTTTATAAATTAATACAAAAATTTCATTCGTCATGTTAGATACGCCTATACGTACCCTTAACATTTCAACACATTCTTCTCTTGTTGGGGAACAAGCTCCGAAAACATCTAATAGAATTTGAAAACCTTAAAGAGAACAGTAGCGCTGAATAAAAATAAAGTATTGATATTATAAATAGCGGCTGAATGATGTGCAATGTAGGACAAAGTTATATAGCTAACGTTACTACCATTAATTCCATCCATTCTTATTCGTTCGTTCGTTCGTTGCTTGCTTCCTTGCTTGCTTGCTTCCTTCCTTTCCTTTCCTTTCCTTTCCTTTCCTTTCCTTTCCTTTCCTTTCCTTTCCTTTCCTTTCCTTCCTTCCTTGCTTCCTTCCTTCCTTCCTTCCTTCCTTCCTTTCCTTTCCTTCCTTCCTTCCTTCCTTCCTTCCTTCCTTCCTTCCTTCCTTCCCTTTCCTTCCCTCCCTTTCCACCCCTCTCCTTCCCTCCCTCCCTTTCCCTCCCTTTCCCTCCCTTTCCCTCCCTTTATCTCCCTTTCCCTCCCTTTCCCTCCCTTGCTTTCCCTTCCTCTCCTTTTCCTTCCCTTCCTACTTTCCTTCCTTCCCTTCTCCGTACCTGGTAGACGAAATAAAAACGTTGCTACTATATTCTTTAGTTGTCTTCTCTTGTATAATAACATCTTCGCTATAATGTAGTACATATCTATAGGTAAAGCTCCGTGATAATAGACCAACAATGCAGATCCATTATCCGGAACCTTTTCAAGCCCAACAATTTCATATCCTGAAAATAATAAAAAAGGTCTCTGATGATGCCACAAATTCGTGCTTCTATTAATTTGTTGAACGCGTTGGGGGGGGGGGGGGTGTATTTATGATTTGTCTGAACAGGGTTTTAGCAAGCGTTCCTTTCGCCCGTTTTTTGTTGTTGTCGTTGGGGGGAGGGGAACAAATACATTTCTCCGTCGCCTACAAATTGGGCTACTACCCAATTCCAGATCCTGCAGCTCGAAACAACAACCACAAGACGTCTGCGAAGGAGACTACCTAACCGAAATTTATAAGCCTTCGGTTTCTTTTTGGGCTTCCTCGCCACATATTACTAATGGTTTTGTTCCTAAAGATTTGTAATATTCTATTTTACATGGGTAAATTGGGTTGAGACGCAACTATATCGGAATAGACGAGTTTCAGGGTGTTGCGTACGCATCGTTTTGGAAAGGAATTGGCGGGCTCTTGGCGGGCTCCCCACAAAGTAAGGAATGGCAAACAAACTTGCTAGCGAGCCAACAACAGCAGAATAACAATGTTTTATATCCAGAAACTGTATCTCTACTTTGTTTATTTTAAACCATATGTTTACTTTGAGTGGAACTTGCCAGTTTTTTTGAAAAATGATGCGCGCGCAACACCCTGAAACTCGCCTATTCGCCTGCTCTTGCACGCTTTCGGAAGAACATCGGAAATAATCGGAGTCATGCGCAAAGCAAAGTTCTCGCACAACAATTTGCAGAATTTGCCCTTCGCTACAAAACACGTGAAAGAGGAGTTTGGAGAAGTTTTCCAAGTATTTATTTGTGCCTTTACATCGTAAAAACAGTGTATTCATTGTTAGGAAAACGAAGAGGAAGTTGTTCGTGAAAAGTCTTAACAGTTGAGGTTAGTAAACGAGTTAAAATGCTCAAAAATGCGGCAGAAATGCAGGTCAAAGTTGACAAATTGTTTTGTTCTATAAATGGCAAAGAAATTGATGCATCTTATAATTTAAAGAAATATAAATATTGTTTAAGAAAGTTAGTGTTATATGAATATTCATAAAGGTAATCACGGTTCAAATATACGCTTGTTCAGCGTGGTATGGTAGATAACTTTATAAATACAGACGTAGAAGTCTGGTTTGAAACGTCGAACATTTCTCAATGTGGGTTCGCTTCAAATAAGTGTTTTTTTAATAGGAACGAGACTACGAGAGTGTAAAAATGTTTGAATACGGTATACTTTAAATCAATATTTTAAGTTTTACTCTACAAACTTGTCTGGATTTACAATTTGTCGTTGTCAACTACAGGACAAGTTTATTTATAAGTCATAAATTAAAGAATTAAGGAAAAATATTTGAAATTGTCATTCCAGCTATAAACATTAACATGTCATTGATAATTCATGTTGTGAAACATTAATTATGCAGCAACTATAAATGGTACTGGCATTTCCCTCGATTAAGCCATACATTCTTGGCATATTTAGTGATGGAAAATTTCTGGGATTGGGAATATATATGTACAGTATATTATTATATGGTTGGGTTTGTTTTCCAGTCCATATGCAAAACGACGCATGCTGATTGGTTCCCAAGCAGTTGGGATTTTACCAACCTCACTCCTTTGTAGCTTGGTCTGTACGAAAACCGCAGGCAAATGCTTTCTCATACAGACCTAACACTCACTTAAGTAAATTATATATTCTGAGACGTTTGTTGAAAACTGAGGTGAAGCCGAGGTTTTTGAACAAACTTCGAAGTGTTTGGATATCCTGATGAAACACTCCTCCGAGTGTATGATATAGTATCTCAAACAAATCAGTATTTTAAGAGAAAATCGGGGTAAAAGTTTGCTTAATTTATGTAATTTCTTCCTCCTATATCCTAACCACCGACGTAGTCCTGATTTCCTTTGTGTTTTCCTCATGAATTATTAATGAGTTTGAGATACATATGTACAGTATATTATATGGCTGGGTTTGTTTTCCAGTCCATATGCAAAACGACGCATGCTGATTGGTTCCCAAGCAGTTGGGATTTTACCAACCTCACTCCTTCATAGCTTGGTCTTTACGAAAACCTCAGGCAAATGCTTTCTGATACAGACCTCACACTCACTCGAGTAATATATTCTAACATAAATTTTTCTTTCAAAAATCTTAATGTGTGTGAATTGCAGAGTCAGATTGACTTCTTGCAAAAAAACAAACATTACAGGGAGACATTGGGATTTTTGGTGTTGTGGTGTTTTCCATGCAGTATTTTGGTATTTTCAGTTTTGGTATTCTATCAATTTTTGACACAGTATAAGTGCGTTGTTTTTTTTGTGGCGTAATGGTTCGAAGCTTTGCAATACCCCCTTCATCACAGAGAACTTCCCAATATGTTTATTTTTATAGTTAATGTTTTATGAAACAAATCTGCTTGAATTTATTATTTGCTACAGTCAATTACTGTACTATTCAGTTCATGATTTAGAAATATTACAGGTCAAGTTTTATTAAAAGTATATATTAAAATATATATTACTCATGCCAATATGTAATCCAAGTACAATTAATGTATAAAGTTTTTGAAGCCAAGTTTATGAGCTATGTGTTCTTGTGTCTATGTGGCTTACTGTTCCCAGACTGAATCTGATTTTAAATTTACTCTGGAGGTAATGAGACTGAAGGCAAACACACCTGTGAAAATGGCAGAAAGTTGTCTGAGCAATTTAAGTGATCGGATTTTTAACGAAAACCAGCTAAATTTTTGTGACATGTATCTGTCACTATGGGAGAACTTAATAGTGGCTGTATGAAAACCAAGTGGGTCCCACCTGAAATGGCCGCCGCTAATTTATTCTGACTTCACAGCGAGCACCGGATGCTCTATCCAGTATAATGAGTCTATTATTTGAGATCAGTGGCCACAGGCCTCCTTCTGTTTGAAAGCGGGAGGAGAGTGGCACCTGAGTTAGCCTAAGTACAAACCTCCAATGATCCAATCAACCTACACTTTCAGTTCACCATACTCCGGGGATGGCTCTCATTTTGTGACCCGCCCTAAAATATTTTTGCCCCTGGCCCTGGAAAGGTTAGTTAACCTGGCACTGAATGAAATGGTGGCCATATTGGCAATACTGCTAATATCCGAGAGTCTGACACAAAAGTTAAAATTATAAGCATACTACCAAAAAGATAAGGGTAGGTAATTTGTGCATGGCTTCCTTGTCAATATTGTAACATATTCTGAATTTACCTCTTCGTAATTTTCTTTACCCTTTTTTAAGACACAAATGAATAGTCGAGTCTTACTTAGTCTTCACTGTCTGGTGGCGAACTTGATGTGAAAAACATCAAACAATGCAACTAGTGATGTTGAGTGCATCCAAGACATCCCTCCACCAAAAAAATTGAAATCATCGAGTCTCTGAAATGCTATTTGCACATAGATTTTATGGAATTGTTGAGCTTAAAAAGAATTATATAAAACATTCAAAAGACAACATGGTTTAGAATATTTCATTTATTTATTGTCCACTTCATAGTTGTATATTGTAGAATTCATTACGGTGAGTTAAAGCGAAAACCAGAGGCGAAAACTATGATTCAGCAATATTGTGGGGGTCCCACCAGATATAGCCGCCGTGAGATTTTTAGCCTCACTTCCAACTTCAATTTTTGCCAGGTGCTAAACAATAGATGCTCTATCCAGTATAATGAGTATATTATTTGAGATCAGTGGCCTGTGGCTGAGATAAGTTCGAACTTTCAAAGAGGATCTGCATAATTTTTTTATTCACTCATTTTTTTGGGCCGGTCAGAATCTGGGACCAGGGGCAAATGCCCCCTTTGCCCCATAGGTAATCCACCACTGATTTCATTGTTTCTGCATGCACACAGTGGACCAATATGGCTGCTGTGACATCAGATGAAAACCAAGAATAGTTTAAAAGTTTCACTGTAAAGTACAGTGAATACTCATGCATGCATGTTTTTTAAAAAAAAACGCATGTTTTTTTAAAAAAAAACAACAAAAAAACTCCTCTGAATATTCCAATTAAAAACAAATGCTCAGCCAGAAGTGGAAATTGATATCAGAAAGAGAAATTTATAGTATTCAAAAGGATCCAACCAGTTGACTATACTTTACAATTGGATTAATATATGGAGGAATTATTAGGTAAACTAGTCACTCCCAAGACCAAGTGTTTCATACTGAATAATAGCTAGCTGGGCCACTGTCTATCATATCTAAAACTTATTTTGTGTCCTCACAAGTGTCAGCTATTTAGTGGTGTACAGTACTAATGACAGGCGCACCAGATGTTGCGTGTTCTGACCTTGGGTAACCGCGCTAAATAACGCCTAAATTGGCTAAACACATCTCGGGATAGCCCCTACAGTTATTTTTTAAATAAGTGCAGTAGAACCAATGTTCTAGTTAAGTAGGTGTTAACAGGTATAAGAGGAACTTGCCGAAAAGCATATTTTTATCTAAAAGCCGTTCAGAATATATGTCCGAACAAGCTTGCTGTCCTTTAGATCACTGTTGTATGCTAGGTTAGCCCCCCTCCCACACACCTCTGGTATGCCCCTGCGTATTCTACATAAATACATGTGTATTAAATTTCTCGACGCAATCTGGGCCAAGGGCAAGGCCAAACACGGTCAAGGTCAGTGAGTTGGAGAAAACAAATCTTAATTAATACTCCTTGCTTCGTGTTTGCAACACTTTAGAAAACATACGTTTTTCAAGACAACGTTTTAATTTGGTTATCTGGTCAAAACGGGACTCGCCTAGATTCTCTTAAGCTTTTGGACGAGCAAGATTTCTATACTGTCTCTAACCTGCGTAGTGGCGCTATACTGTCTCTATTGACGTATTTTGGCTCGAAACGTCCGTCTTTCGTTCATATCGAATTTCAACACAGATTATACGCAGACCACAATCATAAGAAAATCTACTTGATATTTGTTGAATTTCTAAACATCTCTTTCCAGTGAAAGTTGGATTAAATATCGGTTTTCACAAGCGCTCGTTAAAAATAAATCAAATGAAAATAGCAACCGAAGGTGTGTCTATTTATGACCACTGCCTCGTCGTATTCAGTTTGTTTCAGTTTGTTTATAGTAAATCACACAGCGCGCATTCAGTCTCTAATCGGAAAACGGTTTCTGACGATATTGCGGATTGGAGTCCCAACTTAAAGCTCGTTAGGAAACTGTTTTCGATTTAGAGACCGCACGCAGGCTAATTATTACTTACTTGCAATAATTAGTTTAGCATGTTTGCAGTACCAGAGCATAATGCACAGAGTCACCTAAAGCTGGATTTTCACTGAGCGTAAAATATCGCGCGCTCTACTTTTCTATTGTACAAATTGAATAGTTTTCTACTTCGTTCCACATGGAAACTCACAAGACAAAAGAAAAAAGTCGAGCGCGCGACATTTTACGCCTAGTGGAAATCCAGCTTAAGATGGATTTATTAGAGTTGATTTTGCGACCGGAGCCATGGAACCACAGGGGAACCACAACAACTCTACTCACATGACTAGTTTAATAGTCACCCACTACAGTGATGAGAGGAAACACGCTATTCAAGTCTTTCTTGTTTGCACGGGTTATTTTATTCTGGCGTTTGTCAAACACTTCAGTATATAATTGTTAGTTGTTTGCTGTACAAGCTGTGTTAGTTAGTAATACTCAGAAAAACTCTGAGCTCTGAGCGGGAATCGAACCCACAACCTTCTGAATGCCAGCCAGACGCTCAAAGCTCAGAGTTTTTCTGAGTATTACTAACTAACACAGCTTGTACAGCAAACAACTAACAATTATTATTCTGGCGTTCGTCAAACATTTCAGTATATTCTCTCTAACATAGACGATTTTATTCACCTCTGGGAAAACCCTGCCCTGGAATGCGTTATAAACTGTCCGAGGGTTTCCCCAGAGGTTAATACAATCGTCTAGTGTTGGCCAAGACCAGTTGGGACGGAAAAACGTTTTATAGCAAACACTACCTGACGAATGGCCTTCGCTCGAAACGTTAGACTCCTACGTTCTCTGTTTCGGCAGTATATCTAACCTTGCTATATTTCGATTGTTGTTTCTACACTGCCTACGCAGCACGCTACTTTTATTACACTATTTAGACTGGTACGGCAAGCTCAAGATACTTGTTAAATAATATACAGGACAATTGTGTAGTATACTGTAAATCTCCAGTCGCCGTATTTTGTTACTCTAACAGCTCGGCTTTTACAACGTACTCTATATGCAAAGCTTCAAGCAATAAATCATAGCTTTGTTGTCGTGATCATTGAACAGGTGTTTGCACACAACAAAAAGATTTTGCGTTTAGAGACTAACCGTTTATATTATCGTTATATTAACTTGCATTATATATACCTTAAGTTCTCAATCACAGGGTGCTAAAGTTGAACAATGAAATCCGACATGAAAACCACATGCAACTCGAAAACATAATACATCTAAAATATATTAAATGTCAGAGTGACCATTATTTGGACTGTTTGATCATTGATAAGATATTTAATTGTTGGCTATCTTCCTGAAAACAATTTTAGGAAATTTCTATGTCGCAACACAATTTGGATTTCGAATACTTGCTCGTGGTTTATCAGCCGTTATTAACTTTCATAACAGACAAAATAAAGCCAAAGGTGGAAGGCACTTGAAAACTCGATATCGGGGTCGATAACAAAGACGAGACCACATTGTGAACGGAAATTGTAATTATTCGATTTCATTTGAAAGTCATCGCTGCTTAACCTTAGGCTTGCCAAGAGTTCTCCCTTAATTCTACTAAATTCCACTAAATTCTACTAAAACCGTCTGGCGTTAATAGTTAGGTTGAGTAAACTAATATTAAGAGAGACAGGTTTCTAACCGGTTCACGCAGGATTGGATTTAATGACTTTGTTATATGCCCATGCATTGCTGCCTAAGGGGTTAGACAGAGTTAAAATAAGTAAATAACAAAAAGGCTATTTTGATTTGACTCGAACAGGAATCGGTTGGTTAATGGTTGATGACGTTTCGTATTTGTTTACTCGTTCGTGAAAATTTATATTCATATGTAGTTTCACGTATCAGTGTATGCCGCATTTTAGTTTATAATACCAAGCCCATTGCCTATATAACAAAATCAGCTTTCAAAGTTTGTCTGAATGTGGCTTCATAATAAACTCAAATATTAGAGCTTCATAAATATAGTCTCGTGACTCGCGTCTGGTATTGCCTTCAAATTTCGAGTCTTGGAGATACGAATATAATTTGGACATTATCGAGAAGTATATATATATATATGTATTTACCGTTCCAGTATGTCGCCTGGGCATCAAAAACTGCTGCAACCGTTTGCTTCGCGCCGTCCCAAAAATTATCCGAGTAAGCGTCGTATATCTGTCGTCGTCGATGGCGGTAAACATGTAGAAAGACAATCGTAGCGTACATCATTGCTAGCAGAGTCAATGGAAAGGCGAAGACGATGAGGAGAGGGTAGAATATAAGGACGGGGGCCATGACTGTGATGGCGTTCATGATGTCCATTTTTACGAGCAACACTCGCACACGATTAAGTGTTGTCGTTGGCAAAATAATAAAGTGAATGAGAGGTCCCCGGGTGATAGGTTCAAGTGACATTTGTCATCGGATCATTCGGTTGTTCACCTCAGGAAGCCATATCAGATGATCAGATATATTCCTGTGGCAACCGTGCCGTGGCTTGCAGCTATGTGCTAGTTATGCACCCGCAAAAGAACTGGTCAGCGTTATTACTACCATATTCGTTCAAGCTTCAAGCATGAACTATTTCGCACGTTTGTTTACTTTTGAACACGGGCTTTAGGAAAGGCTCAGTATAGCTCGAGTGAAAACTTGTTTCAGCATACGATTATAAACAAAAAATTGTGTATTTGTCTTACCTTAATGTTCAATGAACTTTCTTATGTATGATACAAAGTCTATGGTATCTTGAAATACGTTACAATCGCTTCGCAGTCTTCATATTCACTGAATATCCTTCGATTTGAACGGCCATGTTTACTAGGCCCAATCCTTCAAACTGTCACGCGGCTTACGAGTGCTGCTTGAAACCCAAAAAACAAGAGGGTAGGATCTTTGGATTTTTTCATCGTCAAGAGCGAGATGAAAGGACACTACCATGTATGGCACAAACGTGTCCCCAACTTCCATATATGGCACAAACGTGTCCCCAACTTCCATATATGGAAACAACCTGTCCCGTTAATTTTTAAAACAAGCCATTACTCTGACGTCAGAACGTTCATCCCGCTCTTGACGATTCAAACAGATCACATGGTATGCAATCCAAATAGCTGATTGGTTTAGAAGAGTACCACACCCACTTTGATCCTACCCTCTTGTTTTTTGGGTTTCAAGCAACACTCGTAAGCCGCGTGACAGTTTGAAGGATTGGGCCTAGTAAACATGGCCGTTCAAATCGAAGGATATTCAGTGAATATGAAGACTGCGAAGCGATTGTAACGTATTTCAAGATACCATAGACTTTGTATCATACATAAGAAAGTTCATTGAACATTAAGGTAAGACAAATACACAATTTTTTGTTTATAATCGTATGCTGAAACAACTTTTCACTCGAGCCATACTGAGCCTTTCCTAAAGCCCGTAGTTTGAAAAGCTACGTTTGACTAATTAACTTCCTCGTTTTGACCAATGAAATGCTTGTGTGTTTTTTCACGCGGGAATTTCACGTGAACAAATGCATTTCATTGGTCAAAACGAGGAAGTTAATTAGTCAAACGTAGCTTTTCAAACGTAAACAAACGTGCAAAATAGTTCATGCTTCAAGCTTGAACGTAAATGGGTAAATGGTAGTATTTAGTTAGGCTCGAAATTCATATTTCCAAACATTCATGTATTTTTTTTATCGATTTGCCCATATGAAGATCTAATAATTCTATAATTTTTAAGTTACATTAGGGCTAGGGGCCTACTAGAAACCTTAATAGGCTACACATATACTTATTCTCTACCAAGCTCGCAAATGTACCACATGCACGATATGTATATATACGTACAACTTATCCGTATCACTTTAACAGAATTGCATCTCATATGCAAACGCTACCACTTAGGAGCACATATGACTATGAATTTGCAACCTTGGCTTTCCATCTTATCTGAGCCTCATTGACGCAATGGTTTAGTACTGCTACACGGTTTGCGCATGCGCGACGTCCGAGCTCGTCCTCAAAAAAAGAGCGGGAAAACACTGAAATATTTTGACTGGTCCGAGTGTCCGACACAAAAATTAAAATTATAAGCATACTACCAAAAAGATAAGGTAGGTAATTTGTGCCTATTTCCTTTGTCAGTATTGTAACATATTCTGAATTTACCCCTTCGTAATTTTCTTTACCTTTTTTTTAGAACACAAATGAATAGTCGAGTCTTACTTAGTCTTCACTGTCTGGTTGTTGTCGCCACGGCTAGTTCCCAACTTCTCTTGCAGTGTTTACTCAGCGAATTCACGCATGCGCAAACGTTTGGCAGCGGTGTTGTCTGGGGCTCAGAAATATTTTCTGAGTAACGTCTACCAAACGTCCTCCACATATACTATAGCCAAGGCATCTACTAATACCATCTTAATATCTTATAAGCTGAATGAGCCACACTATTTAAATAAAGTAACTATCTTTCAAAGAAGAATGAAGATACGGGCCGGGACGACCCCTCTCCCACGGGCGAACTATTGCTGCTAACCATGATAACCCACAAATGAGCAAAGCGATCCGGAGTGAGATATCCTGATCAACACGAGAAATAGTTTCATATTTCCAAACATCCATGTATTGTTCTATCTATTATATAAAAGAATAGTCCTATTGCCCCACGAAAGTAAAGCAGTATACTCTAATGCGTTTGACTGGATATCATAATCGACACATGTGAGATTATCGATTTTATTAGTGGCGGGAAAATCAATAAACCACCTTATTTTCAAGATAATGAACAGGTATATACAATATCAACAAAGCCAAAACTTATACTACGTATAAAAGATACTCATACTTCTCTCTAAAGCTATTACAAAAGACAGTTATACACAATACTTCCTTAATACTCATGTTGAGTTTGTACGTTGTCTCCCAGTTACAATTTGCTCCACAGAACATATGTAGCAAAATATTAGTTGTCAAAACAGATTTTAAAGAATGGTTTAAAACCCCTTTTAAAGTGCCCTAACCTCGACAATTTTTATTGTCTTATTTGGAAGAACTTTTAAAATGATAAAGTAACTTCTTTGGAAGATTTTCGCTTTTGCGATTTGTGTTTGAGATATTTCATTTTGTTTGATATGCAAATGTCCGGAATCTACGTCACACATGCATAATGACTTATCGAAGAAGTTTGTGTATCTCTTTCATTCTCGAACGAAATCTTTTAAAATCGAGAAATTTGGTGTTGTGGGAGAAACACGCACACATGTTATTCATACTTTAGTGTTTTTATTTGATGAACGCAAAGATATATAACATTCTCTGATAAGTCATTATGCATGTGTGACGTAAATTCCGGACATTTGCATATCAAACAAAATGAAATATCTCAAAAACAAAGCGAAAATCTTCTAAAGAAGTTACTTTATCATTTTAAAAGTTCTTCCAAATAAGACAATAAAAACTGTCGAGGTTAGGGGCACTTTAAATGGAAACGGACACCTATCTTGGGTCCCAGTGAGTAAATTAACCTCTCTTAAGCGGACAAATCCACTGAATAAAAAATTAACGTTTTCTTTAATAACAGCACCAATCGACACTTGGGAATAACAGAGAGAGACCAACACTTTGAATCGTGAACTTGTTTAAGTCAGTTGGTGCTGTATTGATTGCTTTATCATAGTAAAACTTAGTTACCGTAATGATTCGAATAAGCGCCTGGGGCGCTTATTTAATTTTAGGAGGATGGTTCATGATGGTATAATCCCTTCTTGCGGGGCGCTTATTTAATGTTTTAGCAAACACCGCGATCTGATTCCATAAAAACGCAGAACTTTAATAACAATCTTAACAAGAACAATAACAAGGATTTAAAAAAAAACTGAAACCCTAGTAGATAGAATACAAGTTATATTTATAGTGTAGCTAATTGTTTTCAATCAGTCAATGACAAGTTCTAATATGCGCAATGCATATATTTGTGACAAATAAAATGTTGAAGTACGGTTGATTTTATACCGATGTTCATGCGTCTCTTATCGGTTGGGTAATCATTTACATACAGTAGTTCCCTATCGAGAGGAAGGAAGGAGGGCGCTTATTCGAGAGGGGGCGCTTAATGGAAGGAGGGCGCTTATTCGAATCATTACGGTATAGTTAAATTATAGTAAAACAAACTACGTATATAGACACAGAAAGCTGGTCACCACATACGCCTCATATAGGAGACAACTGATAACTCGACAAGATTGCAATTTGCGCATGTGCGGATGCCATACTACTTCCCATCTACTGTCAAAATGACTTTTCTGACCAATTCTGGTTTTCGCAAAGATCTCACTGATATTTCAAAGCCGGACGCCATCCTTCTATGAACTTCACCAGTTTCTTACTGTGAAACAGACTTGCGCCTAACGACTGCATTGTGTCTAAGTCCATGCTCTTCAACATATCTCCATCTATCATTTCGCTCTCGAACGTCTCGACGTACTGCTCCATGTTCAAGTCGACCAACACCTCTGCAACCCCTTCGACCGTCAGGCCTTTCAAGTCGTTGGGAATACGAGATACCCTCGCGTAGATTTCATCTCTACATGCTTTGGAATCCCTGGAGCTTTGCAATGTTTCGCCACTGCTTAGCAACGGACGTTGTTGTTCCGTGGGGTCATTGTGGAAAACAGTATCGTAATCGTCCTGAACTTGCACCATTTCGGAGTGCTCGTCTAAGCCATCGTCATGGCTTCTACTTCGGCGAAGAACGGAGTCCGAAAGGTGTTTGACCTTGCGACGAAGGTTTAAGGGAGTCAAGGTTTTGCTTGACTGGTTTACATCGCTGGACGTTCTCTTGACTTTTGGGCGTTCAGGTAGTTTTGGTGGTATTTCGGGCTTCTTTGAATTTGGAACAGCAGCTGAAATGGTATGAAACCTCGTTATATATATAAAAAAGGGAGATCATATGCGATTATCGCAATGGTATTGGAATTTTAATAACGGCGCAATATAAAATAACCATTGACATTGTCAATGCCCACTCTATTGTACTCCACTCCACTCCACTCCACTCCACTCCACTCCACTCCACTCCACTCCACTCCACTCCACTCCACTCCACTCCACTCCACTCCACTCCACTCCACTCCACTCCACTCCACTCCACTCTACTCTACTCTACTCTACTCTACTCTACTCTACTCTACTCTACTCTACTGCACTCCACTCCACTCCACTCCACGCCACGCCACGCCACGCCACGCCACTCCACGCCACTCCACTCCACTCCGCTCCACTCCACTCCACTCTACTGTATGTATTTCATGGCCCCCTCTGCCTAATTTCAAATACGGCCCTGAGTTTTGATATGCCTACCGTGTTCCAAACCATCTGGAGCTTTTTTGTTTTTATTGAACTTGTTGTCTGCAGGCGTTAACCGACGAGGAAGAAGCTTCGATAGTTTTTTCAAGCTGGGTTGAACTGGTTTATTGTCGGCACCTTCCGTTGGCAGTTTCGGAAGCTCCCGTTGCACGAAATGTTGCGACGGTTTGTCGACTGGAGATACGTAGTTACTGCTATAAGGTGGGGGTTCACGCACCCGAAAGTTTATATCTTCGTAAGCGTCGTTGTCGCTCGAATTATCGTCTGCTGCCTCGTATATCTCACCAGGTTTCTCTACCCCTAGATCTGTCCCTCGGGGAGTCCTACCAGATTGGGCAGAACCGTGAAGGGGCAAACTCGACGACTTATTGGCCAAGCCGTTCTCCGGAATAAATTCGTAGGCCTCGCCGTCGCTGGAATCCTCGTCAACAGCGTTGTAGATCCCACCGGAGTTTTTCACCCCGAGATTTGTCTTCCCACGAGAAGTTTCACGAGATTGTGCAGAGTGAAACGAAGGCAAGCTATGAAAATGCGACCTTGGCGGTTTTGGAAGGGGTTTTGGCGCGGCAGTTGGAGCGGGAAGGTTTTTCTTGCATTTCAATGTTCGGGGAACTATTGGTGGCGGTGGTTTGTCTTCGGGGAGCGCGGGTTTGATGCGTATTTCGGCATGTTTTCTTAGGACGGATTCCATTGGCTCCCTGTCCAGTAGATCTTCTATAACCGGCACATACTTGCTGCCAGCAATGTGATTCTGATGGGCATTAAGGTGGTCGAAATCGAATAGGTTTTTTATCTGGACGTCTTCGTGCAGGGTGGTGACCACTGATGCGTATGTTTCGTCTCCTGCAAGAAATCCTTCGGCGACACAGACGTGTATGTCCAAATCTTTTTGGAGAAGATGACAAACTCTGGCGTCGGTGCTCCGTCCTACCGTCGTCGAAATCACGACTGTCTCCTCGAGTTCACCAAGAAGAAGCATTTCACCGCACTGCGACAGTGACTGCGACAGTTTGTCGTCTGCCTCTCTGAAGGAAATCTTGGCTGGTAGGCCATATTTGTCTTTGACTTCCGCTAAAGTGTATAACTGAGCGTTGAGAATCGGTTCGAAGGATCCGCTGCATTTAAGAGAAAACGCCAGGTTCTGGTTGGTCCTGACGTTTTGGCATTTGACCATTTGTGTTTTCGTGTCGATTGCCTTAATCTCGAGGATATCGCTCGATTCAAAGGACTCGTCTTCGTCTTTGTAGTAGCCATCGATCACGTAGAAACACTTGAATCTTGGAAACACGAGCGTTAGCTGGTCCGCGCCGATTCGGTGGTACTTACAGTCTGCCGGCAAAGGATGTACATGGACCTTTGTTGGGCAATCCAAGGAGATGGTCAAAGCCTGGCCGTGGCTGTCTTCGCCTAGTAGTTTCTTTCTCTGGCGTAGTGCATGAAGCGTTAGTACTTGATCAGATCCAAAACTGTTCAACTCTTTCTCACCATAGTAACCTTCTTCGATGTAGACCACTTGCGGAAGACGGTGTTTGTCGACGAACTCAGCTAGTGGGTATTGGACGCCGCTCCAGACTAACTTGTTTAATAGTTCTTCTCTGCGAGTTCTAGACATGCTCTGAGGCTAGTTAACGTTGATGCGGAAGTATATATAAATATATACCTTGACTTAATTCTAAAAAGATTTTTAAAGCAACAGGTCTTTTTCTTCTATTTCATGTAATAAACTCAGTTCTGTCGTCAAACCATTCCCGGTTGAGTACATTAAGACGTTATGGCTATCGCCAGTCCATATCGTCCTTGTCAACACGGAAACATAACAGTCTTCTTTCTGTTTGCAATATCGTATAAAAAATGTATATATTCAAATTGAGACCTCACCCCCTTCTGTGCCACTCATAAACATATTCTTCGTTTTCAGTAATTGCGTATTAAAGGCGGTTTTCCACTAGGCGACATTTGTCGACCGACTCGACATTTTTCTTTTGTCTTGGCCAATTAGTTCTACTCGAGAGCTTGCGAGACAAAAGGAAATGTCGCTTCGCGCGACATTTTTCACCTTGTGGAAAACCGCCTTTAAGGCGGTTTTCCACTAGGTGACATTTGTCGACCGACTCGACATTTTTCTTTTGTCTTGGCTAATTAGTTCTACTCGAGAGCTTGCGAGACAAAAGGAAATGTCGCTTCGCGCGACATTTTTCACCTTGTGGAAAACCGCCTTTAGGGGGTGTTTACATGAAGCTGGACAGATTTCGGGTCGGTTGTAGATCGTTTTCATGAATCCGACCTGAGATTCAGCTCACGCCGGCCTAATGTCAGATCGCCTGCTAGACCGAACAGAAGCACTTTCACCTCTCAAACTCAATACGTTGTTTTAAATGAGATTGGTATCAAATCTATACATATTAAAATAATAATTCTCCGGCGGTCACGAGCTGTAAGGCAGTTGACACAAATCTTGAAGTAACAGCGAAACCAAGCCTGTATAGTTTCAAGGCCAACCTCATGCAGACAAAAACTGAAATGCAAAATCCAGACCAGCCTCATGTAAACACCCCTTAAGTTTATTGCTTGGTCGGTTGTCATACAAATGCCATGTCTGAATGCGGAAATTCTAAAGGCATGCAAATGCTGTCTAATTAGTTGTACAGGTAAACATAATTCTTGCTTACAAACATCACATTTCACTGCGATGAAGAAAGGGTTCCTCGAAACGTCAGTAATGACATGAGATCAAAATGAGAGAGTCGAAGACTACGGGAAAATTTATATTACTGTAGTTATTTTATTTATGTTTGGTGTTTTGTAGAACACAGGGAGAACATATAAGAAAGCTGAACGACTAGAGATTGACAACAATCGTCATTTTGAAAATACTCGGGAACTCTCGGAAACTCCTTGTAGATTATTCGGTACATTTAATAGTTAACCAAACGGAATATTGAAGAGTTTATCCCTATGATATGATATGATATGATATGATATGATATGATATGATATGATATGATATGATATGATATGATATGATATGATATGATATGATATGATATGATATGATATGATATGATATGATATGATATTGATATGATATGATATGATATGATATGATATGATATGGTATATGTTATAACAAATAATTAAAGGCTAAGGAGGGGGGGGGGGGGGGGACTGCAGGGGTTGGGTTGGAATGGAAATTGGAATGGAAATTGTGTTGTGATGTGATGTATATCGTGCTTGGAATGAAATGGAAATTAGAATGGAAATTGGAATGGAAATTGTGTTGTGTTGTGTTGTGTTGTGTTGTGTTGTGTTGTGTTGTGTTGTGTTGTGTTGTGTTGTGTTGTGTTGTGTTGTGTTGTGTTGTGTTGTGTTGTGTTGTGTTGTGTTGTGTTGTGTTGTGTTGTGTTGTGTGTTGTGGTGTGATGTGTCGTGTTTGGAATGGAATGAAATGGAATGGAATGGAATGAAATGGAAATTAGAATGGAAATTAGAATGGAAATTGGAATGGAAATTGTGTTGTTGTGTGATGTGTCGTGTTTGGAATGAAATGGAAATGGAAATTGAAATGGAAACTGGAATAGAAATTGGAATGGAAATTGGAATGGAAATTAGAATAGAAATTGGGATGTGTGGTGTGGTGTGGTGTGGTGTGGTGTGGTGTGGTGTTGTATCGTTGCGCTGCGTTGCATTGTGCTGTGCTCTTACGCGTTAACCTCCTATAACCTCAGGACTCGCACTGATAGCAGTTTTTATATAACTGAAGCGATAATCCTGATAAAATATGATCTTATAATAATAATAATATTTCTATAACCCGTTCCTTACTACTGTACATTTGGTCGCCAGCCTGCGATAACCTTCGTCAGTTTCTTGATATGAAAGGGGTTCACATGAAGAGATTCCAGGGACTCGCGATCCAGGGACATCAGCATCTCTCCGTCCACAAACTCCTTCCTGAACGTAGCGACATAACACTCTATATTCAAGTCCTTCAATAGTTTTGCCACTCCATCTACGCTTAAAGCCGACAGGTCTTTTGGAATAAAAGAACTCGCCACGTTTATGTCACTTTTGTCGAGCGTCAATTCATTCGCGCTTTCGTAGCCTGGAATACTCGGCGGTGGTCTATCATGCTTTGAAACCATGTCAGCATAATAGTAATCTGGTGTGTTATCTTCTTCGACGTAACTCCGCTGTTCATCGATCGTTTCGTACTCGCCGTCGTTATCGGAGTCCTCGATGTCTTGTTCATCAATATAGGTATAGTCATGTTCATCGGAATCTTCTAGGGCCGCCAAATCTTCATTCTCTTTACTTTCCTTCTGGGGTGATGAAGGATAATTTCGAGGGGATCCACTACCTGCGTTGGCAGTGTTGCCTTGCCCAATAGACTGCTTAGCAGGTTGCTGTTCCCGACGCGGTTTGAACTTTGGTAGGATATCACGCGGCCAAATTTTTTTCTTCTTATTCAGTGAACTGCTACGCTTTGGTGGACGTGCCGGCGGTGGCACACGAATATTCCTCGGAGGCAGCTCGGGGGCGGTCGCTACCAGTTCGCCGCCGGACGATTCTGCTCGCTCAAAAGGACGACCTTGAGTTATGCCAACATCGATCTCGTCGAGGTTTTGGTAGACGTCTGTTTCGCCGTAGTCGAAGTCGTTCAGGGCTGTGTCGTAAAATTCTTGGTCGAGTGCTTCCACGATATTCGTATAAGATTCCTCGTCGCGGATCATTCCTTCGGCCAAGCAAAGTTGCAAGCTTAAGTCCTTCGGGAGCTGCAGGCAACTGTTCTGGTTACCACCAACTGTCGTCGCAACCACCTCCGTATCTGTGACGAGGTCATGAAGAATGGTGACTTTTCCCAAACTTGAAACTAATTTAATCGATTTCGCACTGTAAGGATCGTTCCACGTTTCCGACTTGTCTTCCAAGAAACGAACTTTCGCTGGCAGTCCAAACGTGTTTCTCACTTTTTTTACCGTGTATTCTTCATAGTCGAGGAGGGGTTCGAAGATTGTGCTGCACCCGAACGGAAGGGACACACTTTCCTTCGTTGCCACGTTTTCGCATATCACGGAACATGTCTTGGAGTTGATCGTCTTGATTTCAAGAATTGTGCCGACTTGGAGCAGTTTTTGGCGTTTCTCTGTGTTGACGTGCTCGTCCGACACCCGGAAATATTTCGTTTCGGGATACACGAAAGACATTTGGTCGGTGAGAATCTTGTTGTATCTACATTGCATCGGTAATGGATATACCTGGGGATATATAGAGAGAAAGGGTATATAATTAAAGGCCATTAAAGTATCTATGAATCGAAAATGAATTAAGTCTGTCTTATTTGAAAGATCACTTAAAGTGTATAAAATTAACTTTGTCTTATTTGAAAGAACTCTTAAGGTGGCTCCACACAGTTTCTTGAAAAGTGGAAAATACAAGTTTGAGAGTCCAAAACACGTGCATAAACAATTCGCAAAAAGAATAAAACTAAATGTTATGCATAGTTAAACAGTCTGACAATCCAAAACTGTTACCAAATAAATAGCAACAGTTGTTGCTACGACAACAATGACGTTTCAAAATGGCTGTCAATTACCCTTCAAACTAATTTAATTCGAAAAAAACTTTGGTGACCCCCAATTTTTTTTTCATTAAAACTTTTCTAGAAGCATGAGTAATCAATAGGCCGATTTAAAAAAAATTCTGTAGAACGAAATTTTTTAAAAATTAACAAACATGATTTTTCCGAGAAAAAAATTATTCCTTCTACAGAATTTTTTTAAAATCAGCCTATTGATTACTCATACTTCAAGAAAAGTTTTAATGAAAAAAAAATCGGGGGTCACCAAAGTTTTTTTCGAATTAAATTAGTTTGAAGGGTAATTGGCAGCCATTTTGAAACGTCATTGTTGTCATAGCAACAACTGTTGCTATTTATTTGGTAACAGTTTTTGATTGCCAGACTGTTTAACTATGCATAACATTTAGTTTTATTCATTTTGCGAATTGTTTATGCACGTGTTTTGGACTCTCAAACTTGTATTTTCCATTCTTCAAGAAACTGTGTGGAGCCACCTTAAAATAATGGGGAATATCAATTTACAGCTTTTTCATATTTTACTTAGTTCTTGAGATATTTAGAATTATGTGACATTCAAATGAGATAACTTATGGTTCGTTTTTTCACTAATTAACATATTCGAAAATCGTGAATATTTTTAAGATTATTGAACAAAATCACTTGAAGCTTTGCATACTGCTACAGTTCATGCAACTAAACATGAAAGACAAGTTACAAGTGATTTTGATCAATAATCTTAAAAAATATTCACGATTTTCGAATATGTTAATTAGGAAAAAACGAACCATAAGTTATCTCATTTGAATATCACATAAGTCTAAATATCTCAAGAACTAAGTAAAATATGAAAAAGCTGTAAATTGATATTCCCCAATTAATTTTCGTTTCATATACACTTTAAAACAGACTTTTCCCAGACGGGGCACACACTTGTAATGTGAAAATTAAGAAATGACGAGATCTGTGCAACGGACGCGGAAGTCATTTTATACGAGAGGTTAATTCGCCAAATAGTAAGACTCGTTGTATGTCCTGTACAATTGGGCGCCTTGTACACCCTCCCATTGTGAATGTTAGTCAATCTCTAGCCCTATTCTCCGAGAAACTGAGAGCGGCAGGTTTAAACAGTCCGTTCGAATCGTTAGCAAATTTCCTGATTGCGTTATACTGGGGTAGCGTATAAGCTAGGTGGTAAACTCATTACTGATTTAGTTTAGGGCTTTTAGTAAAGTTAAGTCATGAAATCATCCCACTTTATGGTCTACCCCTAGTTTACAAGACGTGTTTCATTAACGAGTAAAATCGTCTGGTGTTAGACGGAGTAAAAATATAAAGTTATTCAACAACAATACGCATGAAATTGAAAGAGTTAAAGTTACCGAAGAAAATCGTTATATTTTCTAGCGATTTGATCCGACTGTTTGTCCTCTAATTGACATGTTTAGAGTAAGGCTTAGCCTAATTGTGAGAAATATTGAGCGTGCTATTATATTAGAGCCCCCTATTCCAAGTGATTCTTCAAATAGATGAGAAACAATAGGCACAGACTACGTCACAACTACATTCAACGTTGATTTCGGCTTCTTGTCCTAACCAAAAATCAAATACTATTCCTTATCACACTCATAAACCTAACCCTAACCTGAAAAAGGTAAATGTCCACTCAAAACGAGCGTAAAAAAATTGAGAAAGTCCTTGTCTTATACCCAGGAAGCAACCTGTATTCCACCGCTCTTGACTTTGTGTATACAAAGCCGTTGCTCGTGAAAGCCGTTGCTCGTGAAATTAGGTGGAAATATGCTATTTAGTCAGTTAGCCATGGTTGTAGATATATACCTGGCATTTCGCGCGACAATCTAGCGAGATTGCTATCGCCATTCTTGTGGAGTCTTCTGCGACGAGTTTCTGCTTGCTTCGTAAGAAATGCATGACGAGAATTTGGTCGCTATCCAAACTCGTTCTGTCACTCTCGCCGTAGTAGCCCTCGTCGACGCGAACCACCTGTGGTAGGTCGAAGTTCTCGACGAACTGAGCCAGACTGTATATGGTGCTACTCCAAACTAACTGCTCTACCAACTTATCTTCGTCTAACCCAGACATATTGAGCGACGCACTGTATAAGAGATTCGCGGAAGTCAAGAGGTCTTTCAAGTCGTAAAAAATAAACATGACATGTAGACAAACACTCGCGGACAGTCTAATTTCCATATCTGACTAATTAATTAGGCATGGTTGAGAACGCGGCGGTTACTTTTCGCTGCTCCAGATTACTCAACTTCGTCATTCAGTCCTTGTACTATACCTAGATGGCACTGGTGGCACAAGCTTTTAGCCCATTGCCTCTCACAGCTGAAGTTAAGCCCATTGCCTCTCACTGCTGAAGTTAAGCCCGGTGTCATAGCGGATTTGGGCCCCCCCGGTCCAAATCTCCTAGTAGACCAGGGGGTCCAAATCTACTGGTAAATATGCACCCCCGTTGGCGGATTTGGACCCCCGTTTTTAAACATTTTTTATATCCAGAACAACCCAGAAAACGATGAATATGTTACATTCATTAATTTTCATATGCAAGCCACTTATAAACCCCACATAGTCGAGCGTATTGTGTTGCAATAGCGAATAAAAAACATTGTTGGGCGACATTTTCATAGTTCGAAAATTTGGTTCGTTGACGTACATACATCAAATAAAATGCTATTGCCAGTAACATTACCTAAATTCAAAAATCTAAACACTGTTATTAAACTGAGTAAGTACTACAAAAAAACTAGAAAGTTACCAAATGGAAAATATGTATAGAACTACAAGGATAAATAAGCATTGCTAAATAATGTATATACAAAATTAGTTCTGTTAAAAAAGTTTCAACTGGTATAATCGGTTATGACCAAATATGTAAAAGATGAAAAAAAAACATTACTGAAAAATGTATATCACAATATTAGTTCTGTTAAAAACGTTTCAACTGTTATAAATCGTGACTAACTCTGGTAGTGGTTTCTATTTTACGGTTTGTGTTCTTTATCACTAATATATAGTGACAAAAAAACGTCAGACTGTTTGCCACTATGAATTTCGTTTATATTATTGTGTTCACACTACATATATCATATATTTAACTTTTGGAGGGGGGTCAAAACGTCCTCGGGTCATAGAAGTAAAAAAGATTAATACAGTATATTAACAGACTTATTTGAAAGTTAAAAAAACGTACATAAGTGAATACCTCAAGCAGTTAGATGGCTTATTTGTATCGTTTGACTAGACTTTGTAGCTGTATAAAAATGGAAATTTGATACAAGTAAAGACTGGTAACAGCCTGATCTTGCAGCTTTATACAGTAGAACAGATTACTGGCATGAAACATTTGAAGAATGTATTTATCAATGTCAAAAATATACTAATCAGTCTTATATAGAGTAGTATATGTATGTTGACATGTTCCCCGATCAGTTTTTTTGAATTTATTAAATTTGCCACTTAACGTGTGGCAGGAGAGAGGAACAGAACTTTCGTCCCAATTGACACCAGACTCCTATGTGTAGACAACTAAGACCTGGGTGTTGATTTTACGGAGGGAGGAAAACCGGAGAACCCGGCGAAAAACCCTCGTAGCACAGGAGAGACCAACTAAACTCTACTCACATAAGTCCCAAGCTGGCAGAGTACGGGGTTATTCCCAAACGGTCACCCATCCAAGTACTAACCCCGTCCGACCGGGCTTAACTATTGATGAGAGGCAGCGCCCTAACAGCACACGCCAACCGTGCTCCCCTGAAGTTGGAAGAAGTGAGGACGTTTTGACCTGGGGATCCGGACGTTTTCGACTGGATCACTAACCTCTTTGTTTTGGTCGAGGCGTGTATGTGTATGTACGTTCGAGCGTGGCAAGTCAAGGGCTTCCCATTTCATTCACCCTCTTCACACTCTTATAAAAACGGCGCCGCTCAACCAATTAGAAAGTGTGTATAGTAGGTGACAACTGATTTAATGCTTGAAACGAATCGATTGAAAGAAACACGTGCTGTTTAAGACTGACATTTTCGTTTCTTTGACTTGGCTAACAAAGCTCGTTTTTCACTTTAGCCCTAGTAGTACTATGTACGTGGCGAAGATATCGTAAAATAACGCGAGATTGCCACGATGATAGAATTATTTGAGTCTTTAATGTAATACGCGAACTGGCCTGTAAACAGAGTCACTTTTTGCATTCACTGAGGCCAAGGAGAGAAGGCTCTGCCAAAATCTTATTTTGTTTGAACTCGCCGTCCTTTTCGCCCAGTTTCCGTGTTTAAGCCTGGTTCTCATATGTCGCCGATGGTCGCCGACCCTTGATTTAGATGCATGTTAAGCAAAAGAATAAAAGCACTGCTTTTCTGCATTGTTCTTTATTACTTAACATGCTGCTGCACTTCCCGTTTTAACATGCATCTAAATCACGACATATGAGAACCAGGCTTTAGTCTGGGCACGCGGGGGGGAGGGGGGGGGGTTACTTTCGTATATAAGGATATGGGTATGTGCCGCAGCCCCGAGCTCTGGGACAGGGTATACAAATTGTCTATTTTGGTCTGAGATCGGGTGTGGATGCCAATCATGCACGCTCGCGCCGATCCACAACAGGACAGACTACGACTTTTAATTTTCAAATCCATGTGTCGTTCAGCGGAGGCTAGTAAACTGCAACGACTCGGACGTTTAATTCATTTTGAAAAGGATCTTTTTAATGTCAATTATGTCAATGTGTTGGGTTGTATAAACATTACACGGTTCCCTTACTTCTAGCGGATCTAGTTAAGACATAGTCAATTGAGATATTGTCTGAAAACACGGCAAATTTCAAAGCACCTATAATGATTAATTCTTTGAAAGTTTTCATGGCGATAATGTAATAATAATAAAAGTCAACAGGCTGAAAGCTTAGCAAAGAAATATTTTACATGATGTTTCCACAAAACGTATTTATATCGCCTATAAAGAGCTGTGATTTTATGTTGAACCGTACCTTACACCGTGCACATCTTTTGTTTTATGTTTATTAATATTTAAATAGCACGGTTGAGTGATTGAACTGAAACGTTGCTATTGGACAATTCGTTCATTATACTAAAATACAATGTGTTCAGTGACCGTGCACCGTGCACAAAAATGCATAAAATCGAACAAAAATATAGACCAAAGACTTTAGCTGAGTTTCCAGACCATATTTTGAATAACTATGGTTAAAAGCTGTAATGGCAAATCTGAACTCATAAACACCTTATCTAATAGAAACTGTAACGATTTTTGTAGTTTAGCTCTGGGATAGGGTATTGATTTTTGAGCTAAGGTCTGGACCGGGTATGGAAAATCGCCTTTTTAGGCCTGGGATAGGGTCACCCCGCTACCTCCCGTGCGGCACGCCCTTCTGTGCGGCACGCGCGCGGCTTTGCATGTTCCAGTGTATTATATGGGGCTGATTACATGGATAATTTTAGCTCGACCTTGCAATAAAACTGACTTCAAAAATTGAACTAGCGATTATTACATGAGTAGAGTACTGTGTAGGCAGTGTTTTAGATAGTGCAAAGTGAAGAGGTGGTAAACTGCTGAGAATAGTTTTTATAACGAACAAAATTGAGCTCCTAGCGGAGGCTTTCATCACAGTGAAATGTGTAGAACCCACCCCCAAAAAAACCCCCAAAAAACAACAAACAAACCCAAAAACAACCCAAAACAAACAAAACAAATAACACAACAAACAAACAAACAAACAAACAAACAAACAAACAAACAAACAAACAAACAAACAAACAAACAAACAAACAAACAAACAAACAAACAAACAAACAAACAAACAAACAAACAAACAAACAAACAAACAAACAAACCAACCCACCAATTTCAGGCCGAGAAACTGTAAGGTTAATTTCTGGGATGGTAAAGTTGCAGTGATCATCAATTACTGAATTAAGTGTAGTTCTGATATTCAAAATTTGAGTGGTCAAACATCAAGCACTGACTTTGGCTTTGTACGAAAATCTTAAATGTTTCGTTTTGTTTCTTTTAGACTTTGGATGATTGTAAAATTAAGGACTGAAGGCTATATAGGTATACTAAGGGAGCGCAGCCCGGTGAGTAGTTATCTTTTTTTAAGTTGATTGTTTGGGACCAATCTCGTTCGCAGAAGCCTTCGCTGGCACGCTAACGAAGTCTCTGGCTTGTGCTTCTCTGGCCTCCTTCGCAGGTAACTCTGTGGCTTCTCACTTCTTAGTTTTTCCGAGTCACAGAGCTTCTAGGACTGTGCGAGCGATATTTTCAATGTTTTGGCCGAGCTAGAGAAATTAACATACCTTGCTGTCCCCTCTTCGTCGGCCAATCCCTTCACAAATCCCAACAATCCCTATACTTCCCTGCAATCCCAGCCAAAACATCGCCCGCACAGTCCTAGAAGCTCTTCAAAACATCGCTCGCACAGTCCCAGAAGCTCTCTGACTCGGAAAAACTAAGAAGTGAGAAGCCACAGAGTTGCCTGCGGAGGAGGCTAGTGTTTCTCAGATCTGAGAAGTAGATTTTCATTGTCCAAATCACAAGTCCAGTCTTATTCCAGTTACAGTTGGTTCTCTAGGAATTCTCGTGAGATCAAATAATCCAATCAAATAAACAATTATGAATCATATGAGTATTAAACCACTCAGAACCTACTTCTCAGAACTGAGAAGCGCAGCGCGGGTCGACAAGCTATCGTGCGAGTTCTCACAGCCTGAATTGCAGGTGTATTATATTCAGGCTGTACACAGGCTAGCGTTTGGGTTGCACTGGATACAGGCCTGCACTGGATGAGTCGTTACATAACAGAGGTGTGCGAATCCGATCCGACTTATCGTTTGGATGCGGGATCGGATCGGATTTTGTTCTTTTTTTCTCGGATCGGATCGGATCGGATTTTGTTCTTTTTTTTCTCAGATCGGTTCGAATCGGATTTTGCACTTTTTTACCCGCATCAGATTCACTTTTGGCATTGTTTTTGTCACAAAATTAACAAATTCACTAGCTGCATGCACACGTTGCACAACATATGAAGGTTATTATTACATAAGATAATTATTGTATAG